>OX392463.1:102194386-102214654 GCA_947623515.1 Neoascia interrupta | reverse complement strand
CCGGTTTGACATGTGGGTTTTGCAATAAAGCAAACCACACTTACGCGGACTGCCGACAGAGAAAAAATACGCCGTACTACACCAAATGCAACGCGTATGGACACACAGAAGAAATCTGTCCAAAATCTGTCTTCGAAGAGTGCTATAGTAAGAGAAACTATATTAAACTAACCTCAAAAAACTCGAGCGGGCACAGCCGTCAATAGACTGTGCCTTCCAGCCTCCAGAATTTCAGCCTCCCCAAAAATCCAAGCCTTCGGAAATCACAAGCCCCAAAAAAAAAAACCAAGAATATCAAAAAATTAATAAATAAAACGAGTGTTTCCAAAGGCAAAATTAACTTACTTTTTTTTACTTTATTCAATAATTGTTCATTACGAAAATGCTCTACCCAATCAAAGATCTTTGTAATCGGACCACCCGATTTGCAAAGACGAAGGCACAGCAACTAACTGCGGTTAATGTTAAAAAAACATTTAAAAACGTTAAGGAGCTACTTCGTAAGGCCTTTTGTAAAAACCCACGATCTGTTCCTAGCCTACAAGCGCCACGGACACGACGTGTCTGTTACATTGCCTCTTCCTGAAGTAAAGGGAGGCACTGCAATTTTTCTGATCGACACTGGTACCGAAGTCAGTTTGATAAACCAAAGGAGACTCCGAAATACATATACCGTTATGAAAGCTGAAAGCCAAGACTTAGGTGGCGCATTTGGTAAAATAATGGAGACTCTGGGTACTCTTAATACAAGAACTTGTCCCATTGACTAGGAATTTTCAACCCAAGGTGAAATTCCACGTCATAAACGATACCAGCGAAATACCCGCAGATGGTTCCTTGGGTCGCGATCTGTTTTGGAACTGTTCAATAATTGGCTCAGTCAATAAAAAATTTATTTTCTTAGACAAGCAGTCAAAAAATTGACTAGGAATTTTCAACCCAAGGCGAAATTCCACTTCATAAACGAAACCAGCGAAATACCCGCAGATGGTATCTTGGATCGCGATCTGTTTTGGAAGTGTTCAATAATTGACTCAGTCAATAAAAAATTTATTTTCTTAAACAAGCAGTCAAAACAAATAATGGTCGAGCTCCCGCTTGAGTCTTTGGAGACGAAAAGTAACGACAAGAACGCCTTTTCGCAAGTGTCCCTTGTCGGGGCAAGGACTCAGGCAGTAGTTAACATAAAGGTCAAAACGGGTTAGAAAATTTAAATCTAGGTGACGATTTAAATAAAGAGGAGAAACATGCCATTGAAGAAATTTGCGTGCGGTTCAATGATATCTTTCACTTAGAGGGTGACACGTTGACTCATACCAATGTTTCAACCCACAAAATTCTCATAAAAACACACCAGGCACCCATCAACCTCATGCAATATCGTCTGCCACAAATCGCCAAAGACGAAATCAACGCCCGGGTTGGAAAAATGCTGCATGATAGTGTTATCTCAGCCAGCAAGTCACCCTGGAACTCCCCTCTCTTGGTCGTCCCGAAACAACAAAAGAGATGGCGAGTTGTAGTTGATTTCCGAAGGGTTAATGACATAACAATTAAGGACGCTATTCCTCTGAAGGATAGAAGATATTCTAGACCAGTTAGGAAATTGTCGTTATTTTACAACCCTTGACTTGGCCAGTGGTTACCACCAAGTGCTGATTGAAAAAGGCGACTGTGAAAAAACAGCCTTCAGCACTGGTTTGGGCCATTACGAATTTAATCGCATGCCTTTTGGATTGGCAGCAGCACCGGCAACGTTCCAACGGATTATGAATTATATTCTAACCAATCTCCATGGGCTAGATTTTTTCGTACATCTAGACGATATCGTGGCCTATAGCAAGAACCTTGGAGACCACACTTAAAAGCTGAGTGTTTTTTCTCTCTAAATAATTAGGTTAAGATAAAAAAATTAAAAAATTAAAAAAAAAATATTTTTTTAAAAAAATATCAATAATACCCGATTAAGAAAAAAAAGAAATAATATATTTTGGATGTAAATTTAAAAATATCAGTTTATAACCCACTAAGTACATTTATAATAAAAAGAAGTAGTTAAGTTAATTGGCTAAATTATTTGATTTATAAAAAGAAAGGAAATTGTGAAGTAACTTTTTTATTAATTAGAATATGTCAGAAAAAATGTCAAAGAAGACATACTTCTTGTACGTAATACCATTTTTCTCAACCATACACTCAAAGTTTATCTTAGTTTTACTGTTTGCGCAAGGGACAAGCCGATGAACCGTATGAAATCGAGGGGCTCCAGAAAACATCGCAGGTTTGGTTCGAAAGTATGGGACCAGCAGTCTTCTTCAGAAAATTTACGCCAACAAACTACTCCACGATTCTTCGATTTGCGGGAATTTGCGAGAGGAACCTGGAACACGCTTGCCAGACGATTTAATCTGACGATTTTCGGCAGTATTGTACACTAGTGGCTCACGAGACAGCAGTTGAAATAGACAACTTGCGACGTGACTCCATTCGTCTAGAAAATATGTTCAATAGTCGCCACAGACGAGCCTTGGATTTCATCGGACATTTCTCGAAATGGGCATTTGGCACAATGGACAGCAATGATGCTAACAAAGTTTACAATCAGTTAGAAATACTCAGCACCAAAGAAGAATCATACTTCCAATTGATGCGGCGGCAAGTCTCGGTGATGAGCTCAAATAACCCCAAACTGAGTAAGCCAATTGGTCAGTTAGCAGCAGAAGTGGATAACATAACCTCTGGAGTCGAGCAGCTGAACGATGTTATGCTTAACTTGGCCAACACGACAAACAAGGAAATTGCAACGCTCCAGCTGAAGTCAGAAATTACTGCGCTGATTGCGCTTTAAATCCAAGGTATCCGAACTGTTCCACAGACAGTCGACGGAACTATCGATCATGAATGACCTCTATCAGAACAGGTTGCATCCGTTCATCTTGAATGAAAGCAGTATAAGCGTGGCCCTTAAGACTTCAGCGTACAGTGGCAAAACAAATTTTCGAAGACTAAGGTATTCTACACCAGGCTGCAAAAACATCTGCCTTTTCCAACGGAGGCGCCATATTCGTAAAAACGGTTGTCCTGCTACCCGATCCGCTAAAATATCAGCTGAAAAAAATAAGCCCCTTACCAACACTTACCCCTACAACCATGAATGGGACATGATTTTGGACAGCAGGTAAGAGGTTATAGCCGAATCGGTAAGCCATGCTCACTTCTGTTTAATGAGCCACGAAGACCACGATCGTTGCACGACCATCACTGGAAGCAACTTCACCTCAACGCTGAAAACATGCCGATTGGAAGGTCCCGTTCTGACTTCTGGCTCAACCCAGTGTTTGGTGATTCCACATCGATGAAGACATGCAGATACACCGCAGTACCAGCCAACGAAGGCATTCATATCAAAATTATGACACCGAACAAATGGCTGTTCAATTTCAAAAGCCCTATTCCAATCAACACAGCACCCCATCAATTGATGGGGTGCCGTGGCGTAGTTGTAAGTGTGTGTGCTTACTACGCCGGAGGTCTGGGCTCGAATCCTGCCATCGTCAACCGAAAAAAAAGACCTGTTCTTTTTCACGGTTCCACCTCCGCGAGGGTCTGACAAGCCCTCCGAGAGTATTATTTGTCTTGAAAAACTTCTCAAAGTGCCGTTCGGATTCGGCAAAAAATTGTAGGTCCCCTTGTAAGTAAAGAAATTAACACACCAGCATACATTGTTGAGAAGTTGGCCCTGGTTCACCTCGAGCTGTTGCCCCACTCTTTTTATTTTTTTATTTTTATTGCTATCAACCTTAACTGTGAGGGAGCACGTTATTTCCCGACATTACACGGTACCGGTGTCTTCAAAATAATGAAACCGTACGGAGCTAGCACCAAGGAACTCAAATTCTGGTACCATTCTAATCATCACACAACTATGGAAGTTAAGCAGCCTATGGTGCACCATTCGAAGCTAATGGAGGCTGCGAGGCAACTGGCCTTAACTAAAGTTCTTTGCAGTATCATAACACCGAAGACGGTGTTACCAATTAATGTGGGGAACCACAAGAATATCGTCGGCGACCTGATGGACGGAAAGGGGTCTTTTGACAACCTTCAGCTAGAGTGAGAAAACCTGCGAAACCAACGCAGGACTCTAAACCATTCATGGGAGATCTCAGTGCATCGTTACTCCATCTTTACGTTAAGTGCGTTGGGGGTAACATGAGTTGGCGTCGCCTTATTAGTAAAAAGGTTAAAAAAAGAAAAGAACACAGAGACTTGTACATCGAGAGCCAAAACAAGTGGTTGTAGGCTTCGATCAAGGGGGCCCAGGCGGCAACAATTCAACCGAAACCATTAAACTGACGACTCAAAGAAGAACCGCGATTCGACCCGCTAAGAATAAACCTCCGGAATCAACGACCGAGGTGAGGACAATACTAAGCCATCTGCCACTACGCATACCCCAGCAGTTCCATCCTACGTTGTCTCTACAAGTTCCTGCGGCTCTGTCGTCATCATCGCATGTTTATAAATTACAAAATCTAAATAAAATTTCTTATAAATTTAAATTTGTTTTAATGTTTATTTTTTATGTTAGTTATATTAGCTAAGCTAGTTCTAGTTTGCCTTATGGTTTAGTATCATTTTTAAGCAAATAGATCTAGCCCGTCGGTTCTTAAAATCTAGTTGGAACTTTTCTAGGAGGGGGAGGAGAATGTTGTGCAATGATTAATGCCCTGACCCATGTTCACCGAAACGTGATCAGAGGCATTGGCCGTAGTCTTTCACAACAGCGAACTCGTCGTTGTCAGCGTAATACTCGCGGAAGTACAATTATACGCAATGTTGTCAATGATCAGATCGCTTGATTGCACTTTTGCAGTAATAATTAGTTCAAGCGACAACTACCGAAACGCTGACCTCCGCCGAAGGTTCCAACTGGAATGCGAACCGCTGAGTCTGAGCTAAGTCATAGAACGAGTTGGTTGTCTTATATTTTAACAATTGTTCTCCCCTAGGTCGTGCTCTAGTGATTTGTAGAGGAATCTTGTTTGGCTTTGTTGACATTGCCTCTCAAACAATACCCGCGTTGAGCACTCAACCTTTTTAAGCAGATCTTTCAAAGCGTTTTCCAGGTTTGTTCCGGTTAGATTTTGTAATTAAATACTATTTTCTTGCCCTTACCTTGTCCACTCAGTAAAAAAATTCAAGTTTTTATTTTTAAGGTGCATGGCAATCTTATGGGGAAGGCGATGAGTGGTAGTGACAGATTTTTTTTGAACATAGAGGAAATGCAGAATAAGTGTATGGAGGTGGAGCGTTGGCAGGCCCGTTTTAAGATGTAACATGTAAATAAATAAATAAATAGAGTGGCGCAACAGCTCGAGGTGAACCAGGGCCAACTTCTCAACAATGTATGCTCTGTGTGCTTATTTCTTCACAAACAAGGGGACCTACAATTTTTTGCCGAATCCGAACGGCACTTTGAGAAGTTTTTTAAGACGATTGATACTCTCGGAGGGCTTGTCAAACCCTCGCGGAGGTGGGGATCGTGAAAAAGAGCAAGTCTTTTTTTTCAGGTGACGATGGCAGGATTCAAACTTAGACCTCCGGCGTAGTAAGCACACACACTAACCACAACGCCAAGGCACCCCACATGCACCCCACATGTAGGTCGGTGTATTTTGCGGTAGGCGAAATATTTTCTTTAAGAAGTATCTTATTAGTTTTGCGACATCTTCAAAACACCAGACTCCCCACACTTGTGCCGCGTAGCACATTATTGATCTCAATTCTGCTTGGAATATTTTATACTTCACACTTGGCGCTAAATTTCTTTTTCCTAAAATTCCTTTCCAGTTACAGTTTATTGCACGTTTTGATTCCTTCAGCTTCTCTTGCAGGTGTTTTTTGAACGATGCCTGCAGTGTGATTAGAAAGCCTAGGTATTTGTATTCTTTGTCTACCTCCAGTTCCACATTTTGCCAGTTCCACTTTTCATTTCTCGCAAGCCGCCCCAACCATTGCGGAAGAAAATTCTTTTAGATTTACTCGTATTTACTTGGAGGTTCGATAAACGACAATATTCCTGCAGCTTGTTGATCATCAGTTGAAGCATGTTTGGCGTTTCTGCGAGTATCACAATGTCGTCAGCGTAGAGCAAGGTCTTTAAGACGAAACCGTCAGACGACAAACCACCCGGAAGAAATGACACAAGGTCGTCAAGGTATATTGAGAAAAGTAGAGGACTAAGGAGACACCCTTTGTTTTACCCCCGAGTTCGTTTGGAACCAATTAGACAGATTTTTTCCTTCCCAAACCACAGACAAATTTTCTTCGTACAGTTTTCGTAAAATCGTCAGCACTTTCGTCGACACTGTTAGGTTGCTCAGCTGAAGAAAGAGGGCTCTTCTATCGATGGAGTCAAAGGCAGCCTTTAAATCAACGAAGAAAGCATACTGCTGATGTTTGTAAGAGAGAAAATATTATCGATTGTGGAGTATTCTTTGCGAAAACCCGCTTGAAACTCGCTGAGTAGGTCATTTTCCTGTATCCAGTTTGTTAGCCGTTCCAGAATGATTTCTGTAAAAATTTTTGTGACCGCATTCAAGAATGAGATTCCCCTTTAGTTAGTTGGCTCGTTTGGATCACCTTTCTTAAATATCGGGAAAACTATATTTTTCTTGAAAGAGGCTGGTACTTCACCTTTGGAGAATATATAATTATAAGTTTCCGTGAGCTTCTGTAGAAAGTTGTTTGTTGCGTTTTTGAAAAATTCGTATGAAATACGATCTTCCTCTGGAGCCTTATTAAAGCAGCACTTTTCTATGACTCTGGTTACATCCTGCAAAGTAATGTGGCGGTCTAAAGACAAAACTTCAGTCTGTGGCAACGCGAAGTATACTTGGTTTTGGACGGTGGGTGGACTTAATAGCTGTTCAAAATAGCCAGCTAAGACATTCGCTTCCACTTTGATTCCCGGTGCAAACAGCGCCCCATTGAGTGCTTTAGCCATTTGCCAAAAAGATTTACTGTCCTTAACATAAGAAAGCTCTGCCACGCGGGTACTTATGTAAAGCTTTTGTTTCTTTTCGCAAGTGCTTTTGAGCATTTTATTTGCTGCCTGGTACATGCGTTTGATGTTGTCTGTGCCGCAGGATCTTAGCAAGCGTAGATATGCAAATGATTTTCTCCAACTTTCTCGCATTCCTAGTCGTACCACGGCTGTCTTACTATTGTTCTTGTATCCGATTTTAAGGGCAAGTAAGCAATTCATGATTTTAAGGGCAGTAAGCAATTCATGAGAATCTTTGTACATCTCGATAATTGGAGCTCGCTCCTATTTATTTTATTTGTTTCCAGGATAAGGTTAGCTTTGTATTTTTCCAGATTTTCATTTTTCCACTGAAGTTTCGGAAGCAGACAGTATGGCTGTGCCTCTCTTTGTGATATATTAGCTCTAACTCGACTGCAACTGGAAGATGATCCGAGTAAATTGCTTCCACAACTTGGAGATTCATTGTATGCTTAAGACCATTTCCCTTCGTCGAACAGTAATCTATAGATGAGCTCGCCGTGGCCTTTGATAAACGTAAAATTTCCGTCCACGCTGAACGACTGGGAAAAATGCAGCGTTCAACAGATAACTGGAAAATTGTTTTACACTTACAGCGGAAAGAATTAGTGTCTGAATCGGAGTTAATTACTCAAGCAGTAAACAATTTTTATACCCCATCCCATAGAACAGGAGGTATATTAAGTTTGTCACATAGTTTGTAGCACGTTAAAATAATAATGATAGACCCCCAAGACCTTAAGGGCATATGATCGAGACCGAATTTTGAATCGATTGAGCCATGTCCGTCCGTCCGTCCGTCCGTCCGTCCGTCTGTATGTTTTTAGGCCTTAAATTTTAAGCAAGGGTGCTGAAACTTCGTACGTAAGGTCCACGTCATGCGAAGCAGTACAAGTGTAAAAATTTTTGAAATCTGCCCAAGACACGCCCACAATCGGTCTAATTGTGCAACTACCTCCTGAGTTTTCAAAACTGTAAGACTTTTTTTAAAAGGCTGAAATTTGACATTTAGCATGTCCTAATGAATGTTTGACACAAAAAAGACAAATTTAATTGGTGAACCTCCTCTAGTGTGCGTGGCATCTATTTTAAGGGTAAATTTTTAAATGCAGTTTACTCAATATTTTTGCTCGAAATTGAAAAAAAATTGCTTAATATTTTATTTAGAAAACGCTTAGCTCCACATTTTGTTAATGCAAGACTTTGGGCCACGCCCACAGTTGGAGGCAGAATTGAAGAAAATCCTAAAATTTTCCAGAAAAACTTAATTTCGACTGGCCTTGAGCCTAATTCAGGAAAGAATGAAACAAAAAAGGTAGCAGGTTAGGTAAACGAGACTTCCGTCCAGATTTCGTTCATATAAAGTTTTTAGCCATGCCCCCTTTTAGGGCTCGATTTTTCAAAAATATTGAATTTGAACCAAAAAATCACATTTTTACGTACATTTAAGTGTGACTTGGAGATATCTGCGGAAGTATCTTATAATTAATAGTTTGTTAATAGGGGCGGTTGGACCACGTCCCTTTTCGAAGTTAACTAAATAAGTTAATTAAATAACTATAACATCAGCATTTTACAATGTGGGATAGGATGGGGTATTCAACAGTCCGTTTTACGGACTGTAACTTCTGCGTACAGACTGTAGCAGTTACTCACTGATCTTAACTCTTGCAACGATTAAGGCACGAATGATAAGGCTGTGGAACGATTTTTAGAACAACATTGTCGAGTAGGACTGAAAGCTTTAACAGCAATGAATTTGCATGTAAAACAGAACCAACAAAGTTTAAAACACTATTTCAAGAATACATCGAGGCAAAAACGTGGAGCAGCTAATGCTATCGGTGGAATAGCGAATGCTTTGAAATCATCCGATTTTTGGATCAGCCAAATCTAACGCGCCGGCTACAACGAATGAGACCGTTGGATCTAGCAGCATAAGATAAAACCACATAAATTGACGGTATTGTAGGTGCTTTCGTTGGAAGACAGCCTGACACACGCGATTACTACAGAAGCTTGAACTACTTGTTAATTAAACTTAGTTGTAGTCTGATAAAAAATTGGGAGGTTTTTTTGTGAGCAAGAATCTCACACTACTATTACCACGCGCGGCAGGTCCTCGTATTGCTTATGAAGGTTTTTTTCTACCCACGGGAAAAAAAAATCCGACTTACAAAAAATTGTTAATGTAGGTCTCGATTACATTTCTTCGGAACTGATGGTCATTCTAGAGGTTCCTTTGATATTGAAAGAATTTGACCCCTATACCAGTTGACTCCAATCCCTGTTATTGATAAGAAAAATATTTATTGGTATGTTCAAGTCGATCATCCCTTCTTAGCAATCGATACGTCTAAACGAGAATATGTTTTTATGAGCTCTGAATTTTTTCATAAGAGCCTTGAATTCAGGAAACATATTAACTTAAACAAACAAAATTAAATTGTGAGAAATGAAAAGAAAAAAAACTGCATTATTAATTTGTTGGCGGGTTACAGAGAGCCAAGGAACAAGAGATCTGGTATAACCTCAACAAGGTTAACACCTGGTTGTTTGTAGCTCCTCAAGAAGTCGGTTCAAAAATAGTGTGTGGAAGGCATTTAAAAATATATATTATATTTAAAACGGGAATAGTTAGTTTGGAACCAGGCTGCAAAACTATGTCACCAGAGTTTACTCTAGATGCCATTCAGTAGACGGTAAAGCAATCGAATCTCACGATTTATTTTATTTCAAGCTTCATGGAGGGAATTAAAATTCCAAGCATAAGCATTAAGACAAAACCTCTTCCACGAGATTTGAACGAAATAGGGTTTGAATTTGCAACAAGTAGCCTTCCAATTGAAGTTCACATCCAGTGGCACTGGATCAAAAAGGTGCCTTCCACTTTTAAAACGGCATTCTATTCAATAATTCTTATCGTTTTTCTGTTATATCCCATTTTCAAGGTATTCCGAGGGTGGTGTCAAACGAAGCCCACACCTAAAGTCACAGAAAGACCCATTTCTTTTACGTTGTCTCGAACTCAAAGCCTGCATCCAACCCACTTCCTGAATTAATAATTCCCTTGCAACAGCAAGCGCGCTCCAAAAGCGTGCACATAGTTTAAAATTATACAGAATTGATTCTGTTTCTTCTGTAAAGACATACAATGGCATACATACATACATTCAAAACAACAACGCGGAACCTGATAGATTTAGAATGAACCGACAGACAATAAGCAAACTTAAAAAAAATAAAAAGGCACTAGTCAAGCTGCTTTATATGATAAACGCTTCTCTTAGACTTCTACGATATACGTTCCAAGGCAATGGAAAGTTCCTGAAGTCATTATGGTTCGAAAACCGGGGAAATGTGCAAATGATAAAAAATCTTTTAAGCCCATATCGCTTCTGCCGATAATATCGAAAGTATTCGAGAAACTTCTGCTGAAGCGATTACAACCAATAATTGCAGAAAGACGCTTAATCCCGAATAATCAATTTGGTTTCAGGCCTAACCATTCCACAATAGATCAAGTCTACAAAGTAACGCATGAAATTGAAAAAGCCTTAGAAGGGAAAAAAAATATGTTCAAGTGCTTTCCTCGACGTATCGCAAGCCTTCGACAAGGTATGGTACGAAGGCTTGAAATATAAGCTACGGCAAAACTTGCCGGTTTAAAATGTTGGAAAATTATCTTGAAAGCAGACTCTTTCGCGTTAGGTGTGGTACTGAATACTCGAGTTTCAAGGAAATTCGGACTGGCGTACCCCAGGGAAGCGTCCCTCGGGAAGCGTGACGAGCTAGTCGTTGCATTGGACAGAATTTGTGTCTGGACGAAGACTTGGCGAATCGCTCTTAACGAGAACAAGTCTACGCATGTAAATTTCACTTACAGAAGGGTTAACAATTTACCTCTGTTCATAAATTCTGCACAAATGTCTTATGCAAATGAAGCAAAATATCTAGGGATGACACTGGACGCTAAACTTAGGTGGAAACCACACGTAAAGAAGAAGCGTGACGAGCTCGAGATTAGGCTCAGGGAAATGTATCGGCTTATCGAAAGATTTTCAAAATTAAGCATATATAAAGAACTGCTCTTGTGCAGGCAGGTGTTAAAGCCGTTGTGGGCATACAGTATACATCTTTGGGGTTGTACCAAGCCGAGCCATATGTCCATGTTGCAAACTTTCCAAAACAAGACACTAAGAGCAATTGTGAATGCTCCATGGTATATTAGGAATAGTGATATTCACAGAGATTTAGGAATAGCTACCGTGAGCGAAGAAATAACAATTTTTGCTGAAAAGCTAAATGCTCGCCTTCATGTTCATTGCAACAAAAAAATGATCCGATGTAAACAACGAGCAACGACTACAAAGAACAAGACCCTTCGATCGAGCGACGTAGGGTGAAGCCGCATGAATGAACAGCTTAAGTAGGTGCATTCACTGGATAGCAACCTACCCAATGCGATAAACACTACGGAAGTGTAAACAACTTATTAAGTTAACTTAGTGGTAGTCAAGAAGTTATTGTTTCTCGTCCTGTTTTATTTTACGTTACTCCTTATTTTATTTTAATTAATCAATTGTACAAAACTATCGATCGTAAAAACGAATTTAAACTACTTTACAAAATTGAAGCACGAAATCGAAACACACCTTATATTCCTCAAAGTCTTTTTTCTTCTGACCGTGAGTGCGACTGCGACGGTTTATCATAATTAGGCTTTTATAACAACATGGTGGATTTGTCCTTTCCTTTTCCTCCTAATCTATCTTGCGCCCTCTGCTTTCGAATAGCTTAAACACTACTTCACCCCCTCCCCATTGCAGTGAGTAATGTCAAAGTCATCTGTTTATTTACGAATTGTTGTTTATTGTTAGCCGACAAAAGGTTTTATTCTATCAATCGCGGTTGATACCGGTTTTCCTTTTTTGTCGATCACGAATTGCTTTCGCAGTTTTCTAATTACATTATAAGGACCCTCATAAGGAGAATCCAGAGATCCTTTTACTTTATCGACTCTCACCAGGACTTGGTCGCAATGTAGATCGTTTGGGATGTGTACTGTTTTCTGTGTCGGCCTTGTCTGGAGTGATGGTATACGAACAATTTCCCCGTACAACAGTTCAGACGTCGTATGATTTATGTCTTCTTTCAGGAAAGTGCGGATCCATACAAGTACCAAAGGTAGTTTTTGGGACCAATTGACCTTATCCCCCGATGCACGAATGGATGTTTTGAGTGTTCTGTGTAATCAATCTCTCTACCATTCCATTGGCCTTCGGGTTATACGCCGTTGTAATGCGTATTGTACCAAGGTGTTTGGCTTACTCTCTAAAATGTTTTGAATCGAACTAGGTGCCTTGGTCTGGGGTGATAACATTTGTTACACCGAATCGTGAAACATGTTCCTTTACATGCGTTCTGATGTAAAGATTTGCTTGAAATTGCTTGAAAAATGGCTTGTCGTTTGTTTGTGGGATGTAAGGTCGCGCGTTTTGGGTGGAAGTTTCGCACCAAAAAAATAAGTCACAGGCAGGTATCTTTAGGAAATCAAGTTTTGTTTTGAAAGATGGTGAGTTCGCAATCACTCTCTTGGGCTTTTGCTAGGTCTTCGATTCCTGGCAAGGTAAGTTCTATCGCGTCTGCGTTTGGACGTGAAAGCGTATCAGCCACGACGTTTAGTGCCCCTTTGATATATCTTATATCGCTTGTAAATTGCCATATGAAGTCGAGCTGTCGTTCTTGTCTGGGACTACGCTTGGTTCTAGTTGTTAGTGCCGTTGATAAGGGTGTGTGATCTGTGTAGATGCAGAAATCTTGTCCTTCGACGAAGTTTTGAAAATGGTCTATTGCCAAGTAGAATGCCAGTAGCTCCCTATCGAGAGCTGAATACCTTGACTGAGTGGGCGAAAGTTTTTTGCTAAAGAAAGCGATTGGTTCCCAGTTGTCTTCTTTCGATTGTTCGATCACCGCATTTTGATGTTTTAATTCTGAGACCGTACTCAGACAATCGTTGGAACAATAACTTGAGGTGTTGCTCATGTTCCTTTTCCGATTTGCTCGCAATCAAAATGTCATCTACATATACGAAGATGAAGTCTAAACTTCTAGTGACCTGGTGCATGAAACGTTGAACGGCATGCGGACAAACTCGAAGAGGCCGAAAGGTGTGGCAATGGCGTTTTTTTGGATATCTTCTGGTGCCATGGGTATATGGTGGTATGCGCGTACCAGGTCAATTTTGGAAAAGATTGTACATCCGTGGAGGGAAACGGTGAAATCGTGAACGTGTGGTAGTGGGTATCGGTCTGGGGTTGTGATGGCGTTAAGCATTCTGTAGTCTCCACATGGTCTCCAGTGTTTGGCCTCTTTCTTTGAAGCCAGTGAAGAGGTGCTGAACACGGTGATGCAGAGGGCCTACAGATCCCGATTCGAACCATGTACTCGAATTCTTCTTTTGCGATTTTTAGCTTGGCTGAATTTAATCGCCTGGGAAGTGAGTGTGGGAGAGGTCCCTTTGTTACGATGTGGTGTTGTACTGTATTGTTAACAAGAAATTTAAAGTCGGGTGGTTTCATCAGCTGAAAAAATTCTTTGAAGAGAGTGTTGTATTTCTGTTCAACCGCAAAGAAACGAGGGGTTGTAACATTTTGTAGGCAGGGTGTACCCTTCACTGCTGCGTTAGTGAGTGGGTCGATAAGCCTTAAGTTTTTGACATCGATTACTAGACCCGTCTGCCTTGCTGCAGATACCGTTTGATCAGGTTTGGCATTTGGCGCTTTGAAAAGTGACGACGGAATGGCTGATATATCTGAACCGGAATCTATTAAAAAGGTTATACTGGAAAAGGGGTCTTTAATGAAAAGGCGGCCTTGTAACTCTAGGACCCTACTGTTGTTTGCCGCGATGGGTTGCCACAGTGGGCTTAAGTTTGGGTGTTGAGATCTGAATCCACATGGCTTAGAACATTTTTGGGCGTTTTCGCCGTATTTGTAGTGAAACCAACAAAATTTAGTGTTGTTGCTGCGATTATTGTTTCTTGAACTTTTACTTCTGGATCGAGACCAGTTGGGGCCGTGGTAATTTGAGAACTGGGGGCTACTCTGACTGCGGGATCGCCACTTTTTGAAGTTTAGATTGGAAAGCATGGATTTAATTTCATGTATATCCGCTTGTAGCCTTTGGTTGATACTTGTAATCTCAGCGATCGACTGATCTGAACGGGATGAAATAGAAAAGGATGAGGAATTTTATTACTGGTAGACTTCAAAAATGTCGTCTGCTATTTTAAGAAGTTCTTCCGTTTTGGACTTTGAACTTGACTTGATGGAAACTTGAACTAGTGTGGAAGCCGGCGCTTCCAGAGTTCTAAAATTAAACTGTCGGTCACGAGCATTGATTGTCCCGCTAATGTTAGAATCTTCGATAAAATTCTGATGGTTTTCTATCACCCATCTCTTCTCCGGACAAAAGTGCCTCGATCCTCTTACCTTCGCTCATTGAGTGACGTTCTATCAAAGCTTTTTTTTTTAGATTACTATATGGGGTAGCTGATTCCTGAGTTAAAATGTCGTACACAGTTGCGGTCTCGTCCTGGGGGACCGACTAAACTACATAATGAAACTTGGACTGTTCGACCGTCATATTTCGAATGGCAAATTGTGATTCGACTTGAATGAACCAAATACCAGGCATCTTAGTCCAAAATTCGGGCAGTTTAAGAGCGACTGCATGGACCGCATTATGCGAATGCGTGGCCTGAAGGGCAGCCTGGTTATTTGTTTGCGGAACGTTTTGCCCGGATGGGGGTTGATTGTCTTTCGCGTCGACCATGTTTAAGTCTGAATTTAAAAAAGGCTTGATATGGAGGAAAAGGGATGGATTCTCAAGAATGATCTTATAAAATTTTGACTTAAGCTACTCGATATGTTATATATATGTTATGTATATATATGAATACTTAAACTTGCGATTTAAAAAAAAAATATAATTTTAAAAATCGAAAAAAAAATGTTTGAAAGTACTTGCTGCTTTTGAATACTTGCTGCCTGATGAATTGTGAGCGATGGATGCGGATGGTGATGACTTGTAGGCGATGGTGATGAACTGCTGGGCGTGATGAGTGTAAACGGTGCTGCTGTTGGCGGCGGAGTGAAAAGCTGATGTTCAGTAAAATTCGCTTAATATCTGCGACGCAGATAGAGTAGTAACAGTAGTAGAAAAGTCCTTGGAACACAAGGAGTACAATTTGGGTGCCTTTCTAGACATAGAGGGGGCGTTTAATAACATTTAGGCAGACGCGCAGCTTGAGAAACGCCCACCTAGATAGCAGTCAATGCGACTGGATCGGGCTCATGTTAAGCACACGAAAGATAAACTGCTACCTAGGCGAAGTATGCAGCAGACGAAACGTCAGCAGAGGAACACCGCAGAGAGGTGTCCTATCTCCGCTCATATGGACCCTGGTAATGGACGAATTGCTAAAAAAGCCTGGAGAGGGAAGACTTCATTGTGAGCGCATACGCAGACGATGTAGCAATCCTGATCCCAGGTAAACTCCCATCAATCCTCAGTGACCGACTCAGCTACGCACTCCGCATTGTTGGAAAATGGGTTCAGGGTCGAGGACTGGGAATAAACCCCTCTAAGACGGAAGTTGTGTTGTTTAGAAGGAAAAGGGCAGTTCCATCCTTCAGCAATACAAGAATGGGGGGAGTGGAGTTACCGTTATCCAAATCGGTTAGATACCTGGGCGTCATATTAGACTCCAAACTCAGCTGGAGGGATAATATAGAAGATCGTGTCAAGCGGGCATACGTGGCACTATACGCCTGCCGCAAGCATGTGGGGACTGCAACCAAACATGGTACACTGGATGTATATAGCGGTTGTAAGACCCATCTTAACTTACGGTGCAGTTGTATGGTGGAAGGCTACGGAAAGAAAGTGTCATCTCTCTAACCTCACCAAAGTTCAAAGGGCAGCCTGCATGGGTATAACAGGGTCCCTAAGGACCACACCCACTGCGGCACTGGAGGTACTACTCAACCTCACCCCCTTGGACATATACCGCAGCAGCAAGGCAGCTAAAACAGCTGTTCGCCTAAGGGAATCCGGACTATGGTCCTCAAGATCTTATGGACACGCCTCTGTGGAAACTCAATGGGCTGCCTCCACAGATACCCCAGTCACGGATTACCTCCCTATGACATTCGCCTTCAACAGGATATTCGCTACCAGAATACCTGAAAGAGGTGAATGGGAAGATAAGACCATTACAGGAGATGACGAGATCGCCGTATATACCGACGGTTCTAAGATGGACGTCGGAACCGGTGCGGGCATCTTCTGTGGAGCTCTGGGACAAGGTAAATCTTTTCGAATTAATGACGGCTGCAGCATTTTTCAGGCGGAGCTGGCAGCCATAATCCAAGCTGCCTCCGAGCTGAAGTAACATGGCCCCGCAAACAAGACCATCACCATATACTCTGATAGCCAAGCGGCGATTAAAGCCTTGGAATCAGACGTGGTAAAGTCAAGGGCTGTGAAACTATGCAGGGAAATTCTGGACGAGTTATCACTTGTAACCCTGTAACTGTGTGTTGGGTGCCAGGTCACACCGATATATCGGGAAACGAAGAAGTGGACAAGCTTGCGAGATTTGGGTCTGGAATGAATGCATCTCTAGCCCTCAAATCTATAAGAGTCCCGCTGAGTTCGATAGCACGTAGGAAAGAAACTGAATCCTTGAGTAGATCCAACCTACGTTGGACAGAACTTGATACGTGCAGACACACAAGGGAGCTATGGCCAGCGGTAAGCAAAAAGATATCACTATTTTTGATCGGACTAGCCCGCAGGAACATTCGAGTACTCACGGGAATCCTCACGGGGCACTGCGCTGTGGGTCTACACGCTGAGCGGCTAGGCATACCGCATAACGATTACTGCAGACGCTGCAGGGACGTTGAAGAAATTGAATCTGTTCGTCACCTGCTCTGCGAATGCCCAGCCCTAAACAGCATCAGGCGTAGTATCCTCGGCAGTTACTCCTTCAACGAGCTCGAAGATCTAAATAATGTAGATCTAAAGGACCTCCTAAGATTTGTATACAAATCCAGATGGGTCCAAGAGGGCGGAGCTCTGAGCTTGTAACAGCGGTCTATTTCTGTTTTTGTTTTGTTTTTGTTCCCAATGGACACAATGGACCCAACTGCTGGTCTAAGTGAAGCCGTGACTATTGTCAAAAGGACATCCATCAACCTAACCTAACCTAACCTAACCACAAGGGGTGGAGAATCTCACTTTTTGGTGCTGATACTGTTGGTGATGGTGGAGTAGGCTTTTCCAGCAACACGGTGGAGTTGTCCTTTCCGTTTCCTCCTAATCTATCTTGCGCCCTCTGTTTTGGAATAGCTCAAACGCTACAAAGTATTATGAGAGAGCGAAAATTTACTACTATGAAGTGCGTTCTGGCAGTTTCATAGTGTCTCTCATAAATGGGTGGTTTTTTAGCACGTGGAAATCGGGCAAAACCAATATCGGCTACTTCGGTATTATATACCTGCTATAGTGGGCGTATTGGTATCTTTGAAAGATTTTGGAGTTTTAGCCTCCGTCCACCCTAGTATTCACAAAAAAAAACATACAATGGCGATATTTGATAACCTTTAGCAATATACATAATGTAATTTATATTATTTATATTATAATTTAATATAATTTATATATATATATATATATATATATATATATATATATATATATATATATATATTATATATATATATTATATATATATATAATATATATATATATTATATATATTATCCTTATCCTTACTTAAGTTCGGCTAAAAAGTAGTCGAAATCCATGTTTTCTGGATAATTAGAAATTTTTCTTAAATTCTGCCTCCAAATGTGGGCGTGGCGTTCAAAACTTTGTGGGCGTTCAAAACTTTGTGTGAAAGAAATTAAAAAAAAAGTGTTTTCTACATGATATATTAAGTAAAATTTTTTCGATTTGGAGCAAAACTATTGAATAAACTGCATGTAAAAGATAACACTTTCAAACGATGCCACGCCCACAAGGGGCGGTCTGCGGACTTTTTTTTTATTTTTTATAACTTGTTATCATTAGAAGATGCTAAATAATAAATTTCAGCTTTTCGTCTGCATATTAATTGTAATGCATAGTTTGTAAGACAGTGAAATAATAGCCGTAGACCCCTAAGGCATTTTAGATATATGATCGCGACCTACAGATGAGTCGATTAAGCCATGTCCGTCCGTCCGCCCGTCTGTATGTGTGAAGGTAATAGGTCTTCAGAATCAAGCTAGAGAGCTGAAACTTTGTACGCGGCTTAGATCTTCTGTTGCACAGACAAAGTTCGAAAATTGGCTCAATCCGTCTAAGGCCACGCCCACTACTGGCTTCAATGTGTGGCAACCTATATTTCACTTTTTTTTTCCAAAATGCCTTTTGGTCAAGTTAGACAAGGCTCAGGAACTTAAATTTTGGTACTAAGCAATATTGGCCTAACCCCTTAAACAAGGCAAAAATTGGAACGCCCACAACATCGACCACGCCCACTTTTAATATGTTAGATCTTTAAAAACTTAAGTAAATTTAAGCTCCTGTGTCTTGTCTAACTTGACCAAAAGGCCCACTTTTAACATGTTAGAACTTTGAAAACCCGATTTCTCCGAAAGTTGACTCCATATCGAAAAAAAATTTTACGACAAATACTAAAGATATCACTTTTTGCTAAGTTTGCTCCATATAAAGTTTTGAGCTCCGCTCATTTTTAAGGGACGTTTTGGGAAAAAACTATTTTCTAAAATATTTTTCGCTTTTACCGTATTTTCTTATGATTCTAAGGAAACTACAATTAATTGATTTTAATTTTAAGCCCATGCCCACTTTTGGGGGCGTGGCCTATACAAATACTATATGAATTCGGGCCAAGTAACTTTAAGATTTGGTGCTATATGGTATATAGGGTTGGGTATATAGAAGTTTGTCACAGACAAACTCCTGCACTTACTCATTTGTTATTTATTTATTTATTTCTGTTCTCTTCCATATAAAACACAATATTTTTTATCAAATGCAAATCTTACCCTAACAATTATTATTTTGGTATTTAAAATTTAGCAATCGATATGCGTTTGTTAATTTGTGTTGTTTTCGTTATCTAAAACATAATATGTTTTTTTTTTTTTAATCCCAAATACAAACCTAAACCAAACAATTTCTAGTCTTATATTGATTGATAACAAAGATATACTTTGTTTCGTTTTTTCCCCTCTAATTAAAAATTTTATTTTACTGAAATAAATTTTTGTGACTTGTTTATTTATATATTTATTTTTATTCTTTAAATTTTGGTTTACATGGAGGTAGTATATTAATTTTAATCATATATATATATGGTGGGGTGCCGTGGCGTAGTGGTTAGTGTGTGTGCTTACTACGCCGGAGGTCTGGGCTCGAATCCTGCCATCGTCACCTGAAAAAAAAGACTTGTTCTTTTTCACGGCCCCCACCTCCGCGAGGGTCTGACAAGCCCTCCAAGAGTATCAATTGTCTTCAAAAACTTCTCAAAGTGCCGTTCGGATTCGGCAAAAAATTGTAGGTCTTACTTACTTACTTACTTAAGGTGGCGCTACAGTCCGGGGTGGACCTGGGCCTCAGCCAACAAGCTTCGCCAGCCAGCTCTGTCTCTAGCTAGCCGTCTCCAGTTTCGCACGCGAAGTTGGCTGAGGTCCCCTTCCACGTTCGTGCGCCACCTGGGTCTCGTTGCTCCTCTACCGCGTCGTCCCTGCGGTGTGGATTCGAAGATTTTCCGGGCCGGGGCGTTGGTGTCCATCCGCTCTAGATGACCCAGCCATCGTAGACGTTGTGTTTTGACTCTTTTGGCTAGGTCGGTATCGCTGTACTGCCCGTACAGTTCGATGTTATATCTCCTCCTCCACTCTCCGTCTATGCAGACGGGACCGTAAATCGTCCGAAGAATTTTCCTCTCGAAGCAGCCTAAAGTGTTTTCATCCGCCTTTGACAGGGTCCATGCTTCTGCACCGTAAAGCAGGACTGGGATGATGAGGGTCTTATACATGGACACTTTAGTTGCTCGAGAGAGGGCTTTGCTACTCAATTGCCTTCTTAGCCCAAAGAAACAGCGATTGGCAAGAGTT
>OX392463.1:101752598-102189186 GCA_947623515.1 Neoascia interrupta | reverse complement strand
CCAGCAGTTTGCGCCAATTGCCACGGAAACCACCCCGCGAACTATCGAGGATGCGAAGTAGCCATAGAGCTGCAAAAGGGACGAGAACCTCTCAAGGAAAATACTCGAGGTCAGAATCCAAGCCTAGGATGTCCAAAAACTGCTGAAACTCCTACGCCAAAGACTCCAAAGACGCCAAAGCCGATCAAAAGTGCGAGATTGGCAAAGGAGGCGTCGACAAAAGGCGTAAAAGCTTCACAAAAGAGCGGCACCAGTTCAAGTGCAGCGGACCGAAATTATACGCACAAGTTGTGGCAAACGAAAACAGCGCAAGATCGCCCACAACAGATGCAGTATCTCAGATCCTCGCTGTAATCGAAAAAATTACAAGAGAACATGAATATGAAACAGTTATTTAAAATAATAACATGGAATGCAAACGGCCTTCTGAATAAAATAGACGAACTAGAAGTATTTCTACGGAAAAATAATATTGATATTCGCATGATTACGGAAACTCACCTTAAAAACGGGTCTAGACCCAAAAAGGTTACAATGACGATCACGCACATCACCCTTCGTGAAATTCGAGAGGAGGATCCTCCCTCTACATAAAGAACTGCATAAAGCACTTCAAGAACACAGAAGTTCAGAAACTGATCAGTTCAGTTTCTGTAAAAATTGACTGCTTAGATTACAACATTGCATCTTGTTATTTCCCGCCAGGATATAGACTGTTGGAAGACGATCTTGATCGTATGTTGACTTCATTGGGTCCAATTTTATTATTGGGGGTGACTTTAACGCAAAGCATATTTTTTGGGGTTCACGATGCAATTCAACAAGAGGCAGATTACTGTCAAAAAACAGTATGAAGCGTGAAGTGGATTTTTTCTCCACGGGTAGCCAACATATTGGCCAACCGATAGGACTAAAAAGCCTGACCTTGTCGATTTTTTCATCGCTAAAGGGTACCCCAAATACCTTACGCGAATCGAAGAGTGTTATGATCTTTGCTCAGACAACTCAGGAGTTATCTTGAAGATGTGTGAAAGACTGGCGAAAATTGAAAGAGCTCCCAGATAAGCTAGCAAAAACATGAACTAGGGCGCCTTCAGAAAGGACTGTAAGGGTGTTGGCTTGAATGTGCCATTGCAAACTCCTTTCGAGTTAGAAACCGCAGTTGACAAATTCATTGAAGCAATTCAGAGCACTGCTTGGAACAACACTTCGTCCCAAAAGAACGCAGTTAGCACCGACGGGCATGTACGCACAACATATCCGCTCGAAATCGAAGAACTGATTCGTGAAAAGAGAAGAGCGCGTAGAAGATGGCAAGGCACGAGAGACAAAACCCCAGACAAAACCCTCTTGAACCACCTCTCTAACAAACTGAAAGGAATTTTGCAAGATTTTAAAAATCGTGAGACCACCGAATACTTTGAAGGCTTGTCGGCTGAAAGGAGCTCAAACTACTCGCTGTCGAAAGCGGTTAAGTCTATCAAGAAACCTTTAATCCACTCGGCACCAATAAAAAAAGCTAAGGACGAATGGGCAAGAGAAGACAAAAAGAAAGCGAATTTGTTTGCTGAACATTTGGAAGAAACATTCAAGCCTTTCGACGGCCCGCCGTTGGCTGACGTTCAAAACAACAACGCGGAACCTGATAGCTTTAGAATGAAAAAAGTTTCGTTAGTTGAACTCCGAAGTCAACAAGCAAACTTAAAAATAATAAGGCCCCGGGTTACGACCTGATCACTGGTGAAATATTGAAAGAACTACCAAAAAAGGCACTAGTCAAGCTACTTGATATGATAAACGCTTCTCTTAGACTTCTATACGTTCCAAGACAATGGAAAGTTGCTGAAGTCATTATGGTTCCAAAACCGGGGAAATGCGCAAATGATAAAAAATCTTATAGGCCCATATCGCTTCTGCCGATAATATCGAAAGTATTCGAGAAACTTCTGCTAAAGCGATTATAACCAATAATTGCAGAAAGATGCTTGATCCCGGATCATCAATTCGGTTTCAGACCTAACCATTCCACAATAGTTCAAGTCAACAGAACAACGTATGAAATTGAAAAAGCCTTAGAAGGGAAAAAATATGCTCAAGTGCTTTCCTCGACGCATCGCAAGCCATCGACACGGTATGGCACGAAGGCTTGAAATATAAGCTACGGAAAAACTTGCCGGGAGACATGTTTAGAATATTGAAAAACTATCTTGAAAGCAGACTTTTTCTTGTTAGGTGTAGTACTGAATACTCGAGTTTCAAGCAAATTCGAGCTGGAGTACCCCAGGGAAGTGTCCTCGGTCCGACCTTGTTCCTGCTCTACACAAGAGCCATGCCTCTAGATGACGAGACTGTCGTGGCCACGTTTGCGGACGATACGGCCATCCTGGCAACTGGTGAATCAGTCGAGTAATCAACGAGAAACCTCCAACGAGTATTGGACAGAATTTGTGTTTGGATGAAGACTTGGCGAATCGCTCTTAACGAGAACAAGTCTACGCATGTGAATTTCCCTTGCAGACGGGTTAACAATTTACCTCTGTTCATAAATTCTGCTCAAATACCTTATGCAAATGAAGCGAAATATCTAGGGATGACACTGGGCGCTACTTTAAGGTGGAAACCACACGTAAAGAAGAAGCGTTGCGAGCTCGAGATTAGGCTCAGGGAAATGTGTTGGCTTAGCGGAAGATTTTCGAAATCAAGCATATATATCAAACTGCTCCTGTACAGGCAGATGTTAAGCTGTCCCGGACATACGCTATACAACTTTGGGGTTGTACCAAGCCGAGCAACATGTCCATGTTGCAGACTTTCCAAAACAAATTTGGGTTGTACCAAGCCAAGCAACATGTCCATGTTGCAGACTTTCTAAAACAAGACACTAAGAGCAATTGTGAATGCTCCATGTTTTATAAGTAATAGTGATATTCACAGAGATTTAGGAATAGCTACCGTGAGCGAAGAAGTAAAAAACTTTGTTTGAAAGCTAAATGCTCGCCGTCATGTTCATTGCAACAATGAAATGATCCGTACTCTAAACGAAACTCTTAACGATGTAAACAACGAGCGACGACTTCAAAGAATAAAACCCTTCGATCTATTGACGTAGGGTGAAGCTGCACGAATGAACGGCTTAGTAGGTGCATTTACTGGATAGCAACCTACCCAATGCGATAAACACTACGGAAGCGTAAGCTACTTGTTGAGTTAACTTAGTTGTAGTCAAGAAGTATTATGAGAGAGCGAAAATTTACTGCTATGAAGTGCGTTCTGGCAGTTTCATAGTGTCTCTCATAAATGGGTGGTTTTTTAGCACGTGGAAATCGGGCATAACCAATATCTACTACTTCGGTATTATATACCTGCTATAGTTGGCGTATTGGTATCTTTGAAAGATTTTGGAGTTTAAGCCTCCGTCCACCCTAGTATTCAAAAAAAAAATCCTTATAAGTTTTTGTTTATTTTTTTTACAAAAGGGGCATGGCATGTCCAACCCCTTCAACCAAAAATATTGCAACCCCTTCAACCAATTTTAGCATAGAAATATCCAAGTTTGCGGCTAAAATGTACGCAAAACTGTCATTTTTGGTTCAAATTCAATAGTTTTGTGAAATTTACCTCTAAGGATGGGCTGGCCAAAAACTTCGTGTGAACAAAATCTGAAATAGCATCAGGTGTGCTTTATGTGCTAAATTTTATTTCTTATTCTATCCATATCCTTAGTAAAGCTAAAAGCAGTCGATCCATGTTTTTCTGGAAATTTATAGGTTTTTATGGAATTCTGCCTCTAAATGTGGGCGTGGCCCAAAACTTTGTATGAACAAAATGTAGAGTATTTTGTACATAACGTACCTGTTAAGTAAAGTTTTTTCGATCTGGAACAAAAATATTGAATAAGTTGCATTTGAACAATTACTCTTTAATTACTCTAAAATTCAACGATTTCGTAATATCTACCTCCAAACATGGGCGTGGCCAAACACTTTATAGGAATGAAATCTAGTATAGAACACGTTGAAGCTTATGTGCTAAATTTTATTTCTTATTCTTGCTTAAGTTAGGCTAAAAAGTAGTAGAAATCCATGTTTTCTGGAAAATAAGAGGTTTTTCTTAAATTCTGCCTTCAAATGTGGGCGTGGCCAAAAACTTTGTATGAAAGAAACTTAAAAACAATTGCTTTCTACATAATATATTAAATAAAAATTTTTCGATTTGGAACAAAAATATTCAATAAATTGCATTGATTACACTTTCAATCGATGCCACACCCACAAGGGGCGCACTTTATTTTTTTTTTTTATGACTTGTAATCACAAGAAGATGCTAAATAATAAATTTCAGCTTTTCACGACGTCTTACAGTCTTGTAAGCACCGGCGGAGCACATTTAGACCGATTGTTGGCGTCTCTGTGGGCGGATTTCACACAATTTTAACACTTCGGATGACAGAGAGCTTACGTACAAAATTTCAGCTTCCTAGCTTAAAATTTAATGCCTAAAAATTGGTGACATACGGACAGACAGACGGACGGACGGACATGGCTTATGCGACTCAGAAGTCGTTCTCGATTATATGCCACTAAGGTCTTGAGGGTCTATCGTCATTATTTATCTATGTTACATTTTCACCTGTATCAAACTCAATATACGCCATTCCTGTGGAATAGGGTATAAAAAGGTAAACAAGAAACCTTTATTCAATAACTCGGTACAAATCCCGTACTCAAATGAAGCGAAATATCTAGGTATGGCTCTCAAGATGCAAAACTTAAATGGAAGCCGCACGTTAAAAAGAAACGCGACGAGCTCGAAATCAAGTTAAGAAAAATGAATTGGCTTATCGGAGGATTTTCGAAACTAAGCATATGTAACAAGCTTTTGTATAAGCAAGTGCTAGGACCATCTTGGACGTATGGTATACAACTATGGGGTTGTACTAAACCAAGCAATATATCTTTTTTAGAAACTTTTCAAAATAAGACACTCAGAGCAATCGTTAATGCTCCATGGTACATAAGAATTAGCGATCTACACCGAGATCTATGCATCGCAATTGTGACTGATAAGGTAACAAACTTTGCTCGCAAACTTAGTACTCGACTTCGCGGACATTGCAACAATGAAATTATCCGAAATTTGGATCAGACAAATCTTACACGCCGACTACAACGAATGAGACCGTTGGATCTAGCAGAATAAGATGAAACCGCATAACTTGACGGTATAGTAAATGCTTTCGTTGGAAGGCAGCCTGCCACACGCGATTACTACAGAAGCTTGAACTACTTGTTAGGGAAAATTAGTTGCAGTCTAATGGAAGATGGGAGGTTTTTTAGTGAGTAAGAAACTCACACTACTACGGTCCTGCTAGTTCCTATGAAGGTTTTTCCTACCCACGCAAAAAAAAGAATCAATTTAAAAGCTAAAAATTTAACCTGCATTGCTTTGAAATAATTTGCAGGCACTAAAAAATAGATAATATGGACAAAAACACGATTCGCAAAATCTGAAATTCAGAAAAACTTTATTTTTTTTCGAACACTTTTTATGCGCGGTAACTCGCGGGATGTAACAGACACCCCAGTCAAACTTTAAAACGCCCTTTCAGCGAAACTACACGAACAGATCTTATGAAAACCTGTCAGCAGATATAACGGGTGAATACACAAAGCTATTAATGAAGGTGGGAGTGAAAAATAAACAAAAAGGGAAATACAGCAATAAATAAAACTAGTGGAAGGGTTACAATCCGCTTAGGCGAATCGTTGGATACCCCATCCCAATCAGGGCTGCCGAAAGTACTACTAAGAGAATTATTGTACTCCCCTTAATTTTGCGTACTCCCATACTCCGCTCTCTTCAATTTTACTCCCCTGAAGAATATTTCAACATTTATTTTATTTCTTCATAAATTTATTTTATTTAAATTTTGATATATCCAATTTCATGTTTCCATCATTTTAACTCCATTTTTCTGGAGATGAGTTCTTCTTCTTTTACGTGGAGGCCTATTGTGGTATAAACCAAAAATGTGGTTGATTAGGCTATATTCAAAGAGGTACACAAATTTATAAGCTCGTATTTCTTAACCTACTTCACAGAAGCGCGAATGCTGAACTCAAAGGATTTTTCAAAAATGTTTTTCCAAAAACCAAAAACAGAAATTATTCAGCTGTTCCGACAGTGAAAGCCATTTTGATGAAAAAATATCTTCTCAGAAACAAATGGGAATCAAAATGGGCCTTCAAACTAATTTTAATAAAGGTCGCGACCACTAAAGTAGGTGCTTTGTTGGTGGTGTTCACGCGGACTTAGTGCTCGCGTGGAGGATTACTATTACACGATGAACTTTTGTTTTATATATATATAAATCTGGTGTTTGTTATTCTTTTGTGTTATGTTTTTGCATGTATGCCTGTTATTACTTTGTCTTGTCTTTTGTATGTACACTTGCTTAAGTTTTGTCTGGTCTTTTTACGTGTACACTACATCACCCTCCTCCAGTCGAGCCCCCTCTTCGAACGTTTTCTTTCTACTCTTATTTATATTTTAGATACTGTGTACTGCTGAAATTGAAACGTCTTTGTCCTTTATTTTAAGTACAAAGAATTTTCTTAGCCGGCGCAAAACTTCAAAGGGGCCTTCATATGCAGGTATAAGGCCTGTTTTCCCCTTGTCAATTTTAACGAATACATGTCGGCAATCGTTAAGATTCTTCGGGAGGAATATCTCTTGCTCTGCTTGCCGAGACTCTGTTGGTAATAGGTTTCTCATTGTGTTGCGTAATCTCTCTATGTGGTACTCTGAAGTGCATTCTTTATTTTTGTTATCAACGAATATTTCGCCTGGGAGGCGAAGATTTTGCCCATAGACCATTTTTTCCGCCGAAAAATTCAAGTCTTCTTTTATTGCGCAACGGATCCCTAACAATATGGTCGGAAGCTCTGAGCTCCAATTGGCAGTGTTGCATCGTGCCTTCAGTGAGGTCTTCAGTTATCTGTGAAAGCGCTCTACCATACTGTTGGCCTGTGGATGATATGGGGTTCTGTGAATTTTATAGACTCCTTACAGTCTGGAGAGCTCGGAAAATAGTTTGGACTCGAATTGGCTTCCTTGGTCCGTTCTTATTTTCAAGGGTACGCCTAAACGTGAAATGAAATTCTCGACAAAAGCTTTTGCTTCTGAGTTCGCTGTAATGTCGACTGAGGGATAAGCTTCTGGCCACCTAGTGAATCTGTCTTCGGCTGTGACCGTATAAGAAAAACTATTAGACATTGGGAGGAGCCCTACCAAGTCTAGGTGAATGTGGTCGAATCGTCCATTTGGGCTTAAGAATCTACCAGGCTCTGACTTGGTGTGTCTTTAGATTTCTGACAGCCTTAACATGCTCTAACAAAGGTTAATGTTCTTGTTCATGTTGGGCCAGAAGTACCGCTTAGTATTACTTAGCAAGTAAATATCTTGCGAGTGGCACGAATTCCTGGATGAGAGATGCTATGAAGAATATTAAAAACTTTTATACGAAGGGCTGAAGGAACGTATGGTCTGTTTTTCTTTGTCGAGGTTTCGCAATATATGCTCACGTTAGGGAACTTAAACTCGTTTATTGAGATTGTGGAAGTTGTCTTCGTGTTGCCTTCCTTAAGCATATCTTCCAACTTCTTGTCTGTGGCCAGCAGTCTAGCAATGGTTTATAGGTCTAATTTGTTATCTTCAGTGGTTGCTATTTCATTATTGTCAACTCTTTAGTGTCCGGGAATAAGGAGGAACAAATAAAACACGCTCTTCGACGGGTAGCTTAAGACTAACTTTATTATGTCTATCACTTATGCTAGAACTTACAACTAAGGAAAGAGTGGTATGTTATTCTACCTATATACATAATACATGCTTGCCTAGATGCACTGTTATACAGTGTGGCTAACAAGTGAAGTATCTATTACATACATAACACTCCCCCAAACTTAATATAACCTTAATACAAATCCTTATTAATTACCCATAACCAATGTTTCAAAAATCTTTTATTAATTGAGTGTTTTGTTAATTCACGCAATTAGCTATACGTAATTTATTTAATATCTTTCCTAACATTTAGATAACTTATATGCTAACGTTACAATCCATGTTTATTCTTATAATATATACATATATATATACCTATATGTATATATATATATTTTTTTTTATGACTCGTTATGCTTCATCTTTAATCTCTTCGATCTCCGCGGTGTACAATTTAAAGATACAGATCTTCTCTTCCTAGAAGGCCCTTTTATGGTACGCTTAATATTGGTATGTGCAGGTGCAAAATGAACTTCTTTGAATTTAGCTTTCTTTAATTGAGAAATATTTGCGTCTCTATGTAGTCCATCAGTATTTATAGTATAGATAACTTTTCCTACCTGTCTTACAATAATTCCAGGGATCCAATTAAAAGAGAGATTGTGTTTTAGCTTGTACAAAACTTTATCCCCTGGTTTAAAAATAATAGATCGTCTATTTTGGTCTACGCTTAAGGATGCCTTGTTTTTATTTTTTTCATCATTTACCGTCTCATCTTTTTCTGTCTCTTCCCCCTTCTCTTGAAATTTTTTTCGAATTTTAGGGTTAACGTCATCTGAAAGAGTTCTTGGTTTGGTTCTAAATATGATTTCGTTTGGAGAAAGGTTGGTTGTTGTCGTCGGGGTTGATCTATACTTTAAAAGAAAATTGTTTATTTAAATACCCATTGGAAGAGTGTTATAGTGAGGTTCAGTCAGTATTTTTTTAGAGTAGTTTTTGTAGTCTTTACTGCTCTTTCCGCAGACCCATTGGACTGTGGGTGGTAAGGTGGACTCTTCATACATTTGATACTATTGTCAAAGCAGAATTTAATAAAAATGTCGGAGTTGAAGAGTGGTCCGTTATCCGATACTAATGTGGAAGGTAACCCAAAGTATGTAAAAAGTGATCTTAACACACAAATAACAGTTTCCACATTTGTCCGTTTTATTATTTTTACATCAATCCATCTTGTAAAACTATCTACCACTATCAAGTAACTACAACGCTTCATAAAAAGAAAATCAATATGAATACGTTCGAAAAAAATTCGTGATTCGTTCGACTCGGGCCATGGTTCATAATGCTGTGACACCGGCTTGCTACCTGAAAAAGCACACACTTTGCAGTCCGAGACAAAGTTGCCCATGTCTTGATCGATTCCCGGCCACCAGAAATATTTTCTTGCTAGCATCTTCATGCGTACGATACCCACATGTGATTCATGAAGAAGAGCCAAAATATATTGCTGCAAGGTGTTTGGGATAACCAGTCGCTCACCAATCTTTATCTCCGCTACGTCTTCAAATTTGACCTGCAGATAACAATTGGACGTAATTGCGCTTATAAGTGAACTATCTTCTTCAACTTCTATAGAATAATTAAGGGGAAGACGTGAGAGTCCGTCTGCATTATTCATTTGTGCGGCTTTCTTATATTCAATTTTATATTGATACATGCTCAACGTCAAGGCCCATCGATGAATTCGAGCTACGGTAACGGGTGGAGTTGACTTCTTGGGGTTAAAAATTTCACGCAAGGGTTGGTGGTCTAAATAGATTGTAAAAGATTGTGCATAAATATATTTATAAAACTTTTGTACGGTAGAAATAATGGCTAAGGCTTCTCTTTGAAGCTGTGAGTACTTCTTTTCCGCTGGGCTCAGCGTACTCGAAGCAAACAGAACCGGTCTTTCCACCCCGTCTACTATGTGTGACAAGATTCCGCCCACTCCATAAGAACTGGCGTCACATTGCAGAATTATTTCCTTGCTGGGGTCGTAGTGTACTAATATATCGCTATTTAAAATCAACTCCTTACTTTTGACAAATGCTGCTTCACAGTCTAGATCCCAGAGAAAACTAACATCTTTCCGCGTTAATTGATATAGATCTTTAAGTTCAGAGGAAAGGTTCGGGATAAAATGCGAATAATAATTCAAAAGCCCGAGGTATGATTTTAATTGGGTTACGTTTTCCGGCCTAGGAGCATTCTTAATGGCTTCCAACTTTTTCGCACTAGGTTTTATACCTTCCTTATTAATGACGTGTCCTAAATACTCGATTTCGCTTTGAAAAAACTGACATTTATCTTTGTTTACCCTGACCTTGTATTTTTCTAATCTGTCTAGCACTTTGATTAAATTTGACCGACAATCTTCAAAGTCTACTGCGCCTACGATTATGTCGTCTAGATAACACTGCACTTTAGGAATGCCCATCAATATTTCGTCCATTATTGATTGGAAAATAGCCGGTGCACATTTGACCCCAAAAATCAGACGCCGAAATCTAAAGAGGCCCTTATGGGTATTAATAGTCAAAAGTTCCTGGCAACTCTCTTCAACTTCCACTTGCTGATAAGCCCCTCTAGGTGTACAAGCTTGCGAAAATGTCATCACACCGTGGTAAAGGATAATGATCGGTTCGAACCGAAGGATTTATTGTGACTTTGCAGTCAACACATAAACGAATATCTCCCTTGGGTTTTGTTACTGCCACCACCGGGGAGGCCCACTCGCTATATCGCACCATATAAATGATATCTTCTGTTAAAAGCCTCTCAATTTCTTTTTCTACCTTATCTCGAATCCCGTAGGGAACAGTGTACGGCCTAAAGAATACCGGGGTACTATTTTCCTTCAACAGAATTTTGGCTTTATATTCTAAAATCGAATCTCTTTTATCGCCGTTAAATACACTCTTATACTTCTGAACCAACTCGCTCAATTTTGAGGTGTTACTGTCATATTCACATGCATTGACGTGGAGGAACGCATTTTTCCAATTTGGAAGAAGTATGTCGAGCCACGACCTTCCTAATAATGGGATAAATACTTGAGGCCCCTCAACTATAATCAACTCGAGTTCGAAAACTTGGCCCATAGGTGCCCAACAAACCTTTACTTTAACCGAACCCACTATTTCAACTTTAGTTCCTGAGATCACATTTAAAGTTCGACTACACACTTCAATAATATCATTTGGGTAAAATTTACGAAATGTTTTAACATGCATTACCGAGGTACATGCGCCAGAATCAAGTTCCATCTTTAAACGTTGACCATTACAAAATAAATGAACTATTAAAGGAGCATTACCGCTTTGTACATTATGTATATAATCGAAGTCGATACTTTCATCTCTTTCGAATTCTTTCAAATTTTTAATACTGCTTATGACATTATCTCGTGTGCCGTTGTACCGGTTTTTGGTTTTCCCTCTCGAATTGCTTCTGTACCTCTTGTTCTTCAGAAAACAGTTGCTTTGAAAATGTCCCCACTTCTTGCAAAAAAAGCACTGTACGTTGTCGAAATTCCCGTTTGCTGACCTTGATGGATGCCGATATGTTCTGTCGTCTGATTTTTGGTTCTCCCCCGCAGTCCGGCCACGATCACCATCTCCCTTCGAAACTTTTGATTTAACTGCATGCACTGCTTCCACCGCTGTAGCTCCGCTCATGTTGACCATCTCCATCTCGATCAATTCCATATTAAGTGCCGTCTCACATGCTTTTTCAAGTGTCAGATCTCCCATGTCAATCAGTTTCGTCTGAATCTTTTTATTTTTGATGCCCATCAATAATCGATCTTTAAGAGCTTCCTCTAAAAAAGCACCATACTTGCAATTCGCTGCTAGCTGCTTTATCGCCACAATAAAATCCGCAATGTTTTCCGCCGAATCCTGGTTACGGTTAAAAAATTTGAACCTCTCTGCGACTGTGTTCTTCTTTGGTTCGTAATGAAGTTGCAGTTTTTTCACCAACACGTCGTTTTTAAATTCGTCTGGTTTTTGCGGGGCAACTAAAGTTTTAGCAATTGTATACAGCTCACTACCTCCCGTTCCAATTAGGAAAGACACTTTGTCCTCATCTTTGTCAATTTTATTTAATTTCAATAAATGAGTCATCCAAACACTTTATAGGAATGAAATCTAGTATAGAACACGTTGAAGCTTATGTGCTAAATTTTATTTCTTATTCTTGCTTAAGTTAGGCTAAAAAGTAGTAGAAATCCATGTTTTCTGGAAAATAAGAGGTTTTTCTTAAATTCTGCCTTCAAATGTGGGCGTGGCCAAAAACTTTGTATGAAAGAAACTTAAAAACAATTGCTTTCTACATAATATATTAAATAAAAATTTTTCGATTTGGAACAAAAATATTCAATAAATTGCATTGATTACACTTTCAATCGATGCCACACCCACAAGGGGCGCACTTTATTTTTTTTTATGACTTGTAATCACAAGAAGATGCTAAATAATAAATTTCAGCTTTTCACGACGTCTTACAGTCTTGTAAGCACCGGCGGAGCACATTTAGACCGATTGTTGGCGTCTCTGTGGGCGGATTCCACACAATTTTAACACTTCGGATGACAGAGAGCTTACGTACAAAATTTCAGCTTCCTAGCTTAAAATTTAATGCCTAAAAATTGGTGACATATGGACAGACAGACGGACGGACGGACATGGCTTATGCGACTCAGAAGTCGTTCTCGATTATATGCCACTAAGGTCTTGAGGGTCTATCGTCATTATTTATCTATGTTACATTTTCACCTGTATCAAACTCAATATACGCCATTCCTGTGGAATAGGGTATAAAAAGGTAAACAAGAAACCTTTATTCAATAACTCGGTACAAATCCCGTACTCAAATGAAGCGAAATATCTAGGTATGGCTCTCAAGATGCAAAACTTAAATGGAAGCCGCACGTTAAAAAGAAACGCGACGAGCTCGAAATCAAGTTAAGAAAAATGAATTGGCTTATCGGAGGATTTTCGAAACTAAGCATATGTAACAAGCTTTTGTATAAGCAAGTGCTAGGACCATCTTGGACGTATGGTACAACTATGGGGTTGTACTAAACCAAGCAATATATCTTTTTTAGAAACTTTTCAAAATAAGACACTCAGAGCAATCGTTAATGCTCCATGGTACATAAGAATTAGCGATCTACACCGAGATCTATGCATCGCAATTGTGACTGATAAGGTAACAAACTTTGCTCGCAAACTTAGTACTCGACTTCGCGGACATTGCAACAATGAAATTATCCGAAATTTGGATCAGACAAATCTTACACGCCGACTACAACGAATGAGACCGTTGGATCTAGCAGAATAAGATGAAACCGCATAACTTGACGGTATAGTAAATGCTTTCGTTGGAAGGCAGCCTGCCACACGCGATTACTACAGAAGCTTGAACTACTTGTTAGGGAAAATTAGTTGCAGTCTAATGGAAGATGGGAGGTTTTTTAGTGAGTAAGAAACTCACACTACTACGGTCCTGCTAGTTCCTATGAAGGTTTTTCCTACCCACGCAAAAAAAAGAATCAATTTAAAAGCTAAAAATTTAACCTGCATTGCTTTGAAATAATTTGCAGGCACTAAAAAATAGATAATATGGACAAAAACACTATTCGCAAAATCTGAAATTCAGAAAAACTTTATTTTTTTTCGAACACTTTTTATGCGCGGTAACTCGCGGGATGTAACAGACACCCCAGTCAAACTTTAAAACGCCCTTTCAGCGAAACTACACGAACAGATCTTATGAAAACCTGTCAGCAGATATAACGGGTGAATACACAAAGCTATTAATGAAGGTGGGAGTGAAAAATAAACAAAAAGGGAAATACAGCAATAAATAAAACTAGTGGAAGGGTTACAATCCGCTTAGGCGAATCGTTGGATACCCCATCCCAATCAGGGCTGCCGAAAGTACTACTAAGAGAGTTATTGTACTCCCCTTAATTTTGCGTACTCCCATACTCCGCTCTCTTCAATTTTACTCCCCTGAAGAATATTTCAACATTTATTTTATTTCTTCATAAATTTATTTTATTTAAATTTTGATATATCCAATTTCATGTTTCCATCATTTTAACTCCATTTTTCTGGAGATGAGTTCTTCTTCTTTTACGTGGAGGCCTATTGTGGTATAAACCAAAAATGTGGTTGATTAGGCTATATTCAAAGAGGTACACAAATTTATAAGCTCGTATTTCTTAACCTACTTCACAGAAGCGCGAATGCTGAACTCAAAGGATTTTTCAAAAATGTTTTTCCAAAAACCAAAAACAGAAATTATTCAGCTGTTCCGACAGTGAAAGCCATTTTGATGAAAAAATATCTTCTCAGAAACAAATGGGAATCAAAATGGGCCTTCAAACTAATTTTAATAAGTGTCGCGACCACTAAAGTAGGTGCTTTGTTGGTGGTGTTCACGCGGACTTAGTGCTCGCGTGGAGGATTACTATTACACGATGAACTTTTGTTTTATATATATAAATCTGGTGTTTGTTATTCTTTTGTGTTATGTTTTTGCATGTATGCCTGTTATTACTTTGTCTTGTCTTTTGTATGTACACTTGCTTAAGTTTTGTCTGGTCTTTTTACGTGTACACTACATCACCCTCCTCCAGTCGAGCCCCCTCTTCGAACGTTTTCTTTCTACTCTTATTTATATTTTAGATACTGTGTACTGCTGAAATTGAAACGTCTTTGTCCTTTATTTTAAGTACAAAGAATTTTCTTAGCCGGCGCAAAACTTCAAAGGGGCCTTCATATGCAGGTATAAGGCCTGTTTTCCCCTTGTCAATTTTAACGAATACATGTCGGCAATCGTTAAGATTCTTCGGGAGGAATATCTCTTGCTCTGCTTGCCGAGACTCTGTTGGTAATAGGTTTCTCATTGTGTTGCGTAATCTCTCTATGTGGTACTCTGAAGTGCATTCTTTATTTTTGTTATCAACGAATATTTCGCCTGGGAGGCGAAGATTTTGCCCATAGACCATTTTTTCCGCCGAAAAATTCAAGTCTTCTTTTATTGCGCAACGGATCCCTAACAATATGGTCGGAAGCTCTGAGCTCCAATTGGCAGTGTTGCATCGTGCCTTCAGTGAGGTCTTCAGTTATCTGTGAAAGCGCTCTACCATACTGTTGGCCTGTGGATGATATGGGGTTCTGTGAATTTTATAGACTCCTTACAGTCTGGAGAGCTCGGAAAATAGTTTGGACTCGAATTGGCTTCCTTGGTCCGTTCTTATTTTCAAGGGTACGCCTAAACGTGAAATGAAATTCTCGACAAAAGCTTTTGCTTCTGAGTTCGCTGTAATGTCGACTGAGGGATAAGCTTCTGGCCACCTAGTGAATCTGTCTACGGCTGTGACCGTATAAGAAAAACTATTAGACATTGGGAGGAGCCCTACCAAGTCTAGGTGAATGTGGTCGAATCCATTTGGGCTTAAGAATCTACCAGGCTCTGACTTGGTGTGTCTTTAGATTTCTGAGAGCCTTAACATGCTCTAACAAAGGTTAATGTTCTTGTTCATGTTGGGCCAGAAGTACCGCTTAGTATTACTTAGCAAGTAAATATCTTGCGAGTGGCACGAATTCCTGGATGAGAGATGCTATGAAGAATATTAAAAACTTTTATACGAAGGGCTGAAGGAACGTATGGTCTGTTTTTCTTTGTCGAGGTTTCGCAATATATGCTCACGTTAGGGAACTTAAACTCGTTTATTGAGATTGTGGAAGTTGTCTTCGTGTTGCCTTCCTTAAGCATATCTTCCAACTTCTTGTCTGTGGCCAGCAGTCTAGCAATGGTTTATAGGTCTAATTTGTTATCTTCAGTGGTTGCTATTTCATTATTGTCAACTCTTTAGTGTCCGGGAATAAGGAGGAACAAATAAAACACGCTCTTCGACGGGTAGCTTAAGACTAACTTAATTATGTCTATCACTTATGCTAGAACTTACAACTAAGGAAAGAGTGGTATGTTATTCTACCTATATACATAATACATGCTTGCCTAGATGCACTGTTATACAGTGTGGCTAACAAGTGAAGTATCTATTACATACATAACACTCCCCCAAACTTAATATAATCTTAATACAAATCCTTATTAATTACCCATAACCAATGTTTCAAAAATCTTTTATTAATTGAGTGTTTTGTTAATTCACGCAATTAGCTATACGTAATTTATTTAATATCTTTCCTAACATTTAGATAACTTATATGCTAACGTTACAATCCATGTTTATTCTTATAATATATACATATATATATAGTATATATACAGTATTTATAGTATAGATAACTTTTCCTACCTGCCTTACAATAATTCCAGGGATCCAATTAAAAGAGAGATTGTGTTTTAGCTTGTACAAAACTTTATCCCCTGGTTTAAAAATAATAGATCGTCTATTTTGGTCTACGCTTAAGGATGCCTTGTTTTTATTTTTTTCATCATTTACCGTCTCATCTTTTTCTGTCTCTTCCCCCTTCTCTTGAATTTTTTTTCGAATTTTAGGGTTAACGTCATCTGAAAGAGTTCTTGGTTTGGTTCTAAATATGATTTCGTTTGGAGAAAGGTTGGTTGTTGTCGTTGGGGTTGATCTATACTTTAAAAGAAAATTGTTTATTAAAATACCCATTGGAAGAGTGTTATAGAGAGGTTCAGTCAGTATTTTTTTAGAGTAGTTTTTGTAGTCTTTACTGCTCTTTCCGCAGACCCATTGGACTGTGGGTGGTAAGGTGGACTCTTCATACATTTGATACTATTGTCAAAGCAGAATTTAATAAAAATGTCGGAGTTGAAGAGTGGTCCGTTATCCGATACTAATGTGGAAGGTAACCCAAAGTATGTAAAAAGTGATCTTAACACACAAATAACAGTTTCCACATTTGTCCGTTTTATTATTTTTACATCAATCCATCTTGTAAAACTATCTACCACTATCAAGTAACTACAACGCTTCATAAAAAGAAAATCAATATGAATACGTTCGAAAAAAAATTCGTGATTCGTTCGACTCGGGCCATGGTTCATAATGCTGTGACACCGGCTTGCTACCTGAAAAAGCACACACTTTGCAGTCCGAGACAAAGTTGCCCATGTCTTGATCGATTCCCGGCCACCAGAAATATTTTCTTGCTAGCATCTTCATGCGTACGATACCCACATGTGATTCATGAAGAAGAGCCAAAATATATTGCTGCAAGGTGTTTGGGATAACCAGTCGCTCACCATAAAAAAGACATCCTTCTTCTTCCGACAGTTGCAATCGCTATGAGCAGTTATGAAAGAATTTCTTCAAATTCTCCGAAACACTATTGGGCCATCCTGTTTGTGACATATTTAAAACATTTTTCACCTTCCAATCTTTATCAGACTCTACCGCTACGTCTTCAAATTTGACCTGCAGATAACAATTGGACGTAATTGCGCTTATAAGTGAACTATCTTCTTCAACTTCTATAGAATAATTAAGGGGAAGACGTGAGAGTCCGTCTGCATTATTCATTTGTGCGGCTTTCTTATACTCAATTTTATATTGATACATGCTCAACGTCAAGGCCCATCGATGAATTCGAGCTACGGTAACGGGTGGAGTTGACTTCTTGGGGTTAAAAATTTCACGCAAGGGTTGGTGGTCTAAATAGATTGTAAAAGATTGTGCATAAATATATTTATAAAACTTTTGTACGGTAGAAATAATGGCTAAGGCTTCTCTTTGAAGCTGTGAGTACTTCTTTTCCGCTGGGCTCAGCGTACTCGAAGCAAACAGAACCGGTCTTTCCACCCCGTCTACTATGTGTGACAAGATTCCGCCCACTCCATAAGAACTGGCGTCACATTGCAGAATTATTTCCTTGCTGGGGTCGTAGTGTACTAATATATCGCTATTTAAAATCAACTCCTTACTTTTGACAAATGCTGCTTCACAGTCTAGATCCCAGAGAAAACTAACATCTTTCCGCGTTAATTGATATAGATCTTTAAGTTCAGAGGAAAGGTTCGGGATAAAATGCGAATAATAATTCAAAAGCCCGAGGTATGATTTTAATTGGGTTACGTTTTCCGGCCTAGGAGCATTCTTAATGGCTTCCAACTTTTTCGCACTAGGTTTTATACCTTCCTTATTAATGACGTGTCCTAAATACTCGATTTCGCTTTGAAAAAACTGACATTTATCTTTGTTTACCCTGACCTTGTATTTTTCTAATCTGTCTAGCACTTTGATTAAATTTGACCGACAATCTTCAAAGTCTACTGCGCCTACGATTATGTCGTCTAGATAACACTGCACTTTAGGAATGCTCATCAATATTTCGTCCATTATTGATTGGAAAATAGCCGGTGCACATTTGACCCCAAAAATCAGACGCCGAAATCTAAAGAGGCCCTTATGGGTATTAATAGTCAAAAGTTCCTGGCAACTCTCTTCAACTTCCACTTGCTGATAAGCCCCCTCTAGGTGTAACACACCTAGAGGGGGCTTATCAACAAGCTTGCGAAAATGTCATCACACCGTGGTAAAGGATAATGATCGGTTCGAACCGAAGGATTTATTGTGACTTTGCAGTCAACACATAAACGAATATCTCCCTTGGGTTTTGTTACTGCCACCACCGGGGAGGCCCACTCGCTATATCGCACCATATAAATGATATCTTCTGTTAAAAGCCTCTCAATTTCTTTTTCTACCTTATCTCGAATCCCGTAGGGAACAGTGTACGGCCTAAAGAATACCGGGGTACTATTTTCCTTCAACAGAATTTTGGCTTTATATTCTAAAATCGAATCTCTTTTATCGCCGTTAAATACACTCTTATACTTCTGAACCAACTCGCTCAATTTTGAGGTGTTACTGTCATATTCACATGCATTGACGTGGAGGAACGCATTTTTCCAATTTGGAAGAAGTATGTCGAGCCACGACCTTCCTAATAATGGGATAAATACTTGAGGCCCCTCAACTATAATCAACTCGAGTTCGAAAACTTGGCCCATAGGTGCCCAACAAACCTTTACTTTAACCGAACCCACTATTTCAACTTTAGTTCCTGAGATCACATTTAAAGTTCGACTACACACTTCAATAATATCATTTGGGTAAAATTTACGAAATGTTTTAACATGCATTACCGAGGTACATGCGCCAGAATCAAGTTCCATCTTTAAACGTTGACCATTACAAATTAAATGAACTATTAAAGGAGCATTACCGCTTTGTACATTATGTATATAATCGAAGTCGATACTTTCATCTCTTTCGAATTCTTTCAAATTTTTAATACTGCTTATGACATTATCTCGTGTGCCGTTGTACCGGTTTTTGGTTTTCCCTCTCGAATTGCTTCTGTACCTCTTGTTCTTCAGAAAACAGTTGCTTTGAAAATGTCCCCACTTCTTGCAAAAAAAGCACTGTACGTTGTCGAAATTCCCGTTTGCTGACCTTGATGGATGCCGATATGTTCTGTCGTCTGATTTTTGGTTCTCCCCCGCAGTCCTTCCGCTTCTGCCACGATCACCATCTCCCTTCGAAACTTTTGATTTAACTGCATGCACTGCTTCCACCGCTGTAGCTCCGCTCATGTTGACCATCTCCATCTCGATCAATTCCATATTAAGTGCCGTCTCACATGCTTTTTCAAGTGTCAGATCTCCCATGTCAATCAGTTTCGTCTGAATCTTTTTATTTTTGATGCCCATCAATAATCGATCTTTAAGAGCTTCCTCTAAAAAAGCACCATACTTGCAATTCGCTGCTAGCTGCTTTATCGCCACAATAAAATCCGCAATGTTTTCCGCCGAATCCTGGTTACGGTTAAAAAATTTGAACCTCTCTGCTACTGTGTTCTTCTTTGGTTCGTAATGAAGTTGCAGTTTTTTCACCAACACGTCGTTTTTAAATTCGTCTGGTTTTTGCGGGGCAACTAAAGTTTTAGCAATTGTATACAGCTCACTACCTCCCGTTCCAATTAGGAAAGATTTTATTTAATTTTATTTAATTGAAATTATTTATTATTTTCATTATTTTCATTATTATTTATTATTTATTTATTGAAATTAATTTTATTTAATTTCAATAAATGAGTCATCCGTTCGATATACTCATCGAAATTATCACCTGCATTGAAGTATTCAATGCGCCCAATAAAACTAAACATTTTTAAATTGTTCTTTTGGTCCACTTCTATTTCCAATATAGGAACTTTTATTTCTTTTTCACCGTCACTCATTTACCGAAAAGAAAAAAAATCTGACTAAAACTAAGCCGTTTATCCTCGTCGCCAGTTTAGTGTCCGGGAATAAGGAGGAACAAATAAAACACGCTCTTCGACGGGTAGCTTAAGACTAACTTTATTATGTCTATCAACTACAACTAAAGAACCTCTTACAACTAAGGAAAGAGTGGTATGTTATTCTACCTATATACATAATACATACTAGCCTAGATGCACTGTTATACAGTGTAGCTAACAAGTGAAGTATCTATTACATACATAACAAACTCTAGAAAGTGCGTCCGCAACATTTTCTGAACCTTTAATGTGGCCAATGTCGGATGTAAATTGCAAAACAAAATCCAAATTTCGAGTTTGGCGATGACTTCTTTCTGTTTTACTGGTCAGCGCAAAAGTAAGAAACTTATGGTCTATAAATACTGTGAATTCACAACCTTCTATGTAAAATCTGAAATGTTTGATTGCAAAGTAAATAACCAACAACTCTCTGTCGAAAGCTGAATACTTTGTTTCTGGGATTTTGAGTTTTCTTGAGAAAAAGCATAGTGGTTGCCAAGATTGCGAAACCTTTTGTTGTAAGACCGCCCCCACAGCTGTATCTGAGGCGTCAGTTGCGATGCTAAACGTGCCATTTTTAATGGGGTGCGCCAAGAGAGTGACTTGGGAAAGACGCTCCTTAGCATCTTGAAAAGGTTTGTCTAGGCTTTCAGGCCAAGTAAAATTTGGTTTTGATTTCTTTTACTCTGCCACAAACACAGACTCTGTCGCAAACATGTTAGGTGCGAGTGAAGTGGCAGTTCTATGAATGTTTTCTGGTCAAACGGTATGCTCTTACTATGTCAACTTTCGAGAAAAATTTGCAGCCATTAATGTTCATGGAAAAGTCTTGTATGTGCTCAATTGGGTGGCAGTCCTGTATAGTGACGGCATTTAATCTGCGGTAGTCACCGCATGACCTCCGATCTTGATTGTTCTTTTTTAACTATGTGAAGCGGTGACCATGTGCTTGAGGACGATGGGCGACAAATCCCTAACTGTAGCATAGGCTGAAACTCAGTTTTGCCGCCTGTAATCTATTTGCGTCAAGTCGTCTAGGCCTAGCAATCGGAACTTGACCTTTCGTTACTATATGGTGTACAGTTGTGTGTTTTACTGGGGCAAAATAATTAGGCTCTTGTATTAACGAGGGAAAGTCTTTCAAAATATTGTTGCATTTACGGTATTTATTGTGCTTGTGTGTGTGCTTGGAACAAATACTCTCGACTGTACATTTCCAAGAGAAGAAAAATCAGGGAGCTTGTATTGGTGTTATGTGTTGCTTGTCTGCTTTTCCAGATGTACTGTATAAAGTTGTGCCGCTCTTCTGGATGTCGCTGTCGACTCTGCAAATGGCGCTGATGTAAATTAAACAGCTTGTTGCGTTAGGTGTACAAAAACAAACTGTGTTTCCTTATTGTCCAGACAAATGGTGCAATTGTGACATCACTTTTGTTGCGCACATGTACGTATGTGTGTATGTACGTGGCTACGCGGTGGCGTGGCTGTCTGCTCTTCTTACACAAAGAAAATGTGGGGCCGCTAGCGGTGTGGTTTACCAGATTTTTATTCGGCCAAGAGATGTTTGCGCTGGTTGCGTGGTCTTCCTTCGCTTTTATGCCACATTGAAGCTCGGCGTTGTTATGGACTTCGCTTTCAGCCAAAATTTTTAGCCACGTGCTCTTATTGGTGTTGCTTTTTTTTGGACTTTTTGTTTCGGGGTCACCAATTTAGTGAATTATATTATTTTTATACCCTATTCCACAGGAATGGAGTATATAAAGTTTGATACAGGCGAAAATGTAACATAGATAATTAATAACGACAGACCGCTAATACCTTAAGGGCATATGATCGAGACCGAATTCTGAGTGGAATGAGCCATGTCCGTCCGTCCGTTCATCCGTCCGTCCGACTGCTTTTTGGGTTTACTTAGCGCAGAATAAGAAATAAATTTCAGCACAAAAGATACACCGTACACTAGCCTAGATTTCGCTTATACAAAGTTTTTAGCCACGCCCATCTCTAGAGCCGATTTTACATAATTATTGAATTTGAACCAAAAATTAAATTTTTGCGTACATTTTAGACGCAAACTTGTATATTTCTATGCTAATATTGATTTTTGGTTCTAGAAACTCGACATCCCACGCCCCTTTTAAAAAATTAATTAAGAAACCTTATACATTTTTTTTTAGTTAATTTATGATTAACGAATTGTAACGGGAAGGGGATGGAAAACAAAAAAAAATATAGGAATGGAAAGGAAAATAGGAATGGAAAGGAGAATAGGAATGGAAAACAGAATAGGAGTGGAAAGGAGAAAGCTAATACATACGCATTCTTGCACTTACTCACTGGTTTATTTATTCTTTGAACGAAACGTGTTTTGTACAAATTTTATAAAAAGGTTTAAGGAGGAGAGCAGTTGCTCCAGCACACTCATTAGAAAGCTAAGATGTCTATGGAAGTTTTTAGAGGAATGTGGAAAAACATGTCGAAGAAGATCAAGTGTGACGACCACTGCAGTAAAGGTCCGCCAAATAACTTTTTTTTGTTGAAAATGCTATAAAAAAAACTGCTGAATATTTTCTCAATTTTTTTTTTTATTTGAAAGTACAATCCTTCCGGTAAATAATGGAAAATAATTTCATTCAAAAGCCTACACGGTCGGTCCAATTTTTAAGCACATTATCGATTGTGTGCAGCTGTATTTCACCAATGGCTTCACGAATATTGTCCTTTAAAGCGTCAATTGTTTCTGGCTTGTCGGCGTAGCACTTATCATTTACGGCACCCCAAAAATAATAGTTTAACGTTGGTGATACCAGCAGACGTCAGAGTCAGAACGCGAATTTACACGTCTGTTCGAACGATTGCTTCTACATCCGAAATGTTTGTGCGATCTGTTCTTGCTCCTAGAGCGCGGATTGAAGGAAATAGCTTCTATCGTGGACTCGATTCTTGTTAGCCTCTGTTCGAGGTCACTGCTACAACCAACCGAACTAACACTTTGCTATGAAGTAGAAATACTGTAAACGCTTGAGCTCTGAGATGCCTCGTAGATTTTGTCTGCGGGGGTAGCTAGCTCGTCAAGGCTTTTGCCGGCGACTGACAGCAGCGCGATGTTAATTGGTTGTGGTAACCGACGCATCCACAAATTTTTAATTATCTCGTCATCAAAAGAAGAACCTGCTAGCATCTTGATTGATCTTAACACCGCCGTATTCGCGAGAATGTCGATTACCGAATCGCAAGTCTCTGGTGGAAGCGAGCCAACCGTGAGCCAATACTTTGTTTCGGAACTCGATATTCGGTGCAGACCTTATAGCGCCTCCGCCTGTATAAACCACGTGACTGGGTTTGAATTCCAAAAAGTTGGAAGGCGGACCCTAACTAACTCTAAACTTCCTTGAAAGGGACTCGATTGAGGGTGCGGGTTTGGTTGTGTACCGTTATTATGTGATGTCGTTTGGGGTATCTACCCGAGCGTCTCCCGTTATGTTACTTCCTTCGTTGTCTGGCATGTCTGCCTTTATAATTGTTTTCATAAAATAATGTGTGGTGCAGGCAAAACCAAAGCAAATTGCAAAAAAAAAAAAATTAAAGAAAATTTAAATGCGTTCTGAAATATATGAAAAAATCAAGAAACTTTTTAGGAATTATGAAATTAAAGGTATTTACTTAACTTGTGTGTGCTTTGCTTAGAACAAATACTCTCGCCTGTACATTTCCAAGAGAAGAAAAATCATGGATTTTTTTGGTGTGATGTGTTGCTTCTCTGCTTTTCCGGATGTACTGTATAAATTTGTGCTTCTCTTCTGGGTGTCGCTGTAGATAATTTTACCGCTTTCAGGTTGGGCGCTGACGACTCTGCAAATGGAGCTGATGTGAAGTAAGCAGCTTGTTGCGTTTGGTGTAAAAAAAAAAACTGTGCTTCCTTATTGTCCAGACAAATGGCGCTATTGTGACATCACTTCTGTTGCGCACATGTACGTTTGTGTGTATGTACGTGGCTACGCGTTGGCGTGGCTGTATGCTCTTCTTACACAAAGCAAATGTGGTGCCGCTAGCGGTGTGTTCTACCCGATTTTTATTCGGTCAAGAGATGTTTGAACTGGTTGCCTCTTTCCCTTTTATGCCACAATGAAGCTCGGCGTTGTTGTGGACTTCGCTTTCAGCCAAAATTTTTAGCCACGTGCTCTTATTGGAGTTGCTTTTTATACCCGACCCAGGGTGTATTAAGTTTGATGCATAGTTTGTAACGCAGTGAAATAATCACCGTGGACCGCTAAGACCTTTAAGAGAAATAAATGGGAACGACAGAAGAATCGATTAAGCCATGTCCGTCCGTCCGTATGTAAACAACTTTTAGGTCTTTATTTTTAAGGTAGAGCTGAAATTTGGTAAGTTAGCTGGATGTTTATTGGACCAGATTAAGTTTGAAAATTAGCTGAATCCGCCCACAGACACGCCCACTACGGGCCTGTATGTGCGACCATCTCTAATTTAAAAAAATACTTTTTCTAAATTTTAACTATGTTAAAATGGTGCTAGCGCATTCATTTTTGGTGTGTAACATGGGCTTGTAATTGTCTTTGAAGACGTCAAAAAAAGTTGGGCCTTTTCATTGACCACGCCTACTTTTTAAAGGGATTTTAACTTAAAATGACTGTTTTTCAATAAATATATATGAAATTTGACTAAAAAGTGTACGACAAAAAATGTAGATATTAGCATTTTTTAACTTTCATTTATATTAAGTATATGCCTCCGACCACTTTTGTGGGCGTGGCGTTAAAAAAAGTGATTTTTTGAGTCTTAGACCAAAATGTATGCAACCACCTAGTATAAAGCATTCAACAGTTATATTTTTATATCCCGCCCACTTTTTGGAGACGTGGCAGTTCTTTTTTGCTATGGTCGGGTGTTTTGCAATCCATCGCAGATGGTCTGAAGCTTTTGCATACGCACTGTTGCACTTTCCCACTTGTTTTTTGACTTTTTGTTTCGGGGTCACCAATTTAGTGAATTATATTATTTTTATACCCTTCAATAGGAATGGGGTATATTTAGTTTGATACAGGCGAAAATGTAACATAGAGAAATAATAACTATAGACCCCCTAGACCATAAGGGAATATGATCGAGACCAAATTCTGAGTCGAATGAGCCATGTCCGTCCGTTTGTATGTCACTGATTTTTAGGGCTTAAATTTTGAGCTAGAGAGCTGAAATTTTTTACGTAAAATTTTGACTCTCTGTCATCCGAAGCAATACAAGAGTTAAAATTTTTCAAATTAGTCCACAGACACGCCCACTATCGGTCTAAATATGCAACAACCTCCTGTGCTTTCAAAAGTGTAATATCTGAAAAGTGTAATATCTCGTGAAAAGCTGAAATTTAACAATAAGCCTCATCCAATGATTAAATCATAATAGTCACAAAAATTAAAATCAAAGTCCGCAGACCGCCCCTTGTGGGCGTGGCATTGATTGAAAGAGTAATCTTTCAAATGCAATTTATTCAACATTTTTGTTCCAAATCAAAAAAGTTTTACTCAATATATGTAGAAAATAATATTTGGTTCGTACAAAGTTTTGGGCCACGCCCACATATAAAGGCAAAATATAAGAAAAACCTATAATTTTCCAAAAAAAAAACATGGATTTCGACTGCTTTTTAGGCTTACTTAGGTCAGAATAAGAAATAAATTTCAGCACATAAGATACACCGTACACTAGTCTAGATTTCGCTCATACAAAGTTTTTGGCCACGCCCATCTCTAGAGCCGATTTTAAATAATTGTTGAATTTAAACCAAGAAATTAAATTTTTGCGTATATTTACTCCGCAAACTTCGATATTTCTATGCTAATATTGGGCCATATTCATAGATGTTTGATAAGCTCTTGCTACGCTGTTGCTAAGCTAAACTGGAGTTTTAGCTATTCATAGACGTATTAAACTCGTTTCTAAATGAAACACTCGTTAGTCTAAGTTAGGCACGGCAAGAGGTATGTTTAAGCTGTGCTTTGCTCTGTCAAATACCAAGAAAATAAGAAACATTGATAAATATTCAGAATTCAGCATTCTCGGATGCAGAAGTGTTTCGGAAATGTTTGTGCTTAGATTACAAAGATATATCAAGAAATGGCATAATGGACAAACCAAAAACATTTATGTGTTGTTTTTAAGTCACTCAGCCTATGACGAATTTTGCTGAAGAAAGGAGGCGAGCATGTGAAAATTTGATTTATGTCATTTTCTGACACAATTCTCTCAGAGAATCACTCATTTAAGAGTATTTCTAAGTACAGAGCTTTCAAATCTACGCTTAGACTCGGGTCTTAATAAACAGCAAGAAAATTGTCTATGAATATGAGCTGTGTCTAAAGCCGCGTTGTCACAAGCAACATAAAACAGGAACAGAAACAGAATCCCATACATTAGCAACTTTTTTTTTTTTTTTTGAATACTAGGAATACTTTGAATACTCCAAAATTTTCAAAGATACCAATACGCCCACTATAGCAGGTATATAATACCGAAGTGGCTGATATTGGTTATGCCCGATTTCCACGTGCTAAAAAAACCACCCATTTATGAGAGACATTATGAAACTGCCAGAACGCACTTCATAGTAGTAAATTTTCGCTCTCTCATAATACTTGTTGACTACAACTAAGTTAACTTAACAAGTAGTTTACGCTTCCGTAGTGCTTATCGCATTGGGTAGGTTGCTATCCAGTGAATACACCTACTAAGCCGTTCATTCGTGCGGCTTCACCCTAAGTCGCTAGATCGAAGGGTCTTGTTCTTTGTAGTCGTCGCTCGTTGTTTACATCGTTAAGAGTCTCGTTGAGAGTACGGATCATCGCATTGTTGCAATGAACATTAAGGCGAGCATTTAGCTTTCGAGTAAAGTTTGTTACTTCTTCGCTCACGGTAGCTATTCCTAAATCTCTGTGAATGTCACTATTCCTGATATACCATGGAGCATTCACAATTGCTCTTAGCGTCCTGTTTTGGAAAGTCTGCAACACATGGACATGTTGCTCGACTTGGTACAACCGCAAAGTTGTATACCGTATGTCCAGGACGGCCTTAACACCTGCCTGTACAAGAGCAGTTTGTTATATATGCTTAATTTCGAAAATCTTTCGATAAGCCAATACATTTCCCTGAGCCTAATCTCGAGCTCGTCACGCTTCTTTTTTACGTGTGGTCTCCACCTTAGTTTAGCGTCCAGTGTCATCCCTAGATACTTCGCTTCATTTGCATAAGGTATTTGTGCAGAATTTATGAACAGAGGTAAATTGTTATCTCTTTTGTAAGTGAAATTCACATGCGTAGACTTGTTCTCGTTAAGAGCGATTCGCCAAGCTCGTTGGAGGTTTCTCGTTGATGACTCGACTGATTCACCTGTTGCCAGGATGGCCGTATCGTCCGCAAACGTGGCCACAACAGTCTCGTCATCTTGAGGTATGTCTCTCGTGTAGAGCAGGAACAGGGTCGGACCGAGGACTCTTCCCTGGGGTACGCCAGTCCGAATTTGCTTGAAACTCGAGTATTCACTACTACACCTAACACTAAAGAGTCTGCTTTCAAGATAATTTTCCAATATTTTAAACATGTCTATTTCAAGCCTTCGTGCCATACCTTGTCGAAGGCTTGCGATACGTCGAGGAAAGCACTTGAACATATTTTTTTCCCTTCTAAGGCTTCTTCAATTTCATGCGTTATTTTGTAGACTTGATCTATTGTGGAATGGTTAGGTCTGAAACCGAATTGATGATCCGGGATCAAGCGTCTTTCTGCAATTATTGGTTATAATCGCTTTAGCAGAAGTTTCTCGAATACTTTCGCTATTATCGGCAGAAGCGATATAGGCCTATAAGATTTTTTATCATTTGCGCATTTCCCCGGTTTAGGAACCATAATGACTTCAGCAACTTTCCATTGTGTTGGAACGTAAAGAAGTCTAAGAGAAGCGTTTGTCATATAAAGTATCTTGACTTATGCCTTTTTTGGTAGTTCTTTCAATATTTCACCAGTGATCAGGTCGTAACCCGGGGCCTTATTATTTTTAAGTTTGCTTGTTGACTTCGGAGTTCAACTAACGAAACTTTTTTCATTCTAAAGCTATCAGGTTCCGCGTTGTTGTTTTGAACGTCAGCCAACGGCGGACCGTCGAAAGGCTTGAATGTTTCTTCTAAATGTTCAGCAAACAAATTCGCTTTCTCTTTGTCTTCTCTTGCCCATTCGCCGTTAGCTTTTTTTATTGGTGCCGAGTGGATTATAGGTTTCTTGATAGACTTAACTGCTTTCCACAGCGAGTAGTTTGAGCTCCTATCCGCCGACAAGCCTTCAAAGTATTCAGTGGTCTCACGATTTTTAAGATCTTGCAACATTCCTTCGGTTTGTTAGAGAGGTGGTCCCATAGGGTTTTGTCTGGGGGGCCCCTCGTGCCTTGCCATCTCCTACGCGCTCTTCTCTTTTCACGAATCAATCTTCGATTTCGAGTGGATATGTTTTACGTACATGCCCGTCGGTGCTAACTGCGTTCTTTTGGGACGAATTGTTGTTCCAAGCAGCGCTCTGAATTGCCTCTATGAATTTGTCAACTGCGGTTTCTAACTCGAAAGGAGTTTTCAATGGCACATTCAAGCCAACACCCTCCTTACAGTCCTTTCTGAAAGCGTCCCAGTTCATGTTTTTGCTAACTAATCTAGGAGCTCTTTCTATTTTCGCCAGTCTTCCACCCATCTTCAAGATAACTCCTGAGTGGTCTGAGCAAAGATCGTAACACTCTTCAATTCGCGTTAGGTATTTGGGGTACCCTTTTGCGATGAAAAAATCGACAAGGTCAGGCTTTTTATTTCAGCATTCAGCGAATTTAGCAACTGAAACCTAAATTCGCTGAATGCTTTTTGCGCTGCTAATTCTGTTTCTGTTCCTTGTGACACCGCCGCTTAAGCTGTATAACAACTTTAGACCTAAGTTTATTAAGAATCGGGTTTAAAGAACGACTCTGAATATGGGCCATTGATTTTTGGTTCTAGGAACTGGACATGCCATGCCGTTTTTAAAAAATTAATTTAAAAACTTTATAATTTTTTTTTTTTTTTGTTAATTTATGATTCACGAATTGTAACGGGAAGGGGATGGAAAACAAAAAATATAAGAATGGAAAGGAGAATAGGAATGGGAATAGGGTATACTGCGCTTCGTTACAGACGGACCAAAGCTAACTAACATTTAATACATACGCACTCTTGCACTTACTCACTGGTTTATTTATTTTTTAAACGAAACGTTAGTGCACAAATTTTATATTTAAAAATATTTACGTAGGAAGGCAGTTGCTCCAGCACACTTATCAGAAAGCTAAGATGTCAATGGAAGTTTTTGGAGGAACGCGGAAAAACATGTCGAAGAAGATCATGTGTCGCGACCAATGTACTGAATAGGTAGGTATTTTATGGGTGGCGTTCACGCGGACTTAGCGCTCGCGTGGAGGATTACTATTACACGATGAACTTTCGTTTTATATATTTAAGTCTGGTGTTTGCTATTCTTTTGTGTTATGTTTTTGTATGTATGCTTGTTATTATTTTGCCTTGTCTTTTTGTATGTTTGTTATTGTTTTGTCTTGTCTTTTCTTTTTTATGTACACTTGCTAATGTTCTGTCTGGTCTTTTTACGTGTACACTCAAATATCGGTGGAGAATATCTATCATAAAGTTAAGCAAGGACGCCGGCTGGCCCAAGTTTTTCTTCGAAGCTCAGGATACTTCAACTAACTAAACATCATATAACTAATCGCAACTGACGATCAAACTGTCACGCCTGTTGTGAAACACCAATTGGGTTGGAGACTACTCCCGCAATTCATTTGTAACTATTCAAATATACCCCACAAGCATTTTTACATGTAAAATTAGCAATTCGCTAGTTTACTTGTAAAATGTTTTAACATTTTGGAAATTGAATACACACCAAGTCACGGGTTTTAACATCTTTTTTGATTCTATTTGAATCTTCAACGCAACGTCTTCATCCGAAGACTCGTTGAGCTATACGCTTCACATTTGATTTTTGCTGACTTTTCCTTAAGTCATGCGTTGAAATTAAGTGAAGTTTGTGTTTTGGGCAGGGACAGGCGTCCAACTGACGATCAAACTGTCACGCCTGTTGTGAAACACCAATTGGGGTGGAGACTCTTTCCGCGATTCATTTGCTATTATTCAAATATACCCCACAAGCATTTTTATACCCCATCTTATAGGATAGGAGGTATATTATGTTTGTCACATAGTTTGTAACACGGTGAAATAATAATGGTAGAACCCCAAGACCTTAAGGGCATATGATCGAGACGATATCTGAATCGAATGAGCCATGTCCGTCCGTCCATCCGTCTGTATGTCACATGTTTTAAGGCCTTAAATTTTGAGCTAGGGTGCTGAAACTTCGTACGTAAGGTCCACGCCATGCGAAGCAGTACAAGTGTAAACATTTTTGAAATCCGCCTAAAGACACGCCTACAATCGGTCTAAATGTACAACTACCTCCAGAGTTTTCAAAACTGTAAGACGTTCTAAAAGGCTGAAATTTGACACTTAGCATCTCCTTTTGAATGTAAGAAAAAAAAGCAAATTTAATTGGTAAACCTCCTCTAGTGGGCGTGGAATCTATTTTAAGGGTAAATTTTCAAATGCATTTTACTCAATATTTTTGCTCGAAATTAAAAAAAAAATACTTCATATTTTATATAGAAAACGATTAGTTTCACATTTTGCCTTTACAAGTCCTTGGGCCACGCCCACATTTGGAGGCAAAATTGAAGAAAAACCTAAAATTTTCCAAAAAACTGAATTTCGACTGGCCTTGAGCCTTATTTAGGAAAGCATGAAACAAAAGTAGCAGGTTGGGTAAACAAGGCTTCAGTCCAGATTTCGTTCACATGAAGTTTTTAGCCACGCCCCCTTTTAGGGGTCGATTTTTCAAAAATATTGAATTTGAACCAAAAAATTGCATTTTACGTACATTTAAGTGTAACTTGGAAATATCTGTGTATCTTATAATTAATAGTTTGTAATTAGGGGCGGTTGGACTACGCCCCTTTTTGAAGTTTGCATTACTCATAAAATGTCAAAAAATAACTTTGCCATCAGCATTTAACACTGTGGGATAGGATGGGGTATTCAACGGTCCGTTTTACGGACCGTAACTTCTGCGTAGACACTGTAGCACTTACTCACTGGTTACATGTAAGATTAGCAATTCGCTAGTTTACTTGTAAAATGTTTTAAAATTTTGGAAATTAAATGCACTGTAGTGTGTATCTACTTGTTGACTCCACTGTCCCCAAGCCAAGACAAGTGACGAAGCATGTAAAGTGCAATTGTTCTCACATTTGCACATTTCACTCAATTGCACTGAACGTCACTCAATAGTAATAGGATACCACACAAAATGTTTAGCCAATAGGAACAAAGAACAATGTATTCATTTATCCAATGTAAGTAGAAGTAAGTATAACAGTTATGCAAATAGTATTTAGGGAATGGATTTAAAGGAATTAAGTTAAGTTTTGTCATATAGTTGCGGCGAGCGATCGCCTATACAATATAGCGTGGTACGCTCCAAATACCAAAAGTAGGGACATAAACTTTACCCTTCTCCTTTTGAACACCACATGGCGATCCTGCCACCTTCGTTTGAAAGCCAAATACCATCGGAGGAAGATTTTCAAAACATCTTCGACAAATGGGAGCTATATGCCAAAACAGGCGATCGATCTGAAGAGTACACTCCAACCGGCCCCAACAACTGTACAGAGATCCCGAAATATACCCCTACACCTACACCAAAAATTGCTGGGCCCAAGCCCATTACTCTCGACGCATATAGGAAGAGCCAAGAACAACAAAAAAATAACCTCCAAGAGATTCGAGTAAAGGCAGCATCCGAACAACCTCGGAAAAGGAGACGAGGAGGACGTCAAGTGAAGGCGAGAAAAGCGATAGCAGAACTATACCGCGTCATCTCATTGACACCCGACAAGAAACAAAGAAACCAAGCTTCAATCCATCTACAACGGATTGCAAAAGACCCGACCATACCAAAAAGAAAACTGCCACGCCTCCAAAAATTGGGCGGGATATAAAAATATAACTGTTGAATGCTTTATACTAGGTGGTTGCATACATTTCGGCCTAAATCTCCGCATTTTTTACTAAAAAAATCACTTTTTTAACGCCACGCGCACAAAAGTGGGCGGAGACACATACAATATATACATAAAAGTTAGAAAATGCTAATATCTACAGCTTTTGTCATATAATTTTTTGACAAATTTCATATATATTTATTGAAAAACAGTCATTTTAAGCTAAAATCCCTTAAAAAGTGGGCGCGGTCAATGAAAAAGCTTAAATTTTTTGGCTATCTTAAAGTCAATTGTAAGGCAATGCTACGTACCAAAAATGAATGCGCTGGCGCTATTGTAACATAGCTAAAATTTGCAAAATGTATTTTTTTAAATTAGAGATGGTCGCACATACAGGTCTATAGTAGGCGTGTCTGTGGGCGGATTCAGCTTATTTTCAAACTTGATCTGAAGGACTGGACTTCCAACCAACCCACAAAATTTCAGCTCTCTGCCTTAAAATTTAAGGCCTAAAAGTTGTTTACATACGGACGGACGGACGGACGGACATGGCTTAATCGATTCTCCTGTCGGTCGCATTCACATCTCTAAAAGGTCTTAGGGTTCTACGGTGATTATTTCACTGCGTTACAAACTTTACATAAAATTTAATATACCCTGGGTCGGGTATAAAACCTAAAATCATTGAACCCCCATCTTACAGTATCCAAACTTTGACAAGCCGTTATCTTAACAACTAACGCATCAAACTTTGCTCTCGGAGCAATACTATCACAAGGCGAAATTGGAAAGGACCTACCTATATCATACGCAAGCAAATCACTTCAAAAACATGACCTAAATAAGTCCGTCATAGAAAAAGAATTACTTGCCATTCACTGGGGAATCAACTTTTTCAAACCATACCTATATGGTAAAAAAATCACCGTTGTTACCGACCACAGACCCTTATAGTCGGAGAGCTGGTGAAAAATTTTGGTAGTCATTTGAACAACAAAATCACGTACCTTGATGTGTTGACCTATACGCGATACTGCGGTACGCGGTCAAGAAGCGGTAAAAAAAAAATCGAAAAAAAATTGTTTTTTATACTTATTTGAACATAACTGAAATTTATATGCACGCTTCGTCACATCATGTGTTACTTATGTGTGCAATGGCAGAATGAAATTCCGGTCCTAAGTCCTTGGCAGAAGATGCTTAAGATACCCGACCTGTACATGTCTTTCAGCAAGAAACCGGTGCATAAATAACTTTTTTTGCAAAAAATATACGTGCTATCAATTTCAAAAGGATGTTAAAAGAAAGCTGATTATCAGGACTAATATATCTGCAATTTTCATGTTTTAAGAACATGTACTTTATCTTATAACTTACTTCAGACCAAAAACAAATGAAAAGAGGTTAGCATTCACATTATACTAATATTAATATCTTGATTAGTATACATTCAGTTTGCATAATACGTATTCTTCTTGAAACGCTTTAAATTTCACTGTAAGGCTATATTACACTATATTTAATTTTTCGTTGGGCATAGAAAGAGAAACTGCAGAAAAATGTTGGATATTGTATAACCATATTTTTATTTTGTATACATCAGGGTATTTCCTTATTCGATGCAAATATTTTCGGATACGATACTTCGGTTTAATTAAAGAAACATATATCGTGTTACAGTATGTGCCTATCTCCAATTTTGATAGCATTTATTGGGAACTTAAGAAAACACCTACTTTGAGGTACCTTGACATATACTAACACAAATTTATTTTTGCTGACTTTTCTTTAAGTCATGCGTTGAAATTAAGTGGAGTTTGTGTTTTGGACAGGGCGTGACAGGTGCCCAACTGACGATCAAACTGTCACGCCTGTTGTGAAACAACAATTGGGGTGGAGACCCGCAATTCATTTTTAAACATCATATTTATACTTACATTTCTATCCTTACAGGATGACCTTATAGGATGACGCTAAGGGCCCTTGTAGGCATGGGAGATGGTGGTATTGGCTGACAGTAACTATACGTAACCTGACCTGACACAGTGAAATAATAATCGCAGACCCTTAAGACCTTTTAGAGATATGATCGAGACCGACAAGTGAATCGATTAAGCCATGTCAGTCCGTCCAACCGCCTGTATGTATGAAGGTTTAAGGTCTTCAAAATCAAGCTAGAGGGCTTTAACTTGGTGCACGGCTTGGTTCTTCTGTTGTTCAGGCAAAGTGTGAAAGTTGAATTCGCCAACGGCCGCGCCCACTACAGGCGTTAATGTAAGCCAACCTGTATTTCACATTTTCTTTTAAAATGCCTTTTGGTCAAGTTAGGCAAAGCGCAGGAACTCTAATTTTGGTACTGAGCAATATTGGCCCAAGAACTTTAACAAGGCAAAAACTAGACCGCCCATAATATCTACCATGCCTAACTTTAGCATGTAAGATCTTTAAAAACCTAATTTCACGGAAAGTTTACTCCAAATTCCAAAAAAAAAATCTAAATTTAGAAAATCGCTATTTGCTAAGTTTGCTCCAGAGGCGGCTTGCCCATAGGAGCACTTGAGCACGTGATCCTTCAACTTTGAGTTGAAATTTCCCTTGTTCTTTACAAGATTATATTCTATATTCAACTTGTCAGCCGTCAACATAAATTTAAAAAGTAACTTATAAAACAAAGTGTGTGGACACAAAATCAAATGCACAAACAAATACAAAAAATCATATTGCAGAATCATTGCTGCATATTTTTGCATCCAAATTGTGGTATTTCAACGGAAAATAGAAAGAGCAAAAAAGTCTGGACACACATCCCTAACACTTTTTTTTCAAATTGTTGCAAAGCCAATCGCACGAGTTACATACATAAGCCAGCAACATAAAAATCCGGCAACAACAGGAAGTGCTGACATCAATTTAGGTATTGACCTGCTGAGTGCATACGAGCCCAAAGCAAAACCGATTGCTTGGTGATTTGTATGACACCAGAGTCGATTCACATGAATTGATTTCCGTTCGGTAATACGAACTATCTTCCGTTCATGTGATAGCTTACTAAGCAATATCATTAAGATAGGTCGTAAGTAGAATAAGTAGACTAAGAAAAGCAGTCTTGTTCCAGATGCAGGTTAATAAAGTTGTGTTAAGAAACAAAGTTTGGGTCTTTCTCTGATAAAATTGTCTTGATTATAAATCCCCAGTGCTTGTAAAGCGATTATATATAACTGGCACAGTCTCGAAACGAACCTTTTTTTAGTGTTAAAAGTGCGATACTCAGTTATCTTAAACAAAATTTAGAAGATAACGCAGAAACAAACACTAAGTACACCAAAAAAAAAATAAAAAAATATATATATATATATATATATATATAACAAGTGCATAAAACTGGAGAGGAAAACAATAAGAAATCCAATTTTCGACAGTAACAGAGATATGGCACAACTAACGGAACAATGCTTCGCCATGCTGACGGAGATAGTAGGTCGTCAAAATCAACAAGAAACATTAAGGAGCAGACTCAAAAAAACTTTGAGTTGGGAACTCTGCCAACATTTATATCATCGGTGGACCGAGCTTTAGAGGACTACGAAGCGAACCAGAAGGAAGAAGTGTACAAAGTCATCTACAACGAAAAGATCATCGGACCAGCAAAAAATTATCTCGAAATATCACCACCGCTGACCTGGGATAGCTGCAAAGACACCCTAAGACTCCACTATAAAGCAGCGAAAGACTAGAACGATATTATGGAGGAGATCAGCTTTTTAAAAGTAAGTTCGATATCTGATCTATGTGATAAAGTAAGATGTATAGTTAGCGATATAGCTGAATGTGCCATGTTCAGCAACTTTCAAACCATGGTTGTTAATAATTTAAGTAGTTTTTTAGTGCTTAGAATCAAGTCAATAGCTGCAGGAGCTCTAGCAGCTGAGCTACAAGATAAATTTTCCCTGCAAGACATAAGCAAAGTGCTCAACAGATATGTCGGTCAGGACACCTTTAACTTAAAAGAGAGCAAACAATGTCATCACACAAGAACATGTCATCAGAAAACAAGCTATACCACAGACACACAATAGTTTTCAGCCTAAGAGAAATAGCCAAAACAACTATCATAAATATAATCGTAGTTTTAGTAATCCTACGGTCTTATTTTAATCAAAATAACGTAATTCGACAGTCTAGAAGTTACAATACGAATAGAAGAAATAATTCTTCTAGAGAAATGGACGTTGACGCTGTTAGTCGAAATGAAATTAATAAGTTATCAGAAAATGAGTTTTTTATAAACTAGCCTCGGAAAAGAATAAAATATATAATGTTCTAACTTTTAGTGAAAAGAAATATGTTGCCATGGTATTTACAGGTTCTACAGTAAGTCTGTTAAATTCAAGCAGAGTAACAAATAAAATATATGAAAGAATATGAGGGCAAATAGGTCTATCTACAATAGAAGGGCAGGTAAAGAAAAGTGCAGAATATGTGAAATCTGTATGTCCAACCGAATTCGGCCAACCAGAGAATGCTAGAATAAAATGGGTTAAAATTGAACTAGAAAAATATTACGATTTCTTGTTAGGAATGGATTGGATAGATAAAAACGTAAAAAAAATTTACATCGAAAATCAAGAATTAATATTGAATAATTGTCAAAGGATAGCATTTCTAAATAAAGTAGTTCAAAATGAAGTTAATACAATAGAAGTTGGGGCAATTGAAAATATAAAACTTAGCCATTTAAATGATGAAGAAAAGCATGGTGTTATCAAGTTGTTAGATAGGTACAAGACACTAATTTACAAAGAAGGAGACAAGTTAACAAGTACGACAAGCATTGTTCACGAAATTCGAACAACGACAAATGACCAGATAAATTCCAAATTATATAGATATCCACCTCAACATGAAGCAGAAGTAAGAAAGCAAATGATTGAAATGGAAGCTCAAGGTATCATTAGGAAAAGCAAAAGCAGGTATAGTTCACCAATTATAGTAATCCCAAAGAAAAAAGACAACTCAGGTGTACAAAAATTTCGAATTGTGGTAGATTACAGAAGACTAAATCAAGTGACAATTGACGATAAGTATCCACTTCCCAATATAGACAGTATATTGGATAAGTTGGGGAAAGCTCAATATTTTACGACATTAGATTTAGCAAAAGGGTATCACCAGATCTTGCTAGCCGAAAAAGACATAGAAAAAACGGCATTTGTAACACCATCTGGACTTTATGAATATGTGCGGATGCCATTCGGTTTAAAGAATGCTCCAGCTACATTCCAACGTCTGATTAATGAAATTTTGAGGGATTACATAAACAAGATATGTGTAGTTTACCTTGACGATATTCTTATTTTTATACCCCATCCTATTGGATAGGAGGTATATTAAGTTTGTCACATAGTTTGTAGCACGGTGGAATAATAATGGTAGACCCTCAAGACCTTAAGGGCATATGATCGAGACCGAATTCTGAATCGAATGAGCCATGCCCGTCCGTCCGTCCGTCCGTCTGTATGTCACATGTTTTTAGGCCTTAAATTTTGAGCTAGGGTGCTGAAACTTCGTACGTCAGGTGCACGTCGTGCGAAGCAGTACAAGTGTGAACATTTTTGAAATCCGCCCAAAGACACGCCCACAATCGGTCTAAATGTGCAACTACCTCCAGAGTTTTCAAAACTGCAAGACGTTCTAAAAGGCATTTGAACGGCATTTGAAAAGGCATAAAGAAATTTGACATTTAGCATCTCCTAATAAATGTAAGACACAAAAAAGACAAATTTAATTGGTTAACCTCCTCTAGTGGGCGTGGCATCTATTTTAAGGGTAAATTTTCAAATGCATTTTAATCAATATTTTTGCTCGAAATTGAAAAAAGTTTGCTTAATATTTTATATAGAAAACGCTTAGTTCCACATCTTGTCCATACAAGTGTTTGGGCCGCGCCCACATTTGGAGGCAGAATTGAAGAAAAACCTAAAATTTTCCAGAAAAACTTAAGCCTAATTTGGGAAAGCATCAAACAAAAAAAGGAGCAGGTTAGGTAAACGAGACTTCAGTCCAGATTTCGTTCATATAAAGTTTTTAGCCACGCCCCCTTTTAGGGGTCGATTTTTCAAAAATATTGAATTTGAATCAAAGAATTGCATTTTTACGTACATTTAAGTGTAACTTGGAATTATCTGTTCCACTTAAAATGTACGTAAAAATAGTTTGTCATAAGGGGCGGTTGGACCACGCCAATTGTCGAAGTTGACATTATTTATAAAATGTCAAAAAATAACTATGCCATCAGCATTTTACAATGTGGAATAGGATGTGGTATTCAACGGTCCGTTTTACGGACTGTTACTTCTGTGTACACACTGTAGCACTTACTCACTGGTTTCAACTACACTACGGGAACATCTAAATTCATTGCAACTAATTTTCAAAAAATTAAGTGCACATAATTTGAAGATACAACCTAATGAATGTTGTTTCATGGAAAAAGAGACGAATTTTCTAGGGCATATTCTGACTAAAGTTGGAATTAAACCGAATCCTGATAAAATAAAGAGTATAATGCAAATAGAATTACCAAAAACAGAAAGACAGCTTAAAGGCTTTTTAGGAATGACAGGGTTCTATAGAAAGTTTATCAGAGATTATGCCAAAATAGCATACCCTCTTATAAAATATTTGAAAAAAGATGTAAAAATTAACAGAAACGATCCGCAGTATTTCGAAGCGTTTGAGAAACTCAAACTTTTGCTAGCCTCTTATCACATTTTAAAGTATACAAATTATGAGAAAGTATTTACAGTTACAACGGATGCTAGATTATGCGATCGGAGCAGTTCTTTCACAAGACGGTTATCCGATATGTTATGTATCCAGAACTTTGAACAATCACGAGAAAAGTTACAGTGTTACTGATAAAGAGTTCTTAGCTATAATTTTTTCGGTAGATTATTTTAGGCATCACTTATATGGTAGAAAGTTTAAGATCGTCACTGATCATTTACCAATAAAATATCTGAATTCTAAACATAAAGGTAAAGAATTATCTCAACGTAACCAAAGGTGGGCTCTTAGAATGCAGCAATATAATTATAAAATTGAGTATCTTAAAGGAAAGGAAAATAAAGTGGCCGATTGTCTAAGTAGATTGGAAAATAGTCCTCAAATTAATCCATATTGGAAAACAGCAGTGAATCCAATATGGACCTGTCTGACACAATGCATTCAGTAGATGAACAATTACAAGACCACATATTTATAAAGGAGGAGATAGTTAGTAAATACAGAACTCAAATAATTTTAACTTTTTGTCCGGAAAAGGAGATAGAGGTAAAACATGGAAGGACCATCATAGAGATCTATCCACAAAGTGAGGAAATAACTATTAAAGATATATTAAAACGATATACATATGACAAAAGTACATATAGGTATATATTCAGAAGTAGATGACAGAGAATAAAACAAAATACAGCAATATATAATAGAACTTTTTTCGAACAATCCAAAAATTAAATTTAAAAAAGCAACAAAAAGAGCTCAAGAAATAGAAACTGAAGAGGAATGCCACAAACAAATATCTTTATTTCATTCAAAAGAATCATTACTTGACCCCAAGTCAAGCTAGAAATACTTCAAATATAACAGCCTTAGTAGAAAAGGTTAAAATAAAAAAAAATTAAGAACATACAAAGACTCAATGGGAATAGGGAAGATTATGTGGAAGGGAGAAAAGAAGGATATATTATTTGAAAGATTTATTAAATATACCTTATTAAGAGTTAGACATAAAGATGAACCATATTTTAGGAAATTTCCACTAAAGAACGTTCATATATCAAATATTAAACGACCTCCTAAATTTTCAGGTCATAATAATCTTCTAATGATGATGAGGATAGTGTTGTATATATATAAGTAGGTGTTTATTGCTACAAGTTTAAAAGGCAAGTGAACAACGAGTACATTGTAGTGTTTATAGAAAGTGCGTAAGATTAGAACAGTCTATTATGCACAGTTAATGACAAAATCATGCGTTGACGATTATATACTCTCTTATGTACAATATGTAAGTTCAAATACAGAGGCGTATAAAAGTAATTTTACAACGTTGTATAAAAGTATTCTAACACTCCCCCTCAACGCATATTACATTATAGAGCAAATTTGAAAAAAAAATACAATAGAAAACTATTGAATTGACAATCCCATCAAGGCAGCGAACTTTAGATGTTTAGCTTTAGTAACACTTTTGGTAAGTATATCGGCCATCATTTCTCCCGTGGATAGATAGGCAGCTTCGATTTTCCTTCCTCAACCAGCTCTCGTACATAGTGGTAGCGTATGTCTATGTGTTTCGTTCTAGGATGGTGAACCGGATTCTTTGCCAATTGCTGTGCACCTAAATTGTCGTTAAAAAGAACAATTGAATTATTATGCATCTTAATATTCAACTCTGAAATTAAATTTCTTAAATAAACGGCTTCTTTCCCAGCTTGTGAAAAAGCCATGTACTCGGCTTCAGTACTACTAAGAGCTACCGATGTTTGTTTCTTAGACTCCCAAGAAATCGCAGCAGCCGCAAACAAAAAAACGAAACCAGTGTAGGACTTTCTATCGTCTGCATTGCCACCCCAGTCAGCGTCGACAAAACCCTTAAGATCTTCATTTGTTTTTACGTAGTTAAGTTTAGCTTCTCGAGTTGTACAAAGATATTTCAACAAATGTTTGAGAGCAACCCCATGCTCAACGTGTGGATTGCTATTAAACTGAGATAGCTTACTTATTGTGTGCGTAATATCAGGGCGTGTAGAAACGGCTAAGTAGAGAACACCTCCAATCAATGATTGATACCAACTTGGATCTTCCAGCTTACATGATGACTTCTCACATTTTTGCAGCTTAACTCCAGGATCGAGTGGTGTAAAAGTGGGCTTACAAACCTCCATCCGATGACGTCGAAGTAAATCCAGTATGTATTGGCTTTGATGTATGCTTATAGGCCCCCTTGATCCCTCTCGTTCAATTTGAATTCCTAAAAAATATTTCAACGGACCTTTATCAACGCATTCGAACTCATCACAAATTTTCTTTTTAATATCCTTCATGGATTTCTCATCCGAGCACGCAATCATAATGTCATCGACATAAATTGCAATTATGTTAATGCTGCTCTCATGGCTAAGAACGTACACGCAGTTATCTCCATTACATTTTTGGAACCCGATTGTTTGCAACACCTTGTCTAGCTTCTTGTTCCATTCTCTTCCTGCCTGTTTAAGGCCGTACAGGGATTTCCTGAGCTTGCAGACTCTTTTGGGGTACTGTTCACTAACGAACCCTTCCGGCTGTGACATGTATACTGTCTCCTCCAAATCTCCATTCAAATAGGCTGAAGTCACATCCAGGTGATGCAAAAAAATTCGTATTCTACTGCAACCGCAATGATTAATCGAATGGTTGAAAAACGAACCACAGGCGAAAAAGTTTCTTTGTAGTTAACTAAGTATCTCTGGGAACAGCCTTTTGCTACTAGCCTACATTTGTATCTTTCAACAGTGCCATCTGGATTCCGCTTAATACTGAATACCCACTTAGAGCCAATGACTTGAGTACCTTTAGGCACATCAACTAATTCCCAGGTTTTATTTGACACAACTGCATCTATTTCAACTTTCATGGCAGCGTTCCACTTATTCGAATCAGCGCTTGACAACGCTTCAGATAACGTTAACGGTAGCTCCGTAGTTTCAACTAAATTTGCTGGTTGGATCATGTTGAATTGTTTAGCTGGACGACCCGGTTTTCCTGTGCGTATAATTCTGGGACGACCTGGACCCCTAACTAATTCAGAATCTTAGGTTTTGACAGCTTTCGGAACTTCTGTGAGTGTTTCTTCAGGCTTATCCTGCAAACGAATTGCATCTGAATTGGGTTCTACCTCAGCTATTAGGAAGTCGTCTGCATAATCGAAAACTGATTGATGAAAGTTCTCAAAAAATCTCACATCTCTACTTTTCTCGACTTTTCTTGTACATGGATTAAATAGTCTGTATGCCTTAGATTCGTCAGAGTAGCCAACCATAAATACCTCTCTTCCTTTAGCAGCAAATTTCGAACGACCTAATCTTTTATCCAAAACAATAGCTTTAGAACCAAAAAGCTTAATATGGGAAGCTATTGGTTTTTCGCCGGCCCAAAGTTCATGAGGAGTTAAGTTCCCAGCTATCTTTGTAGGAGCTCGATTTCGAAGATATGCCGCAGTGTTAATAGCCTCCGCCCATAAATACTCCGGAAGTCCTGATCCCACCAGCATACACCTTGCCATTTCCACCAATGTCCGATTTGCCCTCTCGGCAACTCCATTTTGTTGGGGTGTGTATTCAATCGTCAGCTGTCTCTTGATTCCATGTTGTTGCAAATACTCGTTTGATAACTTGCTTATGTATTCCCCACCATTATCGCTTCGAAGGACCTGGACTTTTCTACCAGTCTCGAGTTCTGCCATTGCTCTAAACCGCTTAAAATACTCAAACGCTTCATCCTTGCTCTTCATAAAATAGACAAAAATATTTCTTGACTTATCATCTATAAACGTAAGGAAAAATCTAGCTCCCCCAGCAGACGTAATTCGCATCGGACCGCATATATCAGTATGAACAACATCTAGTAAATTCTTGCTACGATGTGAGGATTGTTTGGGAAAGGGCTGAACACTTAGTTTCGCCTTAGCGCACACTAAGCAGTCTATTTTTGGAAATGTATTGAAATCCAGTCCAACCACCATGCTCTCCTTCTTAAGCTGTTGTAAGCTTTGTGCATTTAAGTGCCCAAAACGCTGATGCCATTTGTAAAATTTATGAATATCGCTAGAAAATCCATATGATAGTATTTCCTTCCCTTGGGTTATAATAAACAAATTATTGTCGCGCTGAATTTGTAGTACGGGCTTGTTGCTCACGCTCCTAACAGTAGCCACGTCCTGACTAAAGTCCACAATGTAATTGTGTTGAGTTATCTTGCTCACGGATACAAAATTGCCTCGCAGTATCCGGAAATATCAATAAGATATTTCCCATTGATGTTTTGAGCTCAACAGTGTCTATTCCTCTAGACAAAACGGATTTATCGGATGCTAGTTGTACTTGTTCTCCATTTACTAGCTTCAAAAATTTGAAAACTGACTGATCGCAGCACATATGTGCAGTTGCCCCACTATCTAAACACCATTCATTCTTTTTGAGCACACTTGAGTCAATTGTTGAAAATAGACCAAACGTTGTTGCAACTGTAGATGAACGATTCCTATTGTTACGACAATCTGCAGCAAAGTGTCCCTTCTTTCCGCATGCATAACACTTGCCCTTTGTCTTAAAGCTCTTCTCATTATACTTTTTATAATTTTTCGACGTCGATTTTACAGCAAAAATTCGTTGGTTTTCCAAGCTATTTGAACTTTTCTCATGCCTCCTATGCTCTTCCTCTAATAATTTTACTTTTAAGCTAACTAATGGGGGCAAATTATCTCGGCTTTCTATTGCCACTAAAAAGTTTTCATAGGTTTCTGGCAGACTACATAACAGAATTATGCTTAGCAACTCATCTGGTATTAGGACTTGTATTTCATGCAATTTTTCTACGATCTCATAAAAGTTGTTTATATGAGATGACATAGCCAGACCTTCTGTCATCTTAGCATGCATTAATTGTTTAAAAAGACTCACCATTCTTGCTGGACCTTTTGGTTGGTGTACCTCACTCAGCTTGCTCCATGCATCTTTGGACTTTGTGCAGTGCTTTATATGCATCAACTCTGATGATTTTATGCTCAGCAAAATCGTAGCCAGCGCCTTCCCATCTCCTATGTTCCATGCAACTAACTCCTCCGGCTTCGGCTCCACCGGTAAAGCGTTGGATCCATCCACATACGACCACAAATCCGCATGCACGAGTACCCTCCTCATCTGTATAGTCCACGTGGAGTAATTTTCTTCTCCCAGCTTCTCAATATGGTATAAGGAACTCATCCTTTTATTCATTTTAATCGCACGTGATTTTATTTTTTATTAAACTTTCGATTAAACTTTCAAGATCGCGATACACGATTGAAAATTATCTTTCAATAGTTAAACGAATTAAAAAAAAACTGAAAGTCTCTTTGTAAAATTACAACTGTTCACTTCTAATACCTTTTTAACTCTGGGCCCATAACCTGTTGCAGAGTTAAAACGCAAGTCGTAAGTATATATATAAGTAGGTGTTTATTGCTACAAGTTTAAAAGGCAAGTGAACAACGAGTACATTGTAGTGTTTAAAGAAAGTGCGTAAGATTAGAACAGTCTATTATGCACAGTTAATGACAAAATCATGCGTTGACGATTATATACTCTCTTATGTACAATATGTAAGTTCAAATACAGAGGCGTATAAAAGTAATTTTACAACGTTGTATAAAAGTATTCTAACAGATAGTCCCAGTCCAGGGACTTCTTCAGGTATATCCAATACGAGAAGAGAACGGGTATGTCAAGCTTAGAGTTAAGGAAGTCGAAAAAGCAAATTATAAATCACATTATAAATCCACTGGAAATGATTCAAATTTTAGATCAGTTAGAAGTCAACATAGCACATTTAAAATTAGAAGACTCAATACCACTTTACTCAGAAATCAATTTAGTACGTAGTAAACTAAGAACAATAAGTAAAGCAAATAGACAAAAGCGAGGCTTATTAAATTTCGTAGGCAGAGCTCAAAGTTGGCTATTCGGAACAATGGATGACACTGATCGTCTAGAAATAATCGATCACTTACAGGTTATAGACTTTAATAATCAAAGGGCTATAGACAATCTTAATAAGCAAATTAAACTAAACGACCATTATAACAGAACATTATATGATTTAAGGACACTGATAGAAAGCGATAGGATTAAGATTTTAGAATCGTACAACTCTGCAAGCAGCATAGTTAAGGAATTAAACTACAAAGTTTTATTTTTAGATCAAGAGACCAAGCTTAGATATTTTGAAAATAAAGTAAACCAAATACTCGACAACATTATGGCAACTAAAAATAACCTCATACATCCAAGTATGTTAACGATGCAAGAGTTAGACGCTTACAAAGTAGATTTTCATAAATTGAAACTCTTAAAAGCTGGAGTAATGGATACTCCAAAGATGAATTTTTGCAATAAAAATAACAGTTAATTATATATTAGCAGAGCTTCAATTAATTAAACCAATTCTTAATCAAAATTGCTTGCAAATCGATAGTGCAGAGGAATTGCTAGTTGAAATAAATAAAGATATATATAAATACAATTAGAAAGCTATGTTGAAAGATCTAGAATGCAGTACGAATTGTGTTGTGAAGAAAACATGCTCACTAGTATATGAAAATGTAACAAGTATAGAAGAACTTGATAATGAATCTGTGTTACTGATAAATATGAGTAATGAAACTGTAAAACATAATTGCGATAAAAGAATAATAAGCCTAACAGGAAACTATTTAATAGATTTTAACAATTGTACACTTGAAATTAAGCAGAAGAAATTCTATAATAAAAAGATTACTATATCCGATAAATATTACTACCCACCAAATAATACAACAGAAATGTTTTATTAGTTTTAATGAAATCATTTTGAGCAATGTAAAAAATTTAAAAGAAATCAAAGAACTACAATATCATAAGAATATAATGTTCGTTTCCAATGTAGGGTTACTAATAATCATAGTAATAATGGTCATAGTTATAATGTTTTTTGTATGTAAAAAAAGTAAGAAAGATAGGATCAGCATTATAAATAATATGAAGCCGGAGACTTCTGACCCAAATCGGGGAGGAGTTACATACATAAGCCAGCAACATAAAAAGCCGGCAACAACAAGAAGTGCTGACATCAATTTAGGTATTGACCTGCTGAGTGCATACAAACCCAAAGCAAAACCGATTGCTTGGTGATTTGTATGACACCAGAGTCGATTCACATGAATTGATTCCCGTTCAGTAATACGAACTATCTTCCGTTCATGTGATAGCTTACTAAGCAATATTATTAAGATAGGTCGTAAGTAGAATAAGTAGACTAAGGAAAGCAGTCTTATTCCAGATGCAGGTTAAAAAAGTTGTGTTAAGAAACAAAGTTTCGGTCTTTCTCTGATAAAATTGTCTTGATAATAAATCCCCAGTGCTTGTAAGACGATAATATAAAACTCACGTGAGTTATATGTGTTTGTTCTCTTTAGAGATCATCAAACCAATCTTTTTTAAGTAAAACAAGTGGGAAAGTGCAACAGTGGGTATGCAAAAGCTTCAGTCCATCTACGACGGATTGCAAAATACCCGACCATACCAAAAAGAAAACTGCCACGCCTCCAAAAAGTGGGCGGGATATAAAAATATATCTGTTGAATGCTTTATACTAGGTGGTTGCATACATTTCGGCCTAAAACTCCGCCTTTTTAACTAAAAAAAATCACTTTTTAACGCCACGCCCACAAAAATGGGCGAAGGCACATACAATATATACATAAAAGTTAGAAAATGCTAGTATCTACAACTTTTTTCATATAATTTTTTGTCAAATTTCATATGTATTTATTGAAAAAACAGTCATTTTAAGCTAAAATCCCTTAAAAAGTGGGCGCGGTCAATGAAAAATCTAAATTTTTTTGGCTACCTTAAAGACAATCATAAGGCAATGTTACGTACCAAAAATTAATGCGTTAGCGCCATTGTAACATAGCTAAAATTTGCAAAATGTATTTTTTTAAATTAGATATGGTCGCACATACAAGCCTGTAGTGGGCGTGTCTGAGGGCGGATTCAGCTTATTTTCAAACTTGATCTGAAGCACTGGACTTCCAACCAACCCAAAATTTCAGCTCTCTGCCTAAAAATTAAAGGCCTTAAAGTTGTTTACACACGGACGGACGGACGGACGGACATGGCTTAATCGATTCTCCTGTCGGTCCCATTCATATATCTAAAAGGTCTTAGGGGTCTACGGTGATTATTTCACTGCGTTACAAACTATACATCAAACTTAATATACCCTGGGTCGGGTATAAAAAGAATCAATCGAACTAATTTAAACGACTTTATAATTCTGATTCTATTTTAGATTTCTGATTCTATGACGTGTACACTTTCGTGGTCGAAATAATACTCTACTTTTTGATTTAGTAAATTTTATCATTCTCGACTTCATAATAATGTAAAATGCTGTTATTGCATTTCCTGTTTACCAAAGAAAGTTTATTAGCAGCATTGCTCAATTAACTATTAAATGTTCTTTCAACATGTTTCATTTATGCTGTTGAATCAATCAATTTAATAATTTCCGGCCTTACGTTTCCTGTCGGCTTCATGTTGCCGGCACTTTAGAACGTAACTCCTCCCTTCCTTAACTCAGGATTCTCCTAAACTCTGTTAACAATTTTTACATTTAATTTCTTCTGTTTACAGTAGATATAAGCTAAAAAAAACAGTTTTTGATATAATAAGAGTAATACTAACACTGCCGACACCATAAATTATAATGTTATGTTTTGTCAAAATATGGATTTCTTTTAAATTTTTTTCTTGACGGATGAATAATTCTTCAAATGTTTATGTATCATTTTTTGTTGTTATTGTTTCATCGTTTGGGATGTAAAATCTTTCAACAAATTCAAACACTTTGTTGCTAAATTTTTGGTTACCAATTTCTATTAAACAGTTAGCAAAATTAAAAAAATAGTTCCCATTTAAAACAAATTTTCTTTCATCGCAGTTCCTCTTAAAAGTTCTGTTTTTAATATTGTTCAAAATTAAAAGATCAAAGTTCATTCAAAGATCATTTCTATTATTTCTTGGTCTAATTTACTTACTAACTTACAGCTTTTCTTAAAAATAGAGTTTTTACTTTATGACTTATCAATATCATATTTAATTATTTCTTCATTGCTCAAAATATTTGGATGTATAAGTCCAATTCTTGCCAAAGTTATATTATCTTGTATCAATTTTTTTTTTTTCAAAACATTAATTCGTATTTGCTGTTCCAAAAAGTGCTTAATAAAGTATCGCTTAGTAAAATATGTATAGTAAGATTTTCGTTTGTATTTATTTGCTTTTAAATTGCATTCCTATCTGATTGTAAAAATTTTTTTAATAAGGTAAATGAGTCATTAAAATTGTTATTTATTTTTACCTGCTGAATAATTAAATCAATTTGTTCGCTATTTGAATTGTCGTTAGTAACTGTTTTTAATTGGTTTTCTATGTCACGTTTGTCATCTTCGTCCAACGTTCCAAAGAACCAACTTAATTCCTTTCCTATAGCATTTATCAAACCTCTTTTAGATCTTCGGGGTAGTAAAGTCAATACCTTATTTCTCATCGAATGTAACTCCATTCTCAAAAAGTCCTTTTTTCTACTGGAAGATTTTCAATGTTTTTCGAAGATATCTATTAAGTTAATAATTTCTTTTGGGTTAATAATATGTAGTATTATGTCAAATTTTTTAACTATTTCTATATCGTCAATCCTTATCTCTACATACATAACCGATTTCTAATGATTTTTTTTCAATTGTTAAGGCCGTTTGAGTTTTAGGGATGATTATTTTCATCTGCAAATTTAAAGATACGTTTTATATTATTTTCGTGTATATTTTTAAGTTTGTGTTTTCTAAATTTAGGCTCTTTTTTATGTCGAAGGGACTTTTAATTTTTATTAAATCATGTAGTTCTTGTTTCTTTATAATTTTCACGGCTTCTATTTCTTCTCCCTATTGTGTTGGCCTTTGCTTTATCTATCCTTTGTTTAATTAGACTTAAGCCAACTTTGCGGTCATGTACATCGGAAGGAGTGCATTTTATGGTGGAATGATAGGTGTTTTTATAAAATATGACTGCGCTATTATAAAATATGACTGCCCCTTTATTAAGCCTCCTACCAGTATGGTTATTTGGTTTTGTTATATGTTATTCAATATTTTGTTTTTCGCAAAATTCTTCACCGTTTTTTTATTTGAATTCATTATCAAAAGTAAATTTTTCCACGAATTGCTTTAAATTGTTTAAATTTTTCCATTATTGTCAAACTATTCAATACAGTCCGGGGTGGACCTGGGCCTCAACCAACAAGCTTCGCCAGCCAGCTCTGTCTCTAGCTAGCCGTCTCCAGTTTCGCACGCGAAGTTGGCTGAGGTCCCCTTCCACTTGCGTGCGCCACCTGAGTCTGCTCCTCTACCGCGTAGTCCCTGCGGTGTGGATTCGAAGATTTTCCGGGCCGGGGCGTTGGTGTCCATCCGCTCTAGATGACCCAGCCATCGTAGACGTTGTGTTTTGACTCTTTTGGCTAGGTCGCTATCGCTGTACAGCCCGTACAGTTCAATGTTATATCTCCTCCTCCACTCTCCGCCTATGCAGACGGGACCGTAAATCGTCCGAAGAATTTTCCTCTCGAAGCAGCCTAAAGTGTTTTCATCCGCCTTTGACAGAGTCCATGCTTCTGCACCGTAAAGCAGGACTGGGATGATGAGGGTCTTATACATGGACACTTTAGTTGCTCGAGAGAAGGCTTTGCTACTCAATTGCCTTCTTAGCCCAAAGAAACAGCGATTGGCAAGAGTTATACTTCGTTTGATTTCAGCGCTGGTGTCATTGTCTGAATTGATAGTGGAACCCAGGTAGACAAAGTCCCTAACTACCTCAAAGTTATAGCTGTCGATGGTGATGTTTTGTCCAAGACGTCGGTGTTGGGTGTCTTTTTTTGATGACAGCATATACTTGGTTTTGCCCTCATTGACTGCTAAACCCATATTCGCCGTTTCCGTCCCAATACTCACGAAGGCTTCACTGACATCACGCTTTGTTCTACCGATTATGTCAATGTCGTCTGCGTATGCAAGTAGTTGAACGGACTTTTGAAAAATTGTACCTCTGGTTTTGGCGCGAGAGTTCTGCACAATTCTCCCAAGTATGATGTTAAAGAAGTCGCATGACAGCGCGTCGCCTTGTCTAAATCATTTTTTGACATCAAAGGGGTCGGTGAGGTCTTTGCCGACCTTGACGGAACAGCGTGAGTTTTCCATCGTCATCCTGCACAGACTGACGAGTTTGGCAGGGATGCCAAAACTAGACATTGCGCTATTTAGCTCGTCTCTATAGATGCTGTCATACGCGGCCTTGAAATCGATGAAGAAGTGGTGTGTATCGATTTGGAATTCCTGGGTTTTCTCCAAGATATTTCGTCAATATAAATTCGATTATTTTTTAAAGTTTTGTCGAAATCCCGTTCTTTACGCTCTACGAATAATATTTATGTCTTAAATCTGTTAATTATTGTATCTAAGATAGGAATATGGTTAGTTAATTTTCTTAATTTTCTTCCTGAGAGTGTATAGTTTGTTTAAATCAATTTGATCTTGATTTGCTTCACCCTCGGTTTGGGTCATAGCGTTTATTTCATTGCTTTCAATATTCATATGACTTAAAAAGTCTGCAATGACATTTTCTGCAATGACTTATGGAGGAGCTTATAAAAATCAGTAGCGTGTCACATTTTTGGACCATACTAATTTGTAAGAAACCCCCCATAAGAAGTGTTTGCCCGCCCACGTCTTACTCAGAGCACATCATGTTGTGAATGTGCACTGTGTAATTGGCTGTGGCTTGTGGCTGCTTGAAATCAACCCCCATTAAATTGATGTGTATTCAGAGTTACCAATGCACGTTTGGTAGCTCGTTCATTTTTTTTTTCTTGCGTTTCTGTCGACGAACTTTCGGTATTAGAGCTTTGAAAAAGTTCAGGGTGATGAGTGTTGTCGTGGAGATCTTGTTTTTTATTTCTTTCAGTGTGTGAAAAATACGTTAAAATGCTGTTACAAAATTGTAAGCCGCTTTTTTTAAGGAAAAAGATTTTTTACGTAGGTTTTCGCCGCGCGCGGTCGGTTTTTGAAGTTGTGTGTATTTTTCTGAATTGGGAAAAACAAGGTGAAGTTGAGTGTTTCTTATGTAAATTGTATAATTGATTATATTTATGTGTTTTGTGCAATTGTGTTTTAAGACGGGTAGTTTTTTAAGAAGTGTGTGAAATTGTTTTTTGAGGACGTGTTTTTGAATATAAAATAACTAAAAATTTTATTTAAAAGGGATTAGGCTTCTGTGGATACCCCTAAAAAACGCGCCTTTTATCGTTCCTCTTGGTGGTGTGGAAAACGATATTTTTTTTTATTTAAAATAAGTAAATAAAATCACATAAATAAAATTTTCAATTAAAAAAAATGACGGCAACCCTATAAACTACTCTTTCGGGTTTTCGGGTACTTAAAATGCTTCATACGGAAACCCGTATAGAGCAACCCGTAGGAGCTTTTTTTTAGAGTAGCACCTTACGGAAAACAAGGAGTGGGAAAGAGAGGCAAACATTCCTATCCTTCGCTGTACTGCCAATTTATGTTGGACAGAGTATGGAGGCATATGAAACTGGGCACTTTTCTTTTGATCTTCTCGTTTGACGGGGATTTGATGACCACACCTTCGCCAAATCTAAGGTGGTAAAATATTGGGCTCTTCCCAACTTGTCCAATATATTTTCGATTCGGAATTGGAAACTTATCTTCTATCGTAACTTCGTTGAGTTTTCGATAATCGATAACTATGCGCCATTTCTTTTGCCCGGAATTATCTGATTTCTTTGGAACGATCCAAAGAGGAGAATTGTATGGGGAACTTCTTTCTCTTATTATTCCTTGCGAAAGCATTTCTGAAATTTGTCTCTCTATCTCTTCCTCATGGATTTGAGAATAACGATATATTTTGGAGTATATTGGCTTATCTGTGATTGTGACAATTTCATGTTGCACTTCATGTGAACATGTTAATTCGTCACCTTCTTTAAAAAGTAATTCTTGATAATTTTGTACTAAATTTTTAATTAATTCACTTTCGCGATCATTTAAATGATTTAAGTTCAAATAATTTGTATTACATCCCACGTTAATTTCGAAAGCAGTAATTTGATTTATTTCATAGGGATAATCATCTTCAAAAAGTATTTTGTTACCATTTATTTCTAAATATCTTTCCTCTAGATCTAGTTTTGCTTTAAATGCTGATAAAACATTTTGTCCAATAATTGCGTCATATCTCCTGCCATTTAATTTAAGCACTTTCCATGCCACAGTTCATTTAGACATAAACTCTTTTGGGTATGGAGTGAAGACTTGATGGTCAACTAAATTCATGCCGTTAATTGTGAAGTAAAATATTTCAGGGTAATTTTTTGGGTCTTATAATGCTTGTTTCAGAACCGATATCAACAAAGCACTTTATTTTCTGATTTCCTATAGTGAGAGTTACTACCGGTAATTTTGCGTATGAGGCTCTCTTGAAAAATTTGCACGTTTTTCAATGTTCCCTATCTCCATAAGTTCAGCACCATTATAAGCATTAGAGTTATTGTTATCATTTCTATGTCTTAAAGAAGAATGAGAGGCATTTTCAAAATTTCGAGATCGTCCTGCATTATTTGTAGGGTTAAAACCATTGATCAGGTATAATGAGATAGTCATCTTCGCTGGGGTGCCTCTTTTTGCCCCCAAACTCGTTTTCGGCTCTCTAGGGAAAATGCTGCCAGCTATCATGATTGTGTGAGTGGGTTGCAATGCTACTTTATGGGGTGCAAAAAAAAAATTCACTAATACAGTCAACCAAGCTGGAAGCAAGATTTGTGCCTCCAAGGCCAAAATGAGTGCGCTTGGTCCAGCTAGTTTTGGGGTTTGAGTGCGTTTCAGGCTACACATTTTAGATATCGACGGCGTTTCAGGTCATCATATCGAGGATCGATTCGTGGCAATCGTTCGGAGTTTTTATACAGATTTCCGAGCAGATAAGTTGACTTTTCCGAATCTCGTGCAAGAAAGTGTGATTTTTCCTTTCAAATAAGAGTTTATTTATTATTTTCTTAATGCTGCATTGTTCGCTTAGTATTAAAAAAATAGGCAATATAAAATATTAGAGTGATACACAAATTACGCTCATTCAAGATTTAAAATAGAAAAACTACTTTAATTATTTGCAACAGAGACATTTACCTTGTCAATTCTTTGTTGGTTGCTATAGTTCTAACATACTCTGCTACACAATGATTTAGCATTATTGTTTGCCGTAAACTCTATTGATATTTATCATTACTATTGGGAAGAACTTCAGTGTTTTTTGGAATACCAGTGAAACTCTAGGTAAGACTTACGTGGAACTTAAGACTTGTGTGAACTTTGTAGGCTTTGTTTGATTGAAAAAATGTTTAAATAGTTTTGAAATAAAAATTCTAGAAAATACTTAATATATTTTATGATTATATTTTTGTTGAAAATTCATGTAATTTTTTGTGTTTGATTTTGCTTTATTGTTAAGAAGTGATTAAACTTATAAGAAAAGTTTGACTCTATTTTGAAAAGTCTGCGTAAGATAAATTTGTCTCTAATTAACTCCTAACTAACTGTAAATGCTCACAGCATTTGTACATTCTTTCAAACGATGTGAAATACTTCGCCGGGTTCGTCCAATGAATGCCGATGACAGCTAAAAGGCACAGCATATACAATACTGGTGTCTAGAATTGGAACCGATCTTTGGGTGAATGTTAGTCTTGCTTAAAAGATCACCTTTTCTGGTGGTAAGATCTGTCTCACCCTGTATTGCTCTAAAATTCTAGTGACTTTGTCAGTGACGCCTAAAATATACTGGTAAAAAATGTACAGTCTTTTAAATTCGTGTAAAAGATATATTTAAATAAAGACCTAGGACCATCTGAGAGAAATACAGAAGAACGGATAGCTCGTCTGTTTGAATACACTTTGAACCAATGAGATAAAATTTAACGCTTCGTAAATCCGTGTTGTCACAAGGAACAAAACGGAAAAAAACGGATGTCAAAGAAATCAAATATAATGGATTATGTCAAAGTTTCAAACTATTGGAAGAGATTATAATATACAAAATCTCTTGCTTTAAAATTTTCTTTTGTAAAGCTTAAGACCTTTTTTAAATTTGTACCTTCCGAAGTTATTTGAATTTCCATAATGAAATAAAAATACATTTTCAAATAAGTCATTTGACTTGATTTCAATCTTGCCATCAATTTTATTTGCAATAATTCGCAAATAGCTAAATAAAATTTTTATTTGAATAACATTTTATTAACAAACAATTCCTGCTATTCAAATAAAAATTATTCATGTGTGATTGAAACTTTTTTTAAAAACAAAAATTGAAAAAAAATCGCGAAAAATTTCTTTTTTCGTGATGGGATCTGTAATTTGTTCCATGTGAATAAAAACTTTATCCGTATCTAGACCCTAAGTTTGTTCCTTTTATTTCTTGTCGACTTGAGACGTCAATTTATTCATTTGGATTACTATCTATAATTGGATATATGAACTAGTAATAATTAAAACGAACTATTGAAACTATTCATGAAATCATTCGAAAACAAATAAAAAATTGAGGGAAAAAACTCCTTATTCTAAACATTGATCTAAAAGTTAACAGAGTATTGTTTAAATGTACCTATTCATTTATAAAAAAAAAAACTGTTTTCAAAATGTGTTTCGGACTACTGGAAAATTTATCAAATTCTTTTTGCAACTAATTTTTATAAGAAGTTTAGACCAGAAAGTCTCACGTAATTTTTTATAAGAAAACGCATTAATTAATAAAATTTATGCACACAATCAAATAGCTTAATTGTTTATTTTAAAGAAAAAATTAGCAAAAAGGAAAAAAACTCCTAATAGCAAAGATTTCCACCTCCTATTTCCACCTCAATTGTGCTGAACTCTACCTATAGACTGAACTCAGCAAACCAGAATCAGATGTCTTTTGACATTTGTGTAGTGTAATCAAAACAAATTCGATTTTCAGTTGACCCGATGTGCATGGCAAAAATTTATTCCTAATGGGCACTCGCTTGAGCGGCAGATTTTTCCTTTACTAAGAAGATAATAATTATTTGTAAAACAAAATAAACCAAAAAAGAATGGAGGCTGTTTACTTTGTTTATATTTTTTGAATAACTGAGACGGCAAATTATCTCAGCTTCCGCCATTTTTTAATGGATTCACTGAACATCTCCATTGCTCACTTTACATGCATTCACAGACAGGGTCAGGAGAGAGATCCCGTTACTTTTTTTTTGCGGGTGTTTCAGGCAAGGGGATTGCAAGTCGCCTATCTCATTATATCTGATCAGATCAGTGGTTAAAACCTCTCGAACATACAGTCTTTTGAGATTGATTACTTTTCACATTATTGCGAAAACTATCTTTGTTTCTGTAGGATCGAAACCTGTTTTGTTGGGAGTTGTTAAAACTGTTACTGTCGTTATTTTGTCTTCTACTATTCCTGAATGTTTCGCTATAATTTTGTGTAGGACTAATTCCTGGTCTACATATTTCATGATTAGATTCCCTGTGTCTATTTTTTGTATGCAATTAATTTTTTAAATGCAATTTATTCAATATTTTTGTTCCAAATCGAAAAATTTTTACTTAATATGTTATGTAGAAAATACTAAGTTCTACATTTGGTTTATACAAAGTTTTGGGCCACATCCATACTTAGAGGCATTATACCATAAAAACCTATAAGCTTCCAGAAAAACATAGATTTCGACTGCTGTTTAGCTTTACTAAGTATAGAATAAGAAATAAAATTTACCACATAAAGAAAGCCGGATACTATTTCAGATTTCGTTCGTACAAAGTTTTCGGCCACGCCCATCCTTAGAGGTCGATTTCACAAAATTATTGAATTTGAACCAAAAAATTACAGTTTTGCGTACATTTTAGCCGCAAACTTGGATATTTCTATGCTAATATTGATTTTCAGTTAAAGGGGTTAGACATGCCACGCCCCATGGATTTAGACTAGATTTTAGATTAGATTGTATTTTATTTTTCTTCGTTATGTTTCAGTTACCTACAAAATTTACAAAATATTGATTAGCATTGACATATTTGCCGTCAGCAAGAAGAGGGATTATTTTTAATTAACAAACTTACAAGTTAAAAAAAATTAGTTAATTATTAAAATTCACAAATAAAAAAAAAACAAAATTTAGATACAATAGTTTCTTGAAATTGGTTATTTAGAAGGCTTCATTTACGATTTGTTGGCGATATTTCGAAGCCACCTTAATACAGCAGTAGAGCAGCCTCCAGTTTCGTCCATTTAATATTACGATGACTTCCTCTATCGATAGTACATTTTTGCCCCAATTCTTTCTTCTTATAGAGGAGAGTATTGGGCAGATCCCGATGAAGTGCAGAACGTCTTCTTTCGCTCGTAGAATGCATAGTGTACACTCTTCATTTTGGACGGATATATACGGCATGTAATTTAACTGCAGAAGTTCGCCTCTTGTTTTAAGAATCGTTACTATTTCCTCCGTACTGTTGCAGTCGTTAAAGTAGTTTGCCTCTCCAAGGTCATATTGAAGCACTCGGTACCCGCACCGTTTTTGACTTCGGTGAGCTTTATCTATCGAAGCGTTACGTGAGGATAGTTCCATCTTCATCAGCAGGTCTCGTAGGCTTGCGGTCCACTCAACTTCATCGAAATCCGTTAGGACTACATCGTGTTCGTTGGTTAGCCTTGACCATTCACGGAAAAATTGGCTCTTTTGCTGGATAAGGTGCTTGGCGACTTTGTGCGAAATTCGGTACCTTGGAAGCGCCATGACTTTAAGAATATACTCGAAATGCAGCTTAAACTTGTGCTTGAACAAAGGTGAAAGAATCTTAGCAAAAGAAGAATCTTAGCAGACTTTCAAGTTCATCGTATTGGCGAAAGTCCCATGTCTGTGCCGCGTAGCACATGATGGACCTTGCTACTGCTTCGAATACTTTATACTTTACGCTCGATGCGACATCTCTTTTGCCAAGCAAATTTCTCCATTGGCAGTTTAATGCTTTTTTGGCCTCCCTTAACTTCTCCTGAAGATGTTTTTTGAAGTCGAGCTTAGGCGTTACTATGACTCTAAGGTACTAATCGAGGGCATATGGTGAAAAACCGCTATCCCACATTTTCTGTTTTTTTGTTTAAAAATCTCTATCACCGTGCGCTGAATGCCAAATGCAAAAACTCCTATCCCAACTATTTCTATCAAAAACAGTTGACACGAAGCGTTGTCTCAAGTTATTCAAAGCCAATACTTATTAGAGAAGTTAATTAGGTTGCTTATTGTTAGTAACTAATTAATAAGTAAGTTTTACACTGGAATATGCCATGTTCTTAAATCATTAAATGCAATTTATTTTTAATTTTAGCTATTTCAAAGGTATTGCGGATAGCGGTTATTTTAAACCTTTGCTTGTGTGGGATAGAGTATTGGTAATTGCTGGTAATTTCTCCAAATGGATCTTCATGATTTTTTATTTTTATACTAATTTAGTTTCTTTTTTAATGAAGTTAATTATGTGTGAGCGAGGCAAAAAAATGGTCCAACTAGCTTTGGCAAGAAATCAAGGGAACGGTACATCAAAAGTGTTAGATGCGAGCGTGCAAAATCTTGAAATAGGGCTGATTAACGAGCTCAATATTCCATCAAATTCTAAGGAAACGAATTTAATCTGGCAAGATGCAATCGTCAACAATGCGTCCAGCGATAATGCGTTTAACATTTCTTATGACAACCACGGTGAGCACTTTTATGAAAATGGAGTGATTGAAAACGAGGCATTGGAGCATGATGTTGAGGTAGGTCTTATTGCAAATAATTTGATTAGTGATGAAGTCGACTGTCAAAAAGAGGAAATAATTTGTGTTACTCGAAAAAGATCAAAACGTAGTCTTGCAGCTAATTCGCATTCAAGATCGCAAAATCAACAAAAAAGAATGAAAGCCGAAAACTATACTGGATATAGGCAGAACAAAACATCACTTAAGACTCAGCAAAATATTTCTAGACCTGCTCGAAAGATGGGGCCTTCTTGTTCCTCTCCACAATGCCTGAGATCCTCAATAAGATTTTGTAGCGACTTTGATGAAACCCAAAGGCACTGTTCTCAAACTTTTGGCAACTGAATTGGGAAACTAAAAGGGTTTATGTAGCAAGTTTAGTGCACTGTGGTGATAAGAAGCGTTGCTATGCTGGGACAGATTCAAGAAAAAAAGGAACCTATGAGTATTTTCTCAAATTAAGAGAGTCAAACGTTCAAGTTTGCCGACAAATGTTCCTCAATACCTTAGGAGTGAAGATTGACATGGTTCGTTCTTGGGTAGAGTTTCAATCTAACGGTATTCCAATACAAACCAGTGAGTAAGTTCTACAGTGTGTACGCAGAATTTACAGTCCGTAAAACGGACCGTTGAATACCGCATCCTACTCCACATTGTAAAATGCTGATGGCATAGTTATTTTTTGACATTTTATAAGTAACGTCGAAAAGGGACGTGGTCCAACCGCCCCTAATTACAAACTATTAATTATAAGATATTTCCACAGATATTTCCAAGTTACACCTAATTGTACGTAAATATGCAATTTTTTGGTTCAAATTCAATATTTTTGAAAAATCGACCCCTAAAAGGGGGCGCGGCTAAAAACTTTATATGAACGAAATCTGGACGGAAGTATTGTTTACCTAAGCTGCTACTTTTTTTTTGTTTCATGCTTTCCTAAATTAGGCTCAAGGCCAGTCGAAATTAAGTTTTTCTGGAAAATTTTAGGTTTTTCTTCAATTCTGCCTCCAATCGTGGGCGTGGCCCAAAGTCTTGTATGAACAAAATGTGAAACAAAGCGTTTTCTACATAAAATATTAAGCAAATTTTTTTCAATTTCGAGTAAAAATACTGAGTAAACTGCTTTTGAAAATCTACCCTTAGAATAGATGCCACGCCCAATAGAGGAGGTTTACCAATTAAATTTGTCTCTTTTGTGTCTTATATTTACTAAGAGATGCTTAGTGTCGAATTTCAGCCTTTTAGAACGTCTTACAGTTTTGAAAAATCTGGAGGTAGTTGCATATTTAGACCGATTGTGGGCGTGACTTTGGGCGGATTTCAAAAATGTTCACACTTGTACTGCTTCGCATGACGTGTACCTGACGTACGAGTTTCAGCACCTACCTAGAATTAACTCGCGTTGCTAGCCATGCAAGCCATGCAAGCCATGCAAGCCATTGCTAGCCATGCAAGCGAAAATATACATTGAAATGTCATTCCGCAGCAAAAGTGAACTCTTTCGTCACTACAAAGAATTGTGTGCCAAAGAAAATCAAGAAGCCTTATCAATATTCAAATTTTCCAAAGTATTTGCTGATAAAAATTTATCAATATTTTTCCCCCGCAAGGACAGGTGCGACACCTGCCCTTGGTTACCATGAAGCGCGTCAAATTCCTGAAGCCATTTACAACCTGCATGTTTAAAACAAGGATAGAGCCAGAAATGAAAAAGAAAATGACAAGCTCGAGGCTCAAATCGGAAAGAGGCACATATTTACGATGGATCTGCAGGCGGTTAAGCTATCGCCTAATATAAATGCATCTGCCATATAAAGAGTGATTTTTTAGCTGGTTTGGTTTTGGCAACACTGGTTTTGACAGCTGACGTGTGTTTAGTACCTTGTGTCACTGTCAAACAGCTTCAGTTTGGTTTGCAATTTAACCATGGATCGTCTTACAAATGAACAACGCTTGGAAATTATTGAATTTTACTATCAAAATTCGTGCTCGGTTCGAAATGTTCATTGCGCGCTGCTTCCATTTTATGGTCGGCATTCTCGACCTTCTGAGCAGTCTGTTCGGAAGATTGTGACCAAATTCGCCTAGATCGTGCGATTTGACACCATTAGATTATTTTTTGTGGGGGTATGTCAAGGCTAATGTCTATAGGGACAAGCCCGCTTCGATTGACGCACTGGAAGCCAACATCCATGCATTCATTCGTGAGATACCGGCCGAGTATGCCAAAATTGGACTCAGCGGATGGGCTACCTGAGACGCAGCCGCGGTCAACATTTGCATGAAATTATCTTTAAACATTAAATTGCAAGGTTCAAACTATCGATTCAAATAAATATTTCATTAATTTTTTCGAATTTTTTGTGTTTTTTTTTTTAAAAAGTTCTCAACCTCTTAAAAAATCACCCGTTATTACAAACAGAGATGCAGGTGCACAATTTTACAATTTTTAATCTCGCAACTCATGAATGTACAAATTATTGGTGGAACGAAAGTGAAGGAGATCTTTCAGCGTCTTCATTTATAACGTGCATAATACACCATTTGAAAAAACATTGCTTAGGTGATTCATTACCAATAACAATTTATTCAGATGGATGTGGTTATCAAAATAGAAACCACTACCTCTCTAATGCTCTTTCCGATTTTGCCACTACCCACGATAAAGAAATTGAGCAAAAATATCTGGAGAAGGGCCACACTCAAATGGAATGTGATAGCGCACATGCCAAAATTGAAGCCCGGCTTAAACAGCGCTCAATTTTTGTGCCATATGACTATGTGCAGATTACAGCCGACGACAGAAAAATTGTTGATATTGGTGGTGTTAAAAAAAAGCTACCATACGAAGTAGAGTACCTAAAGCATACGTTTTTTAAAAACTATGCTGACTCGAATCTAATAAGATTTGGAAGTATAAGACCTGGCCGATCCAAACATGACCTAACCGTGAACCAACTTAGAGCTCTAAAGTACTTCCCTAACGGCGCCGTAAAATATAAAACAGATTTTGATAACGAATATCAGGATTTGCCAGGAAGAATTAAAAAGATTAAGAAAGGTATTGATCCAAACCCGCTTCACTCGTCCCGACTTAAAATATCATTCGCGAAATGAACACACCTTCAAAATTTAAAATCCGTAATTCCCTCTAAATACCATTCCTTCTATGATAATTTGGAACATTGTCAGAAAGATTAATGGACTTGAAGTTCATATTTCCCTAGCTTTTGTTTGTAATGTCTTTTGTAATTTTTAAACTATGAATTTGTTTGGTTAACTGAAGTTATTTTGAACCAGTTGAAAACTATGTATTTGTTTGCTTAGCTGTAGTTATTTTTTATTAATTATAAACTAATAAAAGAAATATTAAAGGTATTTGTTTTAACCAAGACACCTGTTTTTTTACTTTACTCGTTCATTAAAATACGCTAACCCACAACCCACACAACATTTTATATAGACCTTAAAGATGTTGTTGCTTTATTTTAAAAAAAGCTTGACTTAAATCAATTAACTAAAATGAGATGGTTGTATTGAAACCGCTTTCGATGCATTTATTAATCAGTCTAAACATCCCCCTGCACAATTTGCATTTTTTTTCGATGTGGGATAGCGGTTTTTCACCATAAGCCCTCGTTATAATCTTTCACAACCTCAAGCTCCTAGTTTCCCCAAAACTATTTTTCATTGCTTGGGTAGCGTCCCGTACCGTTTCGAAAAATCATTACCTTCGACTTGTTGGTAATAACCTTCAAGTTCCATACCTTGCAGTAGTGGAGCAGCTTGTTGATCATCATCTCCAACATTATAGTGTTATGTATTTTATTGTACCAGTACACCCAAAAGTAATATTTGATGTACTTAGTATTTCACTTCGATATATGTACACAGCATATATCGTTAAGTTTGCGTAAGAATCATCCGATGTCATGTATAACATAAGCTAGCTAAGGAGATATATGACAGAGTAAATGCCAATGTTGGGCAGTCGTTCAATTCTCCTTCCACCAGGCGAATATGGTCTTCTTTATTCTAGTTTAAGTTACTAAATATTATATATGGAATAAATGAACTATCTAAATGAAACTGGAGTGCATTCTTAATTCAGTAGAGGACATAACAGTGGCGACAAGGATAAAAAAATAAGTAAATAAAATTTTAAAAGTGAGTCGGACATTGTCTACAAGTCAAGCAAATTTAATTGCCGCGTGTGTTCACCGCATAAATGTCCGAAAGCAAGTGGGAAAGTGCAACAGTGGGTATGCAAAAGCTTCAATCCATCTACGACGGATTGCAAAATACCCGACCCTACCAAAAAAAAACTGCCACGCCTCCAAAAAGTGGGCGGGATATAAAAATATAACTGTTGAATGCTTTAAACTAGGTGCTTGCATACATTTCGGCCTAAAACTCCGCCTTTTTAACTAAAAAAATCACTTTTTTTAACGCCACGCCCACAAAAGTGGGGCAATAAATACATAAAAGTTAGAAAATGCTAATATCTACAGCTTTTGTCATATAATTTTTTGTCAAATTGCATATATATTTATTGAAAAACAGTCATTTTAAGCTAAGATCCCTTAAAAAGTGGGCGTGGCCAATGAAAAAGCTAAAATTTTTTGGCTACCTTAAAGACAATTATAAGGCAATGTTACGTACCAAAAATGGATGCGCTAGCGCCATTTTAACATAGCTAAAATTTGCAAAATTTATTTTTTAAAATTAGAGATGGTCGCACATACAGGCCTGTAGTGGGCGTGTCTGTGGGCGGATTCAACTTATTTTCAAACTTGATCTGAAGGACTGGACTTCCAACCAACCCACAAAATTTCAGTTTTCTGCCTTAAAATTTAAGGCCTAAAAGTTGTTTACATACGGACGGACGGACGGACGGACGGACGGACGGACATGGCTTAATCGATTCTCCTGTCGGTCCCATTCATATCTCTAAAAATACTTAAAGGTCTACGGTGATTATTACACTGCGTTACAAACTATACATCAAACTTAATATACCCTGGGTCGGGTATAAAGAGTCAGAAGAACATAAAGTCGCGGACACAAAATTTACCGAAGTAAAAGATAATATCTTATATCTAAAGACTCTATCCCAAGAATAATGTCTTCAGGAAGCAGTGTGTTTGATCAGTATATTCCCGGAAATAATTTTAAAGTATGGGAAAAAAGATTTCGTCAATTTATTTTGCGTGAAAAAATAGCTGAGCCATGTGAAGTTCTCATAAACTTAACGAGTCCTAAAGAAGTGGAAACTATTGCATTCGAAGAATTAATGAAAATATTAAGCAATTATTATGGACCAAAAACAAACAAGCGGTCAGAGCGTTTTAAGTTTTATAAAGCGAACCAAGATAGTGGCGAGAATATCAACGAGTACATTGTGCGAATAAGAATGTTGTCTCAAACGTGCGATTTGGGCACATTTCTGGACGAGGCCTTATCAGATAAGTTGATAACAGGTTTATGGAATGAAAAAATTCAGCAAGCCTTGCTTAATAGAGAAACGAAGGAGAATGAAAATTCGTTTGAGAAGTACTTAGAGCTAGCACTGAATATGGAGCTGTCGGAACAGTCAACACGGTGCATGAAGTCAGCCACGATGTCAGTGGTGGGGGCTATACACACTAGAAAACCAAATACGGAGGATAGTACGATGTGGGAGAGAGAATCAGCAAGACACCGAGACTTCAATTAAGAAGTCGACACTGGAGCAACGGTTACGTTGATAAGCGAAAGAGAATATAAGTCTAAATTTTCATATTTGATTTTAGATAAATCTAATAATTTTTTGACGTCTATTTTAGGAAGTACCATCAGAGAATCGGGAACTTTAAGGAATCTCGAAGTGCGATTTGGAAATCAGTGTTGGCTTTTGGATATTGTTGCCATCGAAGGCGATCAGCTAAAGAAAATGCTTTTGGGAAGGATATGGCTGGACGTTATTTTCCCAAATTGGAAACACAATTTTGTTCTGCCGAATGAAATTGCTCTGGAAAAAGATTGGTCGGAAAAAATTGTAAGTAAATATTCTCAAATTGTGCAACGAAAAGCTAACCATTGGATTGAGGGGTTTGAAGCGGACATAGTTCTAAAAAAAGATGTGCATTTTCATGTAGCATATTCGGTTCCCTTTAAATTAAGAGAGAAAGTGGAGATGGAAATCGATCGATTATTAAAAGAAGGCATTATAGTACCCGTTAAGCATAGTCGTTGGGCGAGTCCAGTTTTCATTGTCCCAAAACCAAATGGTGATATACGAATGTGTGTCGACTTTAAAGTCACCATTAACCGCGTAATTGAAACTCAAAATCACCCCTTACCGAACCCCGAGGATATATTCGCTAGCTTGAACCTATCGACAGTTACAGGTTAGTGAAGCGTCTCGCAAATATTTAGTTATAAACACCCATAAAGGCTTATTTGGGTTTTTGTCATTGCCCTTTGGCCTTGCAGATGCTCCAAACCAATTCCAATGTGTCATGGATCGATTTCTAGCCAACCTGCCTCACGTATTTGTATTTATTGACGACATTGTCATAAGTGCAGCTAGTGTTGAAGAGTGTAAGGAGAGGTTATTCATCGTTCTTGACCGACTCAAAATTCATAACGTTTACATTAGTCTTTCTTTTGTTGAGTTCTTTGAACATGAAGTCAGCTGTTTAGGTCATGTTATATCTCATAACACAATTAAGTCAAATCCCGAAACATTAAAAGCTATTCAAGATGCACCTCCTCCCAAAGATGTCCAACAACTTCAGTCTTACTTAGGGCTAATAAATTATTATCGGAAATTGCATTGTTGAGGAAAGGTACGCCATACGTTTGGACTAGGGAATGTCAAATGGTCTTTGAAAGGAGTAAGAGTCTTATGGTCAGTCACAGGGTTCTAGAGTTATATGACCCACGTAAAATGATAGTTGTTTCCACCGACGCAAGTCCATACGGCGTTGGTGCAGTCTTGTCTCATGTGGTGGATGGCGCTTTAAAGGCGGTTTATTATGCATCTAGTTCCCTTTCAGATGCGGCGAAAAACTACTCGCAACTACACCGCGAAGCTTTGGCCACTGTTTTCGCCCTTGAGAAGTTTCATAAATACATCTATGGTCACAAGTTTAGGATAATAACTCACCATCAAGCGCTAAAAGAAATTTTCAACCCCAGGAAAGGAACGTCTTCAGTCGCTGCTTCTAGGCTGCAGCGATGGTCTATTCTTTATTTAGGGCTGGGGTACTACAAATGCTGCATGAAAATCATTGGGGTGTTGTTAGAATGAAAATGTTGGCACGGTCTTATGTTTGGTGGCCCTGCGAAGATGCAGATATACAAACTTAAGTAGAAAATTGTGAAATTTTCCAAAAGACGGCAAATAAACCAAGGGAGTTAGTAAGCTCAAAGTGGCCGTCAACGTCGTATCCGTTCGAACGCATTCATTTAGATTTCATGCACTTTTCAGAAAATCCTGTATAAGTGATAGTGGACACTTACTCTAAGTATTGCGATCTTAAAGTTTTATCGTCTTGGGATGCATACAAATAAGTCGAACAACTCATGAAATTTTTTTAATATTTGGGTTTCCAACGGAAATTGTCTCTGACAAAATTCAGTAAAATTAAGAATATAAAATGCACTTAAAGCCCAATGCACCACCCTTAATCAAATGGTTCAGCTGAAAGAATGGTCCAAACGGTGAAAAAGGTATCTTACAAATTTCTATTAGAACGTTCCGACATGTCTTGCCAGAAAGTATAGACTCGTTTTTGTTAAATTGGAGAAATACTCCCCCCACCGAAACTGCCAAATCGACTTCCGAAATTATTTTCAATTTTAAGCCAAGATAGTTTAAATATAGATAGCGTATTAGATAGTTTAAATAGAGATAGCGTTAGATAGTTTAAATATAAGAAAGAAAGTGAAATTTGACTTAGGTAAAAACCAAACTGAGGAAATACCAAACCTAGGAAAGAGAGAAAAAAGTAATAGTAGGATGCCAAAATTTGAGCACAAGAAGAGTTTCCAACGTTTCAAAGAAGGGGAAGTAGTATGGTATAGGAATCATGAAATGAGTTTTGTACATTATTTACGGGTTAAGGTCATGAAAATAATAAGTATTTATACATATTTGATAAATATTATTGGAAACATCAGACATCCAAATCAATTGAAAAAGTCCAAACTTGATCTCAGAATCAAAATGTCTTCTGATGTAGACTACTGCGTGGATAATTTTTATTCTATTTTGAATACCTCCATAGGTAATATTATTCCTAGAAAATTAAAGAAAAACGAAATTTGTGACCGTCCCTGGTATACTAGTGAACTTAGATCCTTGCGTAACAAACGAAACAAGGCTTTTGGAAATTATATATAAAAAGTTTAAATCATACAGACCTCGAAAGATTTATAGTAATTTTTGAGAAATTCAAAGCTCTTTCGGACTATCTATATAACAATTATATCTCTCAAATGGGAGCATCATTTAAATCTAATCCATATAAATTTTGGAAATTCGTCAATTCGAAGAGAAAGACGGATGGATATCCAGCGAATTTAACGTATAACAGTAACTCATCTAATGACCCTGCCGTGATTTGTAATTTCTTCGCTCACAACTTTTCTAAATCGTTCAGAGATGGTCCGTTTCCTGTCGACACGGAATACTTTGAATATTTAAGCATTCAGCACAAGTCAGCTTTAATGGAATACCAGTTGCTTTTGAGTCTATTAAAGAGTTTATGTCTAATCTTAAAGAGGATTGTTCTGCAGGACCAGACGGGATTCCACCTATTTTGTTAAAAGAATGTAAGGATATACTTGCCTTTCCCCTCCAACATCTATTTAAGCTGTCGCTTTCTTCTGGAATTTTTCCAAACGCTTGGAAGCTATCGTATATAACCCCTGTTTTAAAAAAGGGAGATAAGTGTGATGTGTCAAATTACAGACCAATTGCAAAGCTATCATCCATACCTAAACTTTTCGAGCAAGTTGTTTGTGATAGTCTTGTCTTTTTCTGTCGCAATTTAATTTGTAGAGAACAACATGGCTTTGTGAGAAACAGATCCACTGTCACTAACCTCGTGTCCTTTCACAGCAAGTGTACCAACGCTCTGGAGAGTCAATTTGAAGTTGACTGTATTTACACAGACTTTTCAAAAGCTTTTGATCTAATTTCACATGAAATTATTGTTTTTAAACTTACATCGCTAGGTTTCCCACCTAATTTCATATCTTGGATTATATCTTATCTTCACTTGAGAACTTATCAAGTAAATTTCAGAGGGACTAAATCAAATATCTTTTCCGCGGTATCAGGTGTTCCCCAAGGGAGCCATCTTGGTCCTCTTCTCTTTATACTCTCAATTAATGATTTCCCGTCAAGTGTGAAACATAGTGATATTCTTGCATATGCCGATGATATGAAAATATCAAAAACAATAAAGTCAGTGTCGGACCATAGTTTTTTGCAGTCAGACATCGACAGTTTCACCATCTGGTGTGATAAAAATGGACTCACACTTAACCCAAATAAGTGTCAGGTTATGACGTTCTCAAAAAAACGTACGCCGACGGAGTTCTCATATAAAAAAAACAACCACATCCTTGGTCGTGTCTTTCGATTTAGTGATCTTGGTGTTTTCTTTAGCTCCGATCTTACTTTTTCCGAACACATTAATCATGTCGTTAATAAGTCTAACTGTATGCTGGGGTTTATTAAAAGATGGGCTAAGGAATTTAATAATCCTTATGCAACTACTACTTACTTTTTCCGAACACATTAATCATGTCGTTAATAAGTCTAACTGTATGCTGGGGTTTATTAAAAGATGGGCTAAGGAATTTAATAATCCTTATGCAATTCTTTCGCTGTACAATAGTTTCGTTAGGCCACACCTCGAATATGCTTCACAGGTTTGGACACCATCCCAAATTTGTTATGCTGACAGGATTGAGGCTATTCAGAGGAGATTTATCCGCTTTGCTCTAAGAAGCCTTCCTTGAGAAGATCCATTTCACCTTCCACCTTATTCCCAGAGGCTAAAATTACTTAATCTGCAGAGCCTGTCTCAAAGACGTATTAACACCGATCTCGTTTTTATTCAGCAAATATTGTTAGGTCACATTGACGCACCTGACCTCTTGTCCTCTTTCAAATTTAAATTTTGTGGTGGCTCTTATAACCTACGTAATATCAATCTGTTAAACGTTCCGAATCATAGATCGAATTACGGCATGCATGAGCCTATTACACGCATGAGTACCCTGTACAATTTATATAGCAGTGTTCTAGATTTTAATATTGACAAAGCGACACTGAAAAAGCTGCTTAAGCAATTGTAATTTTCTTTCTTTACGTGTATCTATTTTATTACTTTTTTCCTATTTTCTTAATTTTTGTGTATTTGTGTATGTGTTAAGTGATCGTTACATTAACCACTAACACCTGCACTAGTTGATGAGCCTGTGTAAGCAATATTTTGCTTGGCAATTTTCTCCTTGTAGTTGCTGCTTGCTTTAAGCACCCTACATCACAGATCTGATAGTGCAATTTAAAAAAAAAAAGCTCAGATGAGAGTATTATTTTTATTATATTATTATAAATTCTTTATTTCGTTTTAGAGTTTACAGAGCAATTTACAAGAATAATAGCATGGCAAAAACCTGCCGTCTGCCTGAAGAGACATTTCATTAATAAAAACAATATAAACGCAAATGTATTTTTTCTTATTTAATAATATAATACATAATATACAATTTAAATAAAATTATAAGCTTAGACGTAAATGAAGGACTAACCTAAAAAGTGGCATAGTGTGGCAATTTTAATGATTTGAAACATAAAATAAATGCATTTGTATATGACTGGAAGGCATAAAAATACCACAGTTTTAATGATTTGAAACATAAAATTAAAGAAGTTAGACTACAGTAACTGAGTGAACAACTGATGTTGTGACATAAAGCTATTACGGTAGGTAAGAGCTTGCTTGCAATAGTTATACAGGCTTAGCCATCCCTCGGTTCCATTCATAATATCGTAAAAGCGTGGCAAAGAAATCTGACTTTGTTGGAAATATAACCTTCGAATTTCCTGTAAAATAGAACAGATAGCAATGAAGTGGTAGACATCTTCGTTTTCCCTTCTGTTGCATAAACTACACAATTTTGGCAAATCGTTTCGATGAGGTATAAAGTTCGGGTTCAGAATTTCGACTCTGGTTTTAAAGACAGTACTAATTACTTGGGATGAAAATTCTCTGCGAAAATAGTTAGCAACAGAAAGCTGGTGGTTTAAGTTTTTGTAGACATTCCGAGATGTGGCAGAAGTTGCTTTGGAGAGGTTTTGAATATATAGCTTTTCGTCTACCATTGAAATCAGATCAGAAAACTTGTCTTGCCATTGATCAACATTAGACTCTAACAAAGAAAGCACTGTGTCGTGGGATGCTGCAATTAGTACGGAGAAGTTGTAGCATGATTGATCTATGTAGGCAACTGTTATTCCTTTTCATTACACTTGTTATATAGTTCGCGTTTGCTTTCAGACTTTGTACATAGATGCGCGTAATACCTGTCTCAATGTAAATAGCGTAATTCGGTGTTGAGTTAGGGAGCTTCAACAGGCGCTTGAAAAAAGTGCCTGTGGACTACTTCAAAGGCTTCAAAGGCTGTAAATCCGAAAACTTGGACTCCATAACACATGCAGGCATTAACAGTCGCACTGAAGACTCGATATTTTGAGGCCAGATCAATATTTTGATTTGCGAAAAACTTAGGCCACATCATGTTCAGAGCAAGTTTGGCCTCATTACTTTTGTTAATAGAGTGCTTAACAAAGTTAAGGTTGTGCGTTAGTAAGACGCCCAGGTACTTAAACTCATGAACAACCTCAATGTGAGCGTTAATAAGAGACCTATTCTCTCCTGGTAGTCTACTTCTTTTCCGGGCCTCAAAAATAAGAATTTTCGTCTTTTGCGCATTAATCTGAAGTCCCCAAGTATCGCAGAACGAGACGAGTCTGTTAATTTGCAGTTGGAGCGTAGATTGTCAGCGAGCAAAACAAAATCGTCAGCATAGAGCAATGCTTTCACCAATATACTAGCAAAAGAAACGCCAGGAATTAGTTGACTGATTTCATCAACGAACAGGGCAAAGATAAGAGGACTTAGGATACACCCTTGAGGAACACCTGCTGTTGTTTCGAACCAGTCAGAGAACTCGGAACCATCCCAAACAGTTGCGTTTGATAACGCCAGGAAATTGGAATACATCACCAGAAACTTACGAGACACCCCGTAATGGTGTCCATAACAGTTTGTACATCAAAGCCTGCCTATTCACTTTGTCAAAAGCAGCCTTGAAATCTACGAAACAAGTATACAACTTGCCTTTCTTCTCTAAAAAAATTTTTTGGCTATGCTGGTTAGAGCGAAAATGTGATCCATCGTCGAAAAGCCTGGGCGAAAACCGGCTTGGAAGCTGCTTAGAAGATTGTTCCCTTCTATCCATTTCGAGAGTCTCTCATACAAAATAGAGGTAAAAATAATTTTTATTGAATTCAAAATAGAAATACCCCTATAGTTTTCTGGAAGGTTTGCATCTCCCTTCTTAAAAATAGCAAAAATAACTGCTTTGTTGAAACTACTAGGGATACATGCTTCGTTATAAAGCCTGTTAAAGAAAATAAGAAGATAATTTTTTAGTTCCCGGGTGCAGTTTTTATAAAATTCAACAGGAATACCGTCTAAGCCTGGTGCCTTGTTGTTTTTCATTTTCTTAAGGGTTGTTTCCAGCTCGGTGAAAGAAATCGGGGCATCAAGCTCACTGACAGAAACATTGGGTAATGCGTAGTCGAAGGTATGAAGGTTCTCATCCGCCAACAAAAGAGTTTTAAAATGTGCTGCTAGTGTTTCAGCATCAAGAGTGTTCTTCATACTATGACAACGAGCACCCAATGCACGAGCATATCTCCAAAATGATTTTGAGTCTTTGCAGTTACCTAATTTAGCTGCCAGATTTTTCAGGTTGTTAGTTTTTTTTAGCAAGCATAAACGTTTGTACTCCTTATTTATAAAAAGATAAGTGTTTTTGAAATATAAGGAATCAGTAGATCTAAAGAGTTTTAGATAGACGAAAGACAGTTTGCGCAGTTTTCTACAATCCTTGCCAAACCAGTTGTTCGCGGGTATAAACTTGAAGTTTTTGTTATTTGCGAATGGAGCTGAAGTTTTGATGACTTCTACTATGTTTTCGGAGATTTCTTTGACAGTACAGGATGATTGAGGGGGAAGAAAAGAGAAGTTGCAATTTAAGAGTGCTTTGAACCGAGAAGCCTTGCTCTCCGTCCACCTAAGCCTAAAACAATTATTGTTCGAGTTTCTTTGCTGAGCTATTCCGTCAAAGTGAACCTGAACCTTTATTGGCATGTGTGCTGAAGAGTTGGCTTCATCGACCGTAAAGTCTCTCAAACACATTAAGCCACAACCCCGATATTGTACAAAAATCAATAACAGACTGCCCCTGACCGCTGATGAATGTTAGTTCCCCACACGGGTCGCTTTTAGAAGTCCCATTTAGCACGAAAAGACCGTAATCGTTAAGAAAATCTGTTAAGCTAAGGAGATATATGACAGAGTAAATGCCGATGTTGGGCAGTCGTGCAATTTTCCTTCCACCAGGCGGATATGGTCTTCTTTATTCTAGCTTAAGTTACTAAATATTATATATGGAATAAATGAATTATCTAAATGAAACCGAAGTGCGTTTTTAATTCAGTAGAGGACATAACATATAGGAGTCTCCGACAGAATGACTATATCATCAGCGGACATGATCAGCTTTATTTGAAATCCCGCAAAGTTGATGCCTCCAGGCAAGAAAGTTGTTAGGTCATCCAGAAACAAGGAAAATAGAAATGGACTCAAAAGATAGCCCTGCTTGACGCGCATGTGCGAGTTAAACCAATTTAACACATTTTTTCCATCCCATACCGCCGCCATGTTCTCCACATAAAGACTCTGAATGACTTTCAGCATTTTTGTTGACGGCTGACTTCTTGTTGACGGCTGACTTCCTGTTGGCGGCTGACTTCTTCTTCTCTGTTGTCGGCTGACTTTTTCGTTTCTTTGCAGCACGAATTGATTTATGTGCGTTTCGTTTGGAGTCAAAAAAAATTTCAAGTGGGTATGGGTTTGTCAAAACTGACAGATTTGAGGGGCAAAAATGAGGGGAAATTAAGGGGAAAGCTGAATAAAATATCGATTTTAAGCAACATTTATTTTCAGATTTACCAATGCCAACATACTGCGTTGACATTTCGCTTGTCTACTTCGTCTAAATTTGGAACGGGTAGGTCTTTTGAGAAAAATAATTTTGTTTTGTCTTATAAAATGTTTGTATGTAATTAACTAGTGGAAAACTTGATTTTCAACATGGGCTCGAAATGGAAAAACTGTATTCATCCTCATCATCTTCTTGGACAGTCACAGGAAGCGGTATTCATTTGTTTTTAGGCGAAGAAGCACCCATGACTTTGCCGATGGTTAAATTAAAGCAAAGAACCTTTGAATTGCGTATATTATAAGGGACTTGGTGCACAAATATAGTAGCAAAGCATAAACTTGAGGTTTTTAATGTAAAACATAACAATGGCTAAATTTGCTTCTAGTTTCGTCACAAAAAAACACAAAATTTCCAGCCATAAAGCCACAGCGAAATGTAAACAAACTTCGGATGGAAAATTTTTTTTTCAGTTAGGACCTAACAGAGTAGGGATGGAAAGCAATTTTTTCAAATAGTACTAAAACGGAGTCAATGAACTCAAACTAATTTTTGCGTTAAAAAAAATTATTTGCCAATGAATAATAGTTTTTTTATGGAAAATATTTGTAAGGCTTTTCGTTTTTACATAAACGAAATTTCGAATTATCGCTAATTTGAGCAATATGAGTGCACTCCAGAAGCACTTTAAGCACTTTAAATTTCTAAGCAGAATATGAATTGAATTTTTGCTAAAAGAAAAAGTGTATTTCAAGCTGGTTTGGTATGGTATGGTATATAGACATCTTCAATGAAATTCTTAAAACCAATTTCAAGACATTTTAATTTCAATTTGAGCAAAATGAGTGCACTCCAGAAGCACTTTAAACACTTTAAATTTCTAAGCAGAATATGGATTGAATTTTTGCTAAAAGAAAAAGTGTATTTCAAGCTGGTTTGGTATGGTATATAGACATCTTCAATGAAATTCTTGAAACCAATTTCAAGACATTCAGTTCTTTTCTAGTAAATAAACCACATTAGGCAATCTTTTTTTTTGTTATAATTTCGTAGCAAAACGGCAGCAACTTTAATTAAAGCATTAAAAGTGCCTTATTCAAATGCCTACAATGTACTTATTTAAACCTTCGTTACCGGAATATTTCGGCGTAGTATGATTTTAATGCCTTAAGCCGCGTTGTCACAAGGTACAGGAACAAAAAGAGAAACAGAAATTCATGCATTCGCAACGCAAAAAGCATTCAGAGAATTTAGGTTTCAGTTGCTAATGTATGGGATTTTGTTTCTGTTGCTGTTTTACGTTGCTTGTGACAACGCGGCTTCAAAGCGTAGTAGAACAAAATGATTTCGAAACAGCAATGCGAAATAAAGGATTCAGGGGAAGAATGGCTTAAGTCCACTCAAATCGATTTTGAGGATAAAGTTTAAAATAAAGTGTACCAATTTACTGGAGATGAATTTGAAGAACTATTATTATCTTTAAAAAAAAAATAACACAATTTTGGATAGTTCTTAAAAAAAATATAAGAACTAATAGTTTTCACCAATTAAATTTTGACAAAAATGGACTTACTCGTTTTCCCGTGAACCCTTCAAACACTTCAAGCACAAATCAGAAACTTATATTTTAGCATATTATGTATCTTTTTTTTTCAATTAGGCGCGATGTTATAATCTAAAGCGATGGATTATAACCCTCCCACTCTATTGCATTCCTAATGGTCCGCTTGTGGGGTATGCCGCTTTGACCTCAGAATATACCGGCAGGCCACCCGGTTTTGGATCTCTTCGTCACTGAGGCCAAATAAATGCTGTTGTCGTTGCATTTGTGTGATCCATGAATGTTTAGGGTTTCCTCTCCTTCGCGATTGCGCTGGAATGTTGATTGACATCGCCTTTTTGACGGGGTTTGTAGGATCTCTCCTTTGAACTTTTTTTTTTTTTTGAATACTAGGATGGACGGAGGCTAAAACTCCAAAATCTTTCAAAGATACCAATACGCCCTCTATAGCAGGTACATAATACCGATCATTTCATTGTTGCAATGAACATGAAGGCGAGCATTTAGCTTTCGAGCGAAGTTTGTTACTTCTTCGCCCACGGTAGCTATTCCTAAATCTCTGTGAATATCGCTATTCCTAATATACCATGGAGCATTCACAATTGCTCTTAGTGTCTTGTTTTGGAAAGTCTGCAACATGGACATGTTGCTCGGCTTGGTACAACCCCAAAGTTGTATACCGTATGTCCAGGACGGCTTTAACACCTGCCTGTACAAGAGCAGTTTGTTATATGTGCTTAATTTCGAAAATCTTTCAATAAGCCAATACATTTCCCTAAGCCTAATCTCGAGCTCGTCACGCTTCTTCTTTACGTGTGGTTTCCACCTAAGTTTAGCGTCCAGTGTCATCCCTAGATACTTCGCTTCATTTGCATAAGGTATTTGTGCAGAATTTATGAACAGAGGCAAATTGTTAACCCTTCTGTAAGTGAAATTCACATGCGTAGACTTGTTCTCGTTAAGAGCGATTCGCCAAGTCTTCGTCCAGACACAAATTCTGTCCAATGCTCGTTGGAGGTTTCTCGTTGACGACTCGACTGATTCACCTGTTGCCAGGATGGCCGTATCGTCCGCAAACGTGGCCACGACTGTATCGTCATCTAGAGGTATGTCTCTTGTGTAGAGCAGGAACAGGGTCGGACCGAGGACGCTTCCCTGGGGTACGCCAGCCCGAATTTGCTTGAAACTCGAGTATTCACTACTACACCTAACACGAAGGAGTCTGCTTTCAAGATAATTTTCCAATATTTTAAACATGTCTTCCGGCAAGTTTTGCCGTAGCTTATATTTCAAGCCTTCGTGCCATACCTTGTCGAAGGCTTGCGATACGTCGAGGAAAGCACTTAAACATATTTTTTTCCCTTCTAAGGCTTTTTCAATTTCATGCGTTATTCTGTAGACTTGATCTATTGTGGAATGGTTAGGTCTGAAACCGAATTGATGTTCCGGGATCAAGCGTCTTTCTGCAATTATTGGTTGTAATCGCTTCAGAAGAAGAAGCGATATGGGCCTATAAGATTTTTTATCATTTGCGCATTTCCCCGGTTTTGGAACCATAATGACTTCAGCAACTTTCCATTGTCTTGGAACGTATAGAAGTCTAAGAGAAGCGTTTATCATATAAAGTAGCTTGACTAATGCCTTTTTTGGAAGCTCTTTTAATATTTCGCCAGTGATCAGGTCGTAACCCGGGGCCTTATTATTTTTAAGTTTGCTAATTGTCTGTCGGAGTTCAACTAACGACACTTTTTTCATTCTAAAGCTATCAGGTTCCCCGTTGTTGTTTAGAACGTCAACCAACGGCGGACCGTCGAAAGGCTTGAATGTTTCTTCTAAATGTTCAGCAAACAAATTCGCTTTCTCTTTGTCTTCCCTTGCCCATTCGCCGTTAGCTTTTTTTATTGGTGCCGAGTGGATTATAGGTTTCTTGATAGACTTAACTGCTTTCCACAGCGAGTAGTTTGAGCTCCTATCCGCCGACAAGCCTTCAAGGTATTCAGTGGTCTCACGATTTTTAAGATCTTGCAACATTCCTTTTAGTTTGTTAGATAGGTGGTTCAATAGGGTTTTGTCTGGGGGGGCGCCATGCCTTGCCATCTCCTACGAGCTCTTCTCTTTTCACGAATCAATTCTTTGATTTCGAGCGGATATGTTTTACGAACATGCCCGTCGGTGCTAACTGCGTTCTTTTGGGACGAATTGTTGTTCCAAGCAGCGCTCTGAATTGCTTCAATGAATTTGTCAACTGCGGTTTCTAACTCGAAAGGAGTTTTCAATGGCACATTCAAGCCAACACCCTCCTTACAGTCCTTTCTGAAAGCGTCCCAGTTCATGTTTTTGCTAGCTAATCTAGGAGCTCTTTCTATTTTCGCCAGTCTTCCACCCATCTTCAAGATAACTGCTGAGTGGTCTGAGCAAAGATCATAACACTCTTCAATTCGCGTAAGGTATTTGGGGTACCCTTTAGCGATGAAAAAATCGACAAGGTCAGGCTTTTTATTCCTATCGGTTGGCCAATATGTTGGCTTACCCGTGGAGAAAAAGTCCACCCCACGCTTCATACTATTTTTGTACAGTAATCTGCCTCTTGTTGAATTGCATCGTGAGCCCCAAAAAGTATGCTTCGCGTCAAAGTCACCCCCAATGATAAAATTGGACCCAATGAAGTCATACATACGATCAAGATCGTCTTCCACCAGTCTATATCCTGGCGGGAAATAACAAGATGCAATGTTATAATCTAAGCAGTCAATTTTGTACAGAAACTGAACTGATCTGCATAGAGTCTAGCTAAACTTCTGTGTTCTTGAAGTGCTTTGTGCAGTTCTTAATGTAGAGGGAGGATCCTCCTCTCGAATTTTGCGAAGGGTGATGTGCGTGATAGTCATTGTAACCTTTAAGTTTGGGTGTAGACCCGTTTTTAAGGTGAGTTTCCGTAATCATGCAAATATCAATATTGTTTTTCCGTAGAAATACTTCTAGTTCGTCTATTTTATTCAGAAGGCCGTTTGCATTCCATGTTAGTATTTTAAATAACTGTTTCATATTCATGTTCTCCTGTAATTTTTTCGAGGCTTAAACTCAAGCTTGCTCAGTTTGTCAAATATAACTTTGTTGATTTTAGTCTAATCCTCAAGTTTCTCCAAGATTACAGCGAGGATTTGAGACACTGCATCTGTTGTGGGCGATCTTGCCTTTTTTTCGTTTGCCGCAACCTGTGCGCATGATTTCGGTCCGACCAGTGGCGGTTTCTGCGCTGCACTTGAACTGGCGCCGCTCTTTTGTGGAGCTTTTACGCCTTTTGTCGACGCCTCCTTTGCCAATCTTCCACTTTTGATCAGCTTTGGCGTCTTTGGAGTCTTTGGCTTAGGAGTTTCAGCAGGTTTTGGGCGTCCTAGGCTTTGATTCTGACCTCTAGTATTTTCCTTAAGAGGTTCTCGTCCCTTTTGCAGCTCTATGGCTACTTCGCATCCTCGATAGTTCGCGGGGTGGTTTCCGTGGCAATTGGCGCAAACTGCTGGAGCCTTTATGTCAACTTTGCACTCTGTTGATAGGTGTTTTCCGGCACATTTCACGCAACGTGGTTCTTTTTGGCAGTAGGCACATGTGTGCCTGAATTCTTGGCATCGCTTACACTATCAGTCTATTGCCCTTTCGCATGGGTTCGATTTTAACCCTGATGTTAAGTCTCATTTTTATTTTATAAATATCGTTTATGCTCTCAGTTCTTTCAAAGGAGAGCATAAAAATTGGAAGGCCGCGTCTGATCGCAGTGTCTCTTTCTCTTTCCGTGCGTTGTTTTCCTTTTTAATGATATTGACGGCATCAATAATTTCAAGGCCTTTATTTTTTACGTCTTTTACAACGTCTTCTTTTGTGCATGATGGGTGGAGCCCCCTTACAATGACTCGCAGTGGTTTTTCGTACTTATTTTGATAAGTATACCACTCGATTCTTTCTGCATTCAGTCTAAGAGACAGTGCGCGATAGGAATCGGCGTTGTCAACATTTACTTTCCACACGTTATTTCGGTGCGAGGTAAGCTTATAGTTTTCTGTTCTCACCGTGTTTGCAAGAAGGTTGCGCAATCTCCCAAAGTCTGCTATCCCGAGGATGTTTATTGCGGGAGGTGGACGAATTTTCGCTTCTGGTTTAGCCTTGTTTGAGCCAGAGGGCTTATCTTCTTTTTGTATTACTTCGGGAGAGGGATGCGCCTTTCGCTTCTTGCTAGACCTTTTCCTTAAGACTGAATCGGTCTCAAGTGCCAGTTCGTCCTCGTCCGTGAAGTATTCCACTGCTGATCGGTTCGGTGTTACACACTCTTTCGTTACCTCACAGTCTTTCGTTTAACGAGTATTTTTAATATCCTCGTTTTCTTTTCGCAGAGAGTCAACTTCCATTTTTAGATCTTGGAAGAGTCGCTCCATTTCAGTAAGCTTAGCTGGAGTTCATTATTGGAGTTCATTATTCTCCTTTTCTAAGCTCTTAATTTTCACAGAGTCCTGGTTTACCGGTGGACTGCTTTTTCCGGATATGTTCGATCTAGGTGGTGGCGATCGATTTAGTTTTGTCCTTTTCTCAAAAGGATTTATAAGCAATAAAAGGCTCTCCCCAGAATCCGTAGAGCCTGCCTCCGAAGAGGGTGGATTTTCCAGCATAGCTGGGCTGCCACCTGGGGTAATCAAATCTTTCGTTTTGTTCATTGCCATTTTTTTTTTAACTTGTCGTTTTTATGAGAAATAGGTAAGTCACTTTTATTTTCATTTTTAAATACAGCCGCCCCTTTGGAGACAGACGCCGACCAGTGAGCCGCACAATGTGTGACAGACGCTTCTGGATTTTAATTTAACCTTCAGATTCATCTATAAGTTAAAACCTTACTGCCAAAAGTTGCCCCAAATGGAGCAGCATCGACAGCATCCGTTGAAACATTAAATAATATTTCTTCCGGTGGATTTTAGTCGGCTCTAACGACAGGCATACCTTACCTCAAGGCTATTCTAACCCCGACCTTTGAACATGGCAATACCAACTGAGCCGGCCGTGCTCCATTTGTCGGGAGGTGCTCCATTTGTCGGATCTTCGTACTTCTTATTCTATCTCGCTTTGTTACTCCTGCTGTCATGCGAAGCATCTTCATCTCAGCTGCCGTCAATTTGCTCTCATATTTCTTATACGCTGTCCAATATTGTGAACCATATGTAAGCGCCACAACTGCGCTGTAGAGCTTTCCATTTAGCTTAGGGGGCAATTTTGGTCACAGAAGATGGCGGAGCTTTCTCGGCTCTTCATACTCCCCAAGCTTACGCGATGATTGATGTCGTCATCACAGTTTTCTTTTTTTTTGATTATAGATCCCAGGTACTTGAACTTTTCACAGTTGGGAAGCACCTTTTGATTCAATTTAATGTCTGGAATTGGTTCGGGTGGGTCAGAGAATGGTTAGCACAGGTACTCTGTCTTCTTTTGGCTTGTACGATGCACATTCTTCTCTAAAATATCCACCCATATATTAAGTGCCCGCTGCAGGGATATATGATCTTCACTTATGATGGCCCCATCATCAGTGAAGAATAACTTGTGTACTTTCGGGACCGTCAGTTTTCCTTCAAGCAGATAATCAAAGACTACAATGAAAGTTGGCCCTGGTTCACCTCGAGCTGTTGCGCCACTCTATTTATTTATTTTACAATGAAAGGCAAAGGACTTAGAACGCTTCCCTGGTGTAAACCGACTTTAATTGAGAACTCATCAGTTACTCCGGAAGGACATCTCACTCTTGTCTTTGCTCCATCATACATGTCCATGATTATCCGCACGTAGGCTTCAGGAGCTCCTCGTTTTCTTAGCGCCACCCATATCAGATCTCGTGGTAGTCTATCGAAAGCTTTTTCAAAACCAAACAGCACCATATGCAGATCTCTAAGGGCATCCCGAAGTTTTTCCATTATGATCCTTATGCTTTGTATTGCATCAGTGGTTGATTTTCCCGTGACAAACCCACATTGGTCCTCAGATAGCCTTATTATTTTTCGTAGTCGACTATCTAGTACCCGCTCGACGATCTTAATTGAGTGAGACATCAGCTTGATAGAACGGTAAATGTCACAGCTTCGTGTATTACCTTTTCCTTTAAACAAAGGAAGGAGATGACTTTCACTCCACTGATTAGGCATTGGATCCCCTCTTATTAGTTTGGAGATGAAGGTCGTGAGCCATCTGGCATATTATGTGTAGTCATAAATAATCATGATTATAAATATGAAATCTGTTTCTGTTCTTAAAACAGTATCTTTTGGTTATTGTTGCATAGAGGCAACAGATTGCTGAAATAAAAATATTATGGTCAGGTAAATTACTATTTTACCTTGAAGAAAAAATTGTTTTAACAAAACATTTTGCTTTTACTCCGATTGTGCTTTGTTGTTTAACCCGACCCAGTACAATTGTATTGGCCTTCCCACCCTTCAAACAATTCTAACATATTGCAGGTCTCACCTATTCCCAACTATACTATCACAAAAAATCTCAAATCTCAAAAAATCTTGGGTTTTATTGTAACTAATACCACATTAGTTGTTGCTCGACAATATCATTTTGCTGCTGCTGAATCGTTTGCATTAGAAATGTAATTTCTTGTGGATTCTCCATTTTATAAACTTCTGGTTCACTATCACTGTCACTAGGTAAATTTCTGTTTTTGTCAAATGTTTCGTTTCTACGGTACATAAATAAACACTTCACTGTGTTTATTGTTATACCCGACCCAGGGTATATTAAGTTTGATGTATAGTTTGTAACGCAGTGAAATAATCACCGTAGACCTTTAAGACCTTTTAGAGCTATAAATGGGACCGACAGGAGAATCGATTAAGCCATGTCCGTCCGTTCGTCTGTCCGTCCGTATGTAAACAACTTTTAGGCCTTAAATTTTAAGGTACAGAAATTTGTGGGTTGGCTGGAAGTCCATTGGACCAGATCAAGTTTGAAAATAAGCCGAATCCGCCAACAGACACGCCCACTACAGGCCCGTATGTGCGACCATCTCTAATTTAAAAAAATAATTTTTCTAAATTTAAGCTATGTTAGAATAGTGCTAGCGCATTCATTATTATAACGTAAAATTGCCTTGTAATTGTCTTTGAAGTAGCCAAAAAATTTTAGCCTTTTCATTGACCACGCCCACTTTTTTAAGGGATTTTAGTATAAATGGCTGTTTTTCAATAAATATATATGAAATTTGACTAAAAACAAGTGGGAAAGTGGAAGTTATTTTTTATGACTTGTAATCATTAGAAGATGCCAATAATAATAATTGAACAATAATATTGAATAAACTGCATTTGAAAGATTACACTATCAATCGATGCCACATCCACAAAGGGCGGCAAACAGACACGCCCACAATCGGTCTAAATGTGCAACAACCTCCAGTGCTTTCAAAACTGTAAGACGTCGTGAAAAGCTGAAATTTGTTATTTGGCATCTTCCAATGATTACAAGTCATAAAAAATAAAAACAAAGTCCGCAGGCCGCCCTTTGTGGATGTGGCATCGATTGATAGTGTAATCTTTCAAATGCAGTTTATTCAATATTATTGTTCAAAATTGAAAAATTATAACTTTATATATATTATGTAGAAAGAGCTTTTTTTAAGTTTCTTTGATAAAAAGTTTTGGGCCACGCCCGCATTTGGAGGCAGAATTTAAGAAAAACCTCTAATTTTCCAGAAAACATGGATTTTTACTACTTTTTAGCCTAACTTAAGTAAGAATACGAAATAAAATTTAGCACATTAGCTTCAGCGTGTTCTATACTAGATTTCGTTCTACAATGTTTTTGGCCGCGCCCATGTTTGGAGGTAGATATTACGAAATTGTTGAATTTTAACCAAAAAATTACATTTTTGGCATCGAATTAAAGAGTAATTGTTCAAATGCAACTTATTCAATATTTTTGTTCCAGCTCGAAAAATTTTTATTTAATATGATATGTAGAAAATACTCTACATTTTGTTCATACAAAGTTTTGGGCCACGCCCACATTTAGATGCAGAATTCCAAAAACCTATAAATTTCCAGAAAAACATGGATTTCGACTGCTTTTAGCTTTACTAAGGATAGAATAAGAAATAAAATTAAGCACATAAAGTACATCTGATACTATTTCAGATTTCGTTCATACAAACTTTTTGACCACGCCCATCCCTAGAGGTCAATTTCACAAAATTATTGAATTTGAACCAAAAAATTACAGCTTTGCATACATTTTAGCCGCAAACTGGGATATTTCTATGCTAATATTGATTTTTGGTCAAAGGGGTTGGACATGCCACGCCCTTTTTTTTAAAAAAAAAGTAAACAAAAAATTATAAGGAATAATTTTTTTCTATATAAAATGATGCAAATGGTAACGGGAATGGAATGGAAAACAAGAAAATAAACGAATGGAAAGGAGAAAAGGAGATTAGAAATGGAGAGAAGAATAGGAATGGGGAGTAGAATAGGAATGGAAAGGAGAATAGGAATGGAAAGGAGAATAGGAATGGAAAGCATAATAGGAATGGAACGCATAATAGGAATGGAAAGGAGAATAGGATTAGGAATAGGGTATACCACGGTCCGTTACAGGCGGACCGAAGCAATTACATACGCACTGTTGCACTTACTCACTTGTTTAACATAAAAAAAGAATCAATCGAACAAATTTAAACGACTTTCTTTTCTGATTCTATGATGTGTACACTTTCGTGGTCGAAATAACAGTCTACTTTTTGGCTTAAGGCTTATCGCCCACATGCAACTAGTTGACCAAACCGTTGAATAAAGATTGAAGCAAGCAGCGCTCACATGGGCAACTCTTTCAATTCTTTGAAGGAACACACAAACATATAAGTAATATTTCACCCATCTTTTCGCGAAATAGCACCAATACTGTTCCCTTGAAAAAAAAAGATAATGCATTTATTAGCCCAGTACGAAAGGGAAAATGTTCTATCCTTATTGCAAATTTCACCAAAGAACCAGTCATGTTCTCTTTCGCACTTCAAGTTCACACTGTCTTCAGAAAAAAAAATAGTTTGTTTAATTTTCTTTTTGCACTCCAGGGTTATGTTAAAAATCAACAGCAATGCCGTATATGGCGCATACCTCTTCGCACTTAAGGCGGCTTAGGTTGTTGGCACACACACACGTAGAAGAATTTTCAGCTATGGAGTTGTTAGTGGGCGCACATGCCTTTAATCCCGTGAGTTACAAACATTTTTAACGGTTGCAACGATCGTCAACCACCCTTTCAAAGAGAGAAGGAATGATGCGAAATTTCGTGCTACGTTTCCCTTTTAAAATGTTTGACGAAAGAAAATATTTTTTTGTATTGCCTACTCATTTGCACCTCAACGGTTTATTGCTGAGATTTTCAAGAAGCTTAGTTGCATGTCAGCGCACATCCAAAGGTTTGCATATGTTACAAATCACAATTATGACAACGAGCAACCACATAATTTGTGGCAAAGCACAGATTCGAAAGTTGCGCTAAACTGATCTTCGATCAATTGGGTATGTGAGCGCCCTCTCATATTAGCCCATAGCACCTTACTCAGGCAATCAAACAATTTGCAACTGAAAGTTTCATGTGTGCGATAGGCCTAAGTACTTTTATATTTGTTTATTTAAATTTCATGCTTCTGCATCTGTGAGGTAGAAGGATTACAAAATTGCAAATTATACAGCCCTCTCTTGATTAATATCTACAAAATCCAACAGTTTACAATAAGAGTTTATGAGAGTTTTCTTAAAAAAATTAAATCAATTAAAGTGATAGGCCAACTTAGGAACACACAGGTACTAAAATCTTATACCTATAGGGAGCTCCTATTCTAAATATGAATAAAACAGGAATTTCGGCCATGGATGTGTGGGAAACTAGAGTAGGTAGGTACTCAAAAAGCTTAAAATTCGGGGAAGAGCTTATTGAAAAACAAATTTACCGTGCTTTTTGCTTTTTGCGTAGAAATTTAATACGCATAATCCCAATTCCCATTTCCATTCTTAAATTTTTTTGGTTTCCATCCCCTTCCCGTTACAATTCGTGAATCATAAATTAACTAAAAAAAAAATTTTTTATAAGGTTTTTTAATTAATTTTTAAAAGGGACGTGGCAAGTCCAGCTCCTAGAGCCAAAAATCAATATGAGCATAGAAATAGCCAAGTTTGCGGCTAAAATGTACGCAACAATTTAATTTTTTGGTTCAAATTCAATAATTATGTAAAATGGGCTCCAAAGATGGGGCCGCCAAAAATGTGTATGATTGAAATCTAGACTAGTGTACGGTGTATCTTATGTGCTGAAATTTGTTTCTTATTCTGCCCTAAGTAAGCCTGAAAAGCAGTCGAAATCCATGTTTTTTTTTGTAAAATTATAGGAATGGAAAGGAAAGGAGAATAGGAATGGAAAGGAGAATAGGAATAGAGTATACCGCGGTTAGTTACAGACGGGCCGAAGCTAATACATACGCACTCTTGTACTTACTCACTGGTTTATTAATACTTGCAGTTACATAGCTATACTTTTCAAAACCGATCTCACTGAGGGATTTTTTGTTAAAATAGACTTGTCAATAAAGGCGAGTTTTATTCTAGGAAAAATTGTGTGAACCCTTGAAATAAAACCTGACGAGCCGCCACTGTATGAGGCACGATCCAAGAAAATTAAAACCGTTTTTGTATTCACACAAAGTTTTAAGCGCCGCCCATTTTTAAGGGCGCTTTAAGGAAAAGCGGTTTTTTTTTTTAAACCCGACCCAGGGTATATTAGTGAAATAATCACCGTAGACCCCTAAGACCTTTTAGAGATATGAATGGGACCGACAGGACAATCGATTAAGCCATGTCCGCACGTCCGTCCGTGCGTCCGCATGTAAACAACTTTTAGGCTTAAAATTTTAAGTTAGAGATCTGGTTTCAAAATTAGTCGGAGCCGTCCACAAATTTTAAGCTACGAGGCTGCAGGCTCTTTATTGCCCACAGTACAAGTGTTTAAATTTTACAAATCAGTCCACAGACACGCCCACAAACGGTTAAAAATGTGCAACTACCTCAATAGCTTTAAGAACTGTAAGACGTCTTAGAACGCTAAGATTCTGGTGATTCGAAGGTATACAAAATTAGAATGAAATCGCCAATCCTCCACTAGTGGGCGTGCCGTCGAAATTAAATTTTCAAATGCGTTTTATTCAATATTCCTACCCGACCGAGGGTATACCAATTTTAGAGCATAGTTTGTAACACAGTGTAATAATCATCGTAGACCCCTAAGACCTTTTAGAGATATTATCGATACCGGCAGGTTGATCCATTAATTCATGTCCTTCTGTACGTACGTTAGCAGATTTTAGGTCTTTAAAATTGAGTAAGACAACATTGCCGCAACACAGCCACTCCCACAATTGACTTGTATATCAAGCAATTTTAAATTAATATCTTATTTTTAATTCGACTTTTTTCAACCAAGACAAATTGTAGGAACTCAGATTTGTCCAGAGTAAAAGTTTTAGGTCTTCAAATCAAGCTAGATAGCTGAAACTTAGTATGCGGCTTCCATCGCACAGACAAGGTGTAAAAAATGGCTCAATCCTTAAATGGCCACGCCCGCTCCTGGCTTCAATGTGAGATAACCTCTATTTAACATATTCTTTCAAAATGTATTTTGGTCAATTTAGACATGGCGTATGAGCTCAAATTTTGGTACTGAGCAATATTGGTTCAAGGCCTTTAACAAGGCAATAATTGGTCGCCTACAATATCGACCACGCCCACATGTCTTTAAAAAACCGGTTTTTCGTAAAGCTTACTCCCAATCGGAAAAAAAATTTCAAAACAAATATTCAAGATATTGCTATTTTCTAAGTATGCTCCATACAAATTTTTGTGCTCCGCCGACTTGTAAGGGGCGTTTTTGGGAAAAAGCCATTTTTTCAGTAATAATGTTCGCTTTTTGATTGTCATTGTTGATCTGTCAAAGTCGTATGCGAAAATAAAGAGTTTTTTCAAAAAAGTGAAATATTATCTGAAAAAGTTAATCAAAAATTAAAATTTTTACTTCAAATAAACCATAAAGGCCGTTTCTTCTTCTCATGCCAAAATCTGAGTAAGTTGTAGCATTTAAGTTACGAAACCGCCAACTTTAAACCCAGCTCAGAACTTAACCTCAATAAATGAGTAAACGAGGAATCATCGAAACCTCGCCTGAACAAAGTAACACAGGAAAACGCCGAACGAAACCTTTTTTGTCCGAAATGGCAACTAGCAATATTACAGGTATCAGCATTGAAATGTTAAAGCAAATCCTGGATGAAAAAAATAAAGAACTCACAAAGGAGCTAGCGTCAAAGTCCGACCTTCAGTTGCTTGTTTCCGAGATATCCAACATTAAAGCTAAACATGAAAAAATGGCTATTAAATTTGCACACCTGGAGGATAAAAACCGACAGCTGGAATTACAATTGGACAAGCTGATTAAAAAAAAACACAGAAACGAATCTCATAGTGCATCTTCCATCAGAAAAAGACACCGACATAAACGAGAGGGCAAAGTCCATATGCGCTGGGCTAATTGGCAATGTAAACACAAACGACATTGAATCTGCTTATAGTATTCCTAGCAGGGATCCGCACACTAAGTCAGTAAGTGTCAAAATTAGATGTCGAAAATCTGTCTGGGCAGTTCTACGCAACACGCCAAAACTAAAAGGAGCCAAATCTGCAACTCACAAATCAGCATAGATCATCTACTGGGAACTTTTTAATACAAACTGTTACTCGCCTATCCTACCTCTCAACTATAACTCATCACCCTATGTAATGTTAAGTTAACCAACTGAAAAAAATATCTTAGAAATATTCAATTATATAAAGAGACATAATATACCTATATAATCTTAATTTAAATTATGTAAATTATTTAAATTCAAACATAAGTTACCAATCGAGCCGAAAGCCTCTGCAGCTGGTGCTCTCTCTATGTTAGTATATGTATTTTTAATCATATAGTAATAAATTATAATAATAATTATAATAAAAGGAACGAAAATTCGCGTAAGTAAGGATTTGCCGTACAACACTAAAAAAAACAGAGCCAAGCTTGCGACGATAATGAGAACACTGCGAGAAGGGTACCCGAATATGAAAATTGTTCTTAGAGATGATAAGCTTCTTGTTGATGGAAAAATATTCACTTGGGACACTGTAGAAGGACTTAAGTTTGGCAAGGAAAATGGTATAAACGTTCTGAAAAACACGAATTACATAAAGCGTCTAAAGATAATATTTTTTATCCCGTCCACTTCTTGGAGGCGTTGCAATTACTTGTTTAGGTAGGGTTTGGTAGGTATTTTTCAATCCGTCGCAAATGAACTGAAGCTTTTAAGCGGCGACCTGGGCTTGGCCTCGGCCTGACGTTCAGCCATACGATTTCAGTGTCTCCTAACATAATGACGCTCGGCTTCAAAGTTTTGTTTGCCAAGAGAAAGAGTGCGTGAAGAGAAAACGTAATGCTGCGTTATGAGGCTTCCAGCTCAAATTTTCGGCTTAACCAAAGGCTTCTACCACTATTGCTAAGGACCAAAATTGGAATTCTTGCGCCTTGCCTACCTCGATTTAAAGAGGCTGTCTCAAACTGAAGCCAATAGTGGGCGTAGTCGTGCGTCTTCATCGGATTTAATCAATTTTATTACTTTGTCTGTGCAACATTCGAACCCTGCCATGCTCCAAGTTCTAGTTATCTAGCTTGACTTTAAGGATCTAAAGCCTCCTTGTACATGCACATGCTACAGACGGACGGAGATGGTTAAATCAATTCAGCTGTCGGTCTCGAACATATCTCTAAAAGGTCTTAGGGACTACAGTGATTGTTTCACTATGCTACAAACTATGAAGTAAAATTAATATATCCTGGCCGGTAATTTTTGTGGAATAGGGTATTAAAACAAGTGGGAAAGGGCAACAGTGCATATGCAAAAGCTTCAGTCCGTCTGCGATGGATTGCAAAATACCCGATCCTACCAAAAAGAAATCTGCCACGCCTCCAAAAAGTGGACGGAATGTAAAAACATAACTGTTGAGTGCTTAACGCTAGGTGGTTGAATTCTTACTTACTAACTTAAGGTGGCGCTACAATCCGGGATGCACCTAGGCCTCAGCCAACAAGCTTCGCCAGCCAGCTCTGTCTCTAGCTAGCCGCCTACAGTTTCGCACCTTAAGTTGGCTGAGGTCCCCTTCCACTTGCGTGCGCCACCTGGGTCTCGGTGCTCTTCTACCGCGCCGTCGTTGTGGTGTGGATTCGAAGATTTTCCGGCGTGGGCGTTGGTGTCCATCCGCTCTAGATGACCTAGTTATCGTAGACGTTGTGTTTTGAATCTTTTAGCAGGTCGGTATCGCTGTACAACCCGTACAGTTCGATGTTATATCTCCTCATCCACTTTCCGTCTATGCAGACGGGACCGTAAAACGTCCGAAGAATTTTCCTCTCGAAGCAACCTAAAGTGTTTTTATCCGCGTTTGACAGGGTCCATGCTTCTGCACCGTAAAGCAGGACTGGGATGATGATGGTCTTATACATGGACACTTAAGTTGCTCGAGAGAGAGCTTTGCTACTTAATTGCCTTCCTAGCCCAAAGAAACAGAGGAGTGTTCCCACTAAGGCACTTCTCCTTGCATCCGGACGGCAGCGGAGGAATTCCCCAGATGGAATCAACGGTGGCGTCCACACTTCCAGTCAGGCCGAACTACTTAGTGAACACCTTACATGGGCTACTAAGACGTATTCGGAGCTCAGGCCTATAAGGAACGGGCTATTCGGCTCTCCGTCCTTAGAGCTATCCAAAGGATCTGGCCCTCCAGGTTGGGGGTCGTGTCGTCGAGATGACTTCCCGGCCACGCAAAAAAACACCAGTTACGAAGCAGGTGGTTGCATTCATTTTGGATTGAAATCCAGCCACAAAAGTGGGCGGAGATATATATAATATACATAAAAATATAGAAAATGCTAATATCCACAACTTTTGTTAGATAATTTTTTTTATCTAATTTCATATATATTTATTGAAAAACAGTCATTATAAGTTAAAATTCCTTAAAAAGAGGGCTTGGTCAATGTTAACGTCAAAGTTTTTCTGTTGTCTTAATACAATTACAAAGCAGTGTCACATACTAAAAATCAGTGTGCTAGCACCATTTTAACATAGCTAAAGTGTGAAAAAAGTATTTTTTTAAAATTGGAGATGGTCACACATACATGCCTGTAGTGGGCGTATCTGTGGGCAGATTCAACTTATTTTCAAACTTGATCTGGCCCAATAGACTTCCAGTCCACTTACAAGTTTTCAGCCTTCTAGCTTAAAATCTAAGGCCTAAAAGTTGTTAGGCCTTAGAAAACCATTCGTTCTTGGCGAGTATTATGGTTGAATATTTTTAGGGGCGGAATGTAATTAGCTATTTCAGTGGAACACTGTTTAAAGAAAAAACGATAAAACAATGCCCAGACATGAGAATTATATGACAGTTTAGGACAGATGTAGGCCTTGTATAAAAAATCCAAATCAGAGGGAGTGAAATATTTCTTGCATCTTTTAAGGAAACCTGGGCATTTCGCAGCGTTCTTGGTGACGTCGAATATGTGGTCAATCCAAGTCAGGTTTTATTAACACACATACCGAGGATAGAAAGCGTATCGGTTTCATTGATGCAAGTGCCATTCATGGATAATAGTTGGGGTGAGGGGCGAGGAACCGCGAACGAATATGATAAACTGAGGTTACTGTCATCGGCAAAGGAGTGAAGATCATTTATGAAAATGAGACAGAAGATCATTTATGAAAATGAGGAAGATTGTCGAAGACAAAACAGAGCCCTGGGGAACCCCAGCGTTTATTTTATAAACTGCAGACTTCCATCCAAAACAACCTAAATTGAACGGTTCGTATTGCCGGTCATTAAAAAATTTTCGTGATTCAAGATGTTTCATAAGCTGTAACTGGTATTTCATCAGCGTTTCCATGACCTTAGAAAGTAGGGAAGTTAGTGCAATTGGACGATAGCTAGAGGGAGAAGAAGAATCGTTTTTTTTAGGGACGGGCTGGACAAATGCTGTTTTCCATCTACTCGGAAAGAGGCATAAGGAGTAGGATGGATGAAAAAGCTTACATAATGCTTTTGCCAACGTGGAAGAACACCTCTTCAGAACAATAGGGGATATTTCAACTGGACCAGCGCATTTGTGAATGTTGAAATCTTGAAGGACTCTTTTAACTGTACGAGCGCGAAAACGAATTTTTCACATGGTATAATCGACGCGCTCGAGTACAGGCGAAGACGTCGCAGAATCTGGGAGCGTAGATTTACCATCGAAATGTGCTGCAAGCAGATTTGCTTTGTCAAAGGAGGTGACAGCTGGAATGTCATTGTAAACGAGTAAAGGGATGGAAGATGAGGCTCAGTTTTTCACATTTTTTACGAAAGACCAAAAGTTTTTGCTACACTTGGGGCAATGTAAAATTTTATGCCTCAGCTTTTGGTCGTAAAGGAATTTAAGGCGGCGAATATGAGCATTGCAATCATTTCTGGCTTGTTAGAAGACCTTTTTCTGGTTTACCTGCGTTGGATTGGCCTTATAGGACCAAAAACATAACTCCTTTAACCTAATCGCCTCTTTACAGCTCGAGTCATACCACGATTTCTCCTTAGGTCTGATGCTCTTAAGCCTTTTAGGGATAAAAGATCTCACACCTAGGAGAATGGTGTTAGTTATCATATCAGCAGAGGCATCCACGTTGTTATCGAGAAAGCACAGGGACCAGTTGAAACCATCTCAATTGGCTTTCTCCTTAGGTTAGCTACCCGATAAGAATTTAACTGATACGACATGCAGTGGTCTGACGAGCCTTAGGGGAATAGTATATTTACCGTGTACTTAGGGGGATGGGAAGTTAAAAACAAGTCCAGAGTATTGGCAGAGTGATTTATCAATGTCTGGTACGCGTGTAGGCTCGTTTACAAGTTGCGTCAGATTATTTAACGCAGCGAAGGTCTTGCAAAACCCAGCAACACATGGAGTTTTTGGCCTGAATTCATTAATTGCAAGTTAATTATGTGAATTCCTGATTATAACGAAAATGTGTGCACACAGTGTAACGGTTCGACGGGAATATGAGGTAAGAGATTGGTTGCCAGTGATGCCAGCAGAGGAACAAAAGTTTTGGGAATTGGGATCAGGGTTGGGGTAGCTTGGAGGGGAGAGGACAAGTAATATCGGCCAGCTGAAGCTCGTCGGAATGGGGTGGGGATTCTTGCGTCCAAGCTGACCGAGGGATCACCATTAACATACATAAAATTAGGCATGCTTGCAAGAGATAGTCATAAAGACCTTAAAAAAATTAAATACAACAACAGCTTACTTTACCTGTGAGGATTCGGTGGTAATTCCTCATTGCGGATCTCAACCCTCCCTACCTTGTACCAGTGTCCGCTGAAACAAAAATTAGACTGGAACCCTTACCTAAGCCACAGCTTTCTACAACGTCATATGGACCACGTTAACTTCCCCTCGGAATGAGACACCTTGATTTCTAATTCATGGACATAAACATCTTCAAAATAAGTTCTCCTAAATGTATCTATATCTAAATCTCCGTATAAATTCATTATTTTTTTATAAAACTATCTCTTTCTGGGCAGTTAAAGATTACAAAGCAACCATTATGCATTCTTTATCTAAACAACGTATTCGGACGTTAAACAGGAGCACGCAAAAGAAAATTTAAACCCTGATAAACTTATTAAAAAAAAACAGAATCCAATTTGATTCGATTCAGATTGATCAAAACAATCAAAAACAAAACGAAACTAAATCTCGCGAATGAAATTCACAATTTCTAACAGGTGGTAAGTTTCGGTGACATTAAAAGGGTAGGTGAAGAGAGAGAAGCAAGTAATCACAATATATAATAAGAATTAGTTCAGTACTTTAATTACTTGTGTATCTCCGTCGGCAGGCCTATCGCTGAAGATCCATCGATGACCGACCCTTCTTTCGTCGGTGAGTTCTATATAAACTTCCTTTTCACTTCACTTTCCGTCTTTATTTTGTAGTCCGTCTTTAACTTGTTAAAGCTTTAATTAATTAGCGGTATACAACTCGTAAGGTAGAACTGCCGATGCGCTCCCGTTTAATTTCCTACTGCTAAACTTAAGTTGGGCTTAATTCTTTACTTTAAATTTTTATTCTATTTTTTTTTTTTCTTTCTGTTAACTTGACACGATTTCTTTATAAGCTAAAAAAAACATTATCAGCTGGAAACCAAGTTATGCCAGGGGGGTGAAACTTCATTGCTGATAGGGATGGCTGAGTCTTCTCTTCTCACGTGCGGCATTTCTCGTCACCGGTGAGCCGGGAGGGGGATAGATTGGCACTATGATCAGCCAGTGGCTCGATCAAAATCACGATGAAGGTATTTTTTTTTTATAATTTGATCTGATGCAATATAACGCTTAGGATTTTAGGAGTCAGCGTGGATTATTGTTTTCTTTTTTTAATTTTTTTCAAGTCGGTGTTTTACTTGCTGATCGTACTGTTTTTTTTTATTATTATTTGAATTTGGAAGTCGGGTGAGTATTAAGGTCGAATGTAACCGGGCACATGAATTTATGTCTATTCGGGTTTGTTTTATTTTTTCTTCGTTTCGTTCTTTTATTACGCGCACTAGGATATCACTCAGTATTAAGTTTCCTTTTGTATTTTTTTTTGTTTTTATTCGAGTTAAAATGCACGTGGTTTAAACAGATCAATAGATCAAACCAGGCTTTTTACAATTTTCCAAGCTCTTTACCACGCGCCGATGGAACACTTGTTTTCCTTTTTGGGAATTTCAACCCACCCGAACTATACCGACACTCAAGTCTCACTGACTTTGCGGTCCTAACTTGTGATTTATGAAAGCTCCCACAGCCATCGTTGCTACCGCTATAGAAACACCAGACCAGGGATTATTGCGGGTTCCTATGTATTTGACTCGCAGGCTAGTTGCAGCTAGGTACCCTTCACGCTCTCTATCCATCCCGCTGCACTAGGAACCATCGCCGAGCCGCTGGCACCATAAAGCTACGCACTTGTTGTGTTTTCCTTAAGCATGATCTGATTTTGGGGTTTTACCCATTTTTCTTTTTTTGGTTGGGCTTTACATGCTTAAGGAAAACAAAACAAGTGCGAGTAACTGCACCAGGGCTTAAACTATGTACATAGGCAACATAGTGTCAAGTCTTATGGGTGATAATGAGAATAATGTATGTGCCCACAGCAACAATGTGTTGGGAAAACATATAGGTTAGATTGAAGCAATCAAATTAAGAAAATTGAATCGTGGCTACGTCGGATCTACACTTGCCAGATATACTTTAAGTTTTTTTTTTTTTGTTTACTTTTTAAAGGATTCGTTTTATTTTCTTTGCTTGAATCGAGCCCACCACTACACCACAGGTTAGGTGAAGTAAATAACACGCGGGACCCTAAGCTGAACAGAGGGGGTCCTTTCATCTCCGAATGTCCTTTGCATGGTAAGTTCCCAAAATCTTTCAGGTTAGATCTTCGAGGATGTAATAGGAAGCTCCCAGCTTTTCTTTCACTCTAGCCTTTAGAAAAGCTTAAGCGAGTTTGGCGCTAAATCCCTTGGCAAAATTGCTTTGCGCAAAACTAGGCCGGAACACCTCGTCACCAATTTTAAAATCAACAGGTTTTGATCTAAGGTTATAGAAGGCGGCGTTCCTAAGAAAAGCGAAACGAATATTTTTCTGAACTTGATCACGTACACCCAACAACGTTTCCACTCTGCTGAGCGGTATGTCCTCACCATTTAGCATATCCAGCTGCTTCAGCAGTACATAGTCCGATCCAGGCTGGATCTATTTTGTCCAAAAACCACATAATATGGGCTACAGCCGATCGAACTATGTAGGGTAGCTCTTAGAGATCTCGCTATGTTATCGAGGTGCATGTCCCATCCACTCTGATCGCCCTTGACATACGCGCGAATGGCAGCTATAATAGAGCGGTTTACTCGCTCCGACGAATTTGCCTGCGGAGAATATACTGCTGTGAGCATGTGATTTATGCCGTATCTTGTCAGGAAACTTTCAAACTCAGCTGATCTGAACTGGGGTCCATTGTCACTCAGCATCGTCTCTGGAACGCCAAACAAAGAAAAAACATTGCTTTCCAAATAGTCTACGATAGGCTTTCAGAAAAACGTACTTGGAGAGGTGATCCAGGACGATCAGAAGCCCTATATGGCCAGACTTGGAACGAAGATATGGACCCAGCAAATCAGTGAAAAGCTTTTGGAAAGGTCTAGTTGATACTACTGGTCGCCCCATTGGTGGTCTCAAGATGGTGTTTGGACTCTTCGTCATTTTGCACACATCACAGTTTAGAATGTAGCTCCGGACATCGTTCACTATAGTTGGCCAAAATAAAAACCCACACAGCTTTTCAAGAGTCTTCCCTATTCCACAGTGTGCCGAGGCCGGACTATCATAGGAGTTGACAAAAATCTCAGGAATGATTGCTTTAGGCACCCGCAGTTTCCAGGATTCTGCTTGCTGCTCAGGCGAGCCTGTAGAGTGAGCAGTTCGTTTATATACATATTTATCCACGACCTTAAGATCGGGGAGCTTAGAAACATTCTCCAGGACGTGTCTCTTTAGCGCTTCGTAATCATCAGAGTGAAAGTGAGGAGAGTCTAGATTTATTATGGGCGAAACCTCGTCCAGAGCACTTAATTCCTCCGGATCTCTTCTGGAGAGACAGTCTGGTACCACGTTATCCGTGCCTTTGCGATGCTTAATGGTAAAATTGAAGCTTTTAAGTTTTAGAGCCCATCTTGCTAACCTGCCAGACAGATCCTTCCGCCTCATCAACCACTGAAGGCTAGAGTGCTCAGTTATAATAGTGAACTCTTGTCCTTCGACGTACGGCGATACTTTATTACTGCCAAGAACGCGGCCAAGCACTCCTGTTCGGTGACTGAAAAATTCTGTTGCGCCTTGCTCAGTTTTTGGCTCATATATGATATGGGTTGCTTGACTCCTTCTTCGTGCAGCTGGGCCAAAACGCTCCCCACACCATATTTACTCGCGTCACACTGAATTATAAAGGGCAGCTTGAAATCGGGCGTTCTCAGCACCGGAGCGGAAGTTAGCTTGGCTTTGAGTTCGTCGAAGGCCTCCTGTGCCTCAGGATTCCATGTGAAGGTTTTACTCTTCTTCAGCAAATTAGTGAGAGCAGTAGTAACATCAGCAAAGTTCGCGATAAACTTGCGCGAGGCATCAAAAGGCATCACGGTAAAATGATAGAGAGAACGGTTGGGAACCGTGAAAGCGGTAAAGGGACGATAGCGCTTTTCTAATGGCACTTGCCAGAAGGCATCTTTTAAATCAATCACGGAAATATACTCCCCTTTGCGCATGCGACTAAGGATGCTTTCAATATTTCGCTGGTAATAAGCATCCGGGTCCGTGTGCTCGTTAAGCTTTCGGAGATCAACACAAAATCTTATTTTTCCTGGTTTTCTCACAAGTACCACAGGGGAACTCCAGGAACTTTCTGACTCCTCAATGACTCCTAACTCAAGCATCCGGTCTACCTCCGCGAACATAAGGGCCTCGACTGCAGGAGATACTGGATAATGGCGTTGACTCACGGGTTTTGCATTTCCCACATCAATTCGATGCTCAATCAAATTGGTTCTTCCTAAACCTTCTGTTTCAGAAGATGGAAACGACAATTTAACGCTTCTTAATCTTTCCTGCTGGTAGGGTGTAGGCTCATGAACATTTGAATCAGATGGTGGTGAAATATTCAACTCTTCTAAGATGTCGGGAGCGAGATTAAATGTACGCCAAAAATCGACGCCCAAATAAAGGTCTTGGCTTAAGGAGGGTGCGATGTACAATATGAGCGACTTAGTCATATTTCGGAAAGTCACATCAACAGTAATGCTGCCACGCACCGGATGATGTCGGCCCTCAGCAGTCTTCACGAAAGCATAGTATTTATCTAGCTTGACCCCAGAAAATTTCCTTTGCAGCGTTAGACTTTAAACAACTAATGGAAGCTCCGGAGTCTAAAAGACCGGTTACAGATCTTCCTAGAAATTTTACCTCTGGGTATGGTCTAACATCCGACGGGTCTTTGGCTAAAGCGCTACAAAGAAGATGTTTCCTTGTGCGTCGTACTTTCTTCCAAAAATTGCGGAGACGCTTCGTTGAACGTTTGGACTTCTGTGTACCGTAAGAATTTATTTCTGCGGCGAAGATTTTTGCGCGCAATTCACTGTACTCACGCAACCTTTGGTGGAAAGGCTTGTAGGGGTTGATACTGGCCGGTTGTTGATTTAATGTCACATTTTGGATAAGGGATTCTTCTGGTGGTGAGGCTTGAATTTCTTTGTCACAGTTTAATTGCCAGCATTGGGATGTGGCTGGGTGTTGGTGGCCACATCCACCTTGCAGTTTCCCAGGGGAGAGCATTTTGGGCATTGTGGCTTATAAACCTGTTGGGCTTCGCAGCCATAACAGAATATCCGCCTGGGTTGCACACAGTCAATGTAAGAATGGCCCAAGCCCTGACAATTCCAACACTTTAATGATGGTTTTGGGCGAGTTAAGGCTGCCACACCTTCTTCTATTGATGGAAGCTCTGACACTACTTCGGAGATGAATTTTCGAGAAGGTAGGTTTCGAGTTACGTTTACTCGGTGCATTTCGTGCATAAAGTTTTCGTGTCTATGGCAAGCTTTGCGTAATTCGTCTAAGGTAGAAGTTGTGAGGTGCAGAAGTTCATGCCTGAGTTCAGGCTTTAGATTACGAAAAATGATTTGCAGGAGTTGACTGTCAGACATGGGTTCGCCTAGGCGATCCGCTAGTGAATTGATTACACCCAAGTAATCGTCAAACGTCTCTCGATCTCTCTGCTTTCTACTACGGATTGATTCGATAATATCGAAATCTGTTCGCGGATCCGAGTACTGAAATTTCTGTGCTCGACAAAAAGCATTCCACTCCACAGTCTGCTCCCTTCTGTGGTACCGCCAAAACCAGTCTTTGGCTTTGTTAGTGAAGAGTGTATGAATATTTCGGCAAAGTGCACGGAGGTCTCCGTTTAGTGTTTGGCTAGTAAGTACCTGAACTCGATAGATGAACTTCTCGGCCGGGATACCGTCACTAGAACCGCCGCATTTGACGTTCCAATTCAGCATTATATCGAAGGCCTTGTTGGGATTCGGAGAGCTCATCGGGTAAATGACTTCATTAGCTCCTCTTGGCAAATGGGACTGGACAGGCGGCAGATTTGCCTGTGCATGAGCTCCTGCTTCATAGCTTAGTTGAGGTGCTTGAGGGGGAGCCTGAAAATTTGGGGGTTCCCAATTGGTTCTATCGGTCATGGGAGAATTTGGTCATGGGAAAATCGAGATTGTGATTGTAAAAAGCGGTGGAACAGCGCCTCCATTGATTGGTTGATGACCTCCAGATTTCTCTGCCGTTCTTCCATCATTTTTTCCATTATCAAATTTCTTGTATTAATTTCATTGACACGGGGCGCGGTGTGTTCCGGAGTAAGTGATAAGTCGAATCGAGGGTTTGACTTGTTTGCATTTGGGGTGGAAAAGATAAATCGGATTGAGGGTTTGAATTGTTTGCAATCTGTGGTGGAATGGACAAGTCAGGTGCGTGTGATAGATTCTTCGGAGCTGGGGAAGGTCTAGCATCCAGTATACTGGAGTCTTTTAACCTCCTGTCTTCAGGGTTTTGCTGTTCTGAACCGGTAACCAGACGCCGACCCTTTGGTATCGCTCCCCTGCCCCGAGAGTTACCACGAGAGGATATTTCTGGTGCCACTAGGAGCGATTCTACTAGTGGTATCTCCTGACGACAAATCGGACAGGAGGTTGAATCACGCAACCATCTGGTAAGGCAGTGCTGATGAAAGATATGACCACAAGGGGTACGTGCTCTTTCGCAATTAGCTTGAAAGTCCTCTTGGCAGATTGCGCAGTTAACTTCTCCTTGCTCATCGGTGAGCCGAACCAAATCTTCGGAACTATGCCTTACCGCCATAGTGATGTACGATACCTACCTCTTGTTGCCTAAACTTTATATATCCTTAAACTGTATATATCCTTACAAAAAACAATGTTTGAGGTAACTTGTACTTTATGTTTTTTTTTGTGTGTTTATATCACTTTAACTATCCTAGGAACACTATCTCTAAGAAAAAAACTACTAGAAAGAAAAATATAATTTTTGTCTCTGATTAAGAGTTTTCATGAAATCGTCTCTTTACGAGGGGTTGTAAAACTAGGTCCATATGAGTTTTAAATCAGGTAAGCAAGCATTCTACAAAAGAAAAAATTACGCTAGTGGTAAACTATCTTCGCCCTACTTCATCGAGGTCGTCGCTCAAAACATCGGTTTCATAGTGACGCAATTCCACGACAAGCTTGCGAAGCAATATTGAATCATTAAGAAAAATAGAACGAAGGATTCGATCGCCAACCTTTGGTCGTTATTCAATTGGCTTATACTCGTTGAATTAAAACGCTATTCTCAAAAATATCGTCGAGTTATCGGCCTTTCGATTGTGCATTTACATGTTCTGTAGCTCTACGTTAACGTACGAGAGAAATAAGGCTACTACTGAAACAAAAAAAAATCAAGAAACGAAATTGAGATAAAAAACTTTGTGAACCCGCGAAATTTTCGGGCCCCACGTTGGGCGCCATTTATGTAACGGTTCGACGGGAATATGAGGTAAGAGATTGGTTGCCAGTGATCCCAGCAGAGGAACAAAAGTTTTGGGAAATGGGATCAGGTACCCTTACCTGGCACCCTTACCTAAGCCACAGCTTTCTACAACGTCATATGAACCACGTTAACTTCCCCTCGGAATGAGACACCTTGATTTCTTATTCATGGACATAAACATCTTTATTTAAAATAAGTTCTCCTAAATGGATCTATATCTAAATCTCCGTATAAATTCATTACATTTCTATAAAACTATCTCTTTCTGGGCAGTTAAAGATTACAAAGCAACCGTTATGCATTCTTAATCTAAACAACGTATTCGGACGTTAAACAGGCGCACGCAAAAGAAAATTTAAACCCTGATAAACTTATTAAAAAAAAAAACAGAATCCAATTTGATTCGCTTCAGATTGATCCAAACAATCAAAAACCAAACGAAACTAAATCTCGCGAATGAAATTCACAATTTCTAGCAGGTGGTAAGTTTCGGTGACATTAAAAGGGTAGGTGAAAAGAAAGAAGCAAGTAATCACAATATATAATAAAAATTAGTTCAGTACTTTAATTACCTGTGTATCTGCGTCGGCAGGCCTGTCGCTGAAGATCCATCGATGACCGACCCTTCTTTCGTCGGTGTGTTCTATATATACTTCCTTTTTACTTCACTTTCCGTCTTTATTTTCCCCTTTCCTTTAAACCGCCAAAACAACCACACCGGAGAAACTTAACTTGTAAAAGCTGCACTTTTAATTATTTTTTTTTTTGTTGAATACTAGGGTGGACGGAGTCTAAAACTCCAAAATCTTTCAAAGATACCAATACGCCCACTATAGCAGGTATATAATACCGAAGTAGCCGATATTGGTTATGCCCGAATTCCACGTGCTAAAAAACCACCCATTTATGAGAGACACTATGAAACTGCCAGAGCGCACTTCATAGTAGTAAATTTTCGCTCTCTCATAATACTTCTTGACTACAACTAAGTTAACTTAACAAGTAGTTTACGCTTCCATAGTGTTAATCGCATTGGATAGGTTGCTTTCCAGTGAATGCACGTACTAAGCCGTTCACTCATGCGGCTTCAACCTACGTCGCTAGATCGAAGGATCTTATTCTTTGTAGTCGTCGCTCGTTGTTTACATCGTTAAAAGTCTCGTTGAGAGTACGTATCATTTCATTGTTGCAATGAACATGAAGGCGAGCATTTAGCTTTCGAGCAAAGTTTGTTACTTCTTCGCTCACGGTAGCTTTTCCTAAATCTCTGTGAATATCACTATTCCTAATATACTATGGAGCATTCACAATTGCTCTTAGTGTCTTGTTTTGGAAAGTCTGCAACATGGACATGTTGCTCGGCTTGGTACAACCCCAAAGTTGTATACCGTATGTCCAGGAATTCACATGCGTAGACTTGTTCTCGTTAAGAACGATTCGCCAAGTCTTCGTCCAGACACAAATTCTGTCCAATGCTCGTTGGAGGCTTCTCGTTGATGACTCGACTGATTCACCTGTTGCCAGGATGGCCGTATCGTCCGCAAACGTGGCCACGACAGTCTCGTCATCTAGAGGTATGTCTCTTGTGTAGAGCAGGAACAGGGTCGGACCGAGGACGCTTCCCTGGGGTACGCCAGCCCGAATTTGCTTGAAACTCGAGTATTCACTACTACACCTAACACGAAAGAGTCTGCTTTCAAGATAATTTTCCAATATTTTAAACATGTCTTCCGGCAAGTTTTGCCGTAGCTTATATTTCAAGCCTTCGTGCAATACCTTGTCGAAGGCTTGCGATACGTCGAGGAAAGCACTTGAACATATTTTTTTCCTTTCTAAGGCTTTTTCAATTTCATGCGTTATTCTGTAGACTTGATCTATTGTGGAATGGTTAGGTCTGAAACCGAATTGATGATCCGGGATCAAGCGTCTTTCTGCAATTATTGGTTGTAATCGCTTCAGCAGAAATTTCTCGAATACTTTCGATATTATCGGCAGAAGCGATATGGGCCTATAAGATTTTTTATCATTTGCGCATTTCCCCGGTTTTGGAACCATAATGACTTCAGCAACTTTCCATTGTCTTGGAACGTATAGAAGACTAAGAGAAGCGTTTATCATATAAAGTAGCTTGACTAATGCCTTTTTTGGTAGCTCTTTCAATATTTCGCCAGTGATCAGGTCGTAACCCGGGGCCTTGTTATTTTTAAGTTTGCTAAGTGTCTGTCGGAGTTCAATTAGCGAAACTTTTTTCATTCTAAAGCTATCAGGTTCCGCGTTGTTGTTTAGAACGTCAGCCAACGGCGGACCGTCGAAAGGCTTGAATGTTTCTTCTAAATGTTCAGCAAACGAATTCGCTTTCTCTTTGTCTTCTCTTGCCCATTCGCCGTTAGCTTTTTTTATTGGGAAAGAGAAGACAAAGAGAAAGCGAATTTGTTTGCTGAACATTTAGAAGAAACATTCAAGCCTTTCGACGGTCCGCCGTTGGCTGACGTTCTAAACAACAACGCTTATTTAATTAATTAGCGGTATACAACTCGTAAGGTAAAGCTGCCGATGCGCTCCCGTTTAATTTCCTACTGCTAAACTTAAGTTGGGCTTAATTCCTTTTTTTTCTGTTAACTTGACACGATTTCTTTATAAGCTTAAAAAAACATAATCAGCTGGAAACCAAGTTATGCCAGGGGGGTGAAACTTCATTGCTGATCTCTCACGTGCGGCATTTTTCGTCACCGATGAGCAAGGGAGGGGGGGAGGGGATAGATTGGCACTATGATCAGCCAATGGCTCGATCAAAATCGATGAAGGTATTTTATTTTTATAATTTGATCTGGTGCAATATAACGCTTAGGATTTTAGGAGTCAGCGTAGATTATTGTTTTCTTTTTTTAATTTTTTTCAGGTGGGTGTTTTATTTGCTGATCGTACTGTTTTTTTTTATTATTATTTGAATTTGGAAGTCAGGTGAGTATTAAGGTCGAAGGTAACCGGGCACATGAATTTATGTCTATTCGGGTTTGTTTTATTATTTCTTCGTTTCGTTCTTTTATTACGCGCACTAGGATATCACTCAGTATTAAGTTTCCTTTTGTATTTTTTTTGTTTTTATTCGAGTTAAAATGCACGCGGTTTAAGCAGATCAATAGATCAAACTAGGCTTATTACAATTTTCCAATCTCTTTACCACGCGCCGATGGAACACTTGTTTTCCTTTTTGGGGATTTCAACCCAACCGAACTATACCAACGACCAAGTCTCACTGACTTTGCGGTCCTCACTTGTGCTTTATGAAAGCTCCCACAGCTATCGTTGCTTCCGCTATAGAAACACCAGACCAGGGATTATTGCGGGTTCCTATGTATATGACTTGCAGGCTAGTTGCAGCTAGGTACCCTTCACGCTCTTTCGCATGATCCGTCCCGCTGCACTAGGAACCATCGCCGAGCCGCTGGCACCATAAAGCTGCGCACTTGTTGTATCTTCCTTAAGCATGATCTGATTTCGGGGTTTTACCCATTTTTTTTTGTTGGGCTTTACATGCTTCAGGAAAACAAAACAAGTGCGAGTAACTGCACCAGGGCTTAAACTATGTACATAGGCAACATAGTGTCAAGTCTTATGGGTGATACTGAGAATAATGTATGTGCCCACAGCAACAATGTGTTCGACAAGCATATAGATTAGACCGAAGCAATCAAATTAAGAAAATTGAATCGTTGCTATGTCGGATCTACACTTGCCAGATGTACTTTAAGTTTTTTTTTTACTTTTTGAAGGATTCGTTTTATTTTCTTTGCTTGAATCGAGCCCACCACTACACCACAGGTTAGGTGAAGCAAATAACACGCGGGACCCTAAGCTGAACAGAGGGGGTCCCTTTATCTCCGAATGTCCTTTGATGTAATAGGAAGCTCCCAGCTTTTCTTTCACTCTAGCCTTTAGAAAAGCTGGAGCGAGTTTGGCGCTAAATCCCTTGGCAAAATTGCTTTGCGCAAAACTAGGCCGGAACACCTCGTCACCAATTTTAAAATCAACAGGTTTTGATTTAAGGTTATAGGTGGTGGCGCTCCCAAGAAAAGCGGAACGAATATTTTTGTGAACTTGATCACGTACACCCAACAACGTTTCCACTCTGCTGAGCGGTATGTCCTCACCATTTAGCATATCCAGCTGCTTCAGCAGTACATAGTCCGATCCATGCTGGATCATATTTTGTCCAAAAACCACATAATATGGGCTACAGCCGATCGAACTATGTAGGGTAGCTCTTAGAGATCTCGCTATGTTATCGAGGTGCATGTCCCATCCACTCTGATCGCCCTTGACATACGCGCGAATGGCAGCTAAAATAGAGCGGTTTACGCGCTCCGACGAATTTGCCTGCGGAGAATATACTGCTGTGAGCATGTGATTTATGCCGTATCTTGTCAGGAAACTTTCAAACTCAGCTGATCTGAACTGGGGTCCATTGTCACTCAGCATCGTCTCTGGAACGCCAAACATAGAAAAAACATTGCTTTCCAAATAGTCTATGATAGGTTTCGTCGTGAATTTCTTCACGGCTTTCAGGAAAACATACTTGGAGAGGTGATCCAGGACGATCAGAAGCCCTATATGGCCAGACTTGGAACGAGGATATGGACCCAGCAAATCAGTGAAAATCTTTTGGAAAGGTCTAGTTGACACTACTGGTCGCCCCATTGGTGGTCTCAAGATGGTGTTCGGACTCTTCGTCATTTTGCACATATCACAGTTTAGAATGTAGCTCCGGACATCGTTCACTATAGTTGGCCAAAATAAAAACCTACGCAGCTTTTCAAGAGTCTTCCCTATTCCACAGTGTGCCGAGGCCGGACTATCATGGGAGTTGACAAAAATCTCAGGAATCATTGCTTTAAGCACCCACAGTTTCCAGGATTCTGCTTGCTGCTCAGGCGAGCCTGTAGAGTGAGCAGTTCGTTTGTATACATATTTATCCACGACCTTAAGATCGGGGAGCTTAGAAACATTCTCCAGGACGTGTCTCTTTAGCGCTTCGTAATCATCAAAGTGAAAGTGAGGGGAGTCTAGATTTATTATGGGCGAAACCTCGTCCAGAGCACTTAATTCCCCCGGATCTCTTCTGGAGAGACAGTCTGGTACCACGTTATCCGTGCCTTTGCGATGCTTAATGGTAAAATTAAAGCTTTTAAGTTTTAGAGCCCATCTTGCTAACCTGACAGACAGATCCTTCTGCCTCATCAACCACTGAAGGCTAGAGTGGTCAGTTATAATAGTGAACTCTTGTCCTTCGACGTACGGCGATACTTTATTACTGCCAAGAACGCGGCCAAGCACTCCTGTTCGGTGACTGAAAAATTCTGTTGCGCCTTGCTCAGTTTTTGGCTCATATATGATATGGGTTGCTCGACTCCTTCTTCGTTCAGCTGGGCCAAAACGCTCCCCACACCATATTTACTCGCGTCACACTGAATTATAAAGGGCAGCTTGAAATCGGGCGTTCTCAGCACCGGGGCGGAAGTTAGCTTGGCTTTGAGTTCGTCGAAGGCCTCCTGTGCCTCAGGATTCCATGTGAAGGTTTTACTCTTCTTCAGCAAATTAGTGAGAGCAGTAGTAACATCAGCAAAGTTCGCGATAAACTTGCGCGAGGCATCAAAAGGCATCACGGTAAAATGATAGAGAGGACGGTTGGGAACCGTGAAAGCGGTAAAGGGACGATAGCTCTTTTCTAATGGCACTTGCCAGAAGGCATCTTTTAAATCAATCACGGAAATATACTCCGCTTTGGGCATACGACTAAGGATGCTTTCAATATTTCGCTGGTAATAAGCATCCGGGTCCGTGTGCTCGTTAAGCTTTTGGAAATCAACACAAAATCTTATTTTTCCTGGTTTTCTCACAAGTACCACAGGGGAACTCCAGGAACTTTCTGACTCCTCAATGACTCCTAACTCAAGCATCAGGTCTACCTCCGCGAACATAAGGGCCTCGACTGCAGGAGATACTGGATAATGGCGTTGACTCACGGGTTTTGCATTTCCCACATCAATTCGATGCTCAATCAAATTGGTTCTTCCTAGACCTTCTGTTTCAGAAGATGGAAACGACAATTTAACGCTTCTTAATCTTTCCTGCTGGTAGGGTGTAAGCTCATGAACATTTGAATGAGATGGTGGTGAAATATTCAACTCTTCTACGATGTCGGGAGCGAGATTAAATGTACGCCAAAAATCGACGCCCAAATAAAGGTCTTGGCTTAAGGAGGGTGCGATGTACAATATGAGCGACTTAGTCATATTTCGGAAAGTCACGTCAACAGTAATGCTGCCACGCACCGCTGATGTCGGCCCTCAGCAGTCTTCACGAAAGCATAGTATTTATCTAGCTTTACCCCAGAAAATTTCCTTTGCAGCGTTAGACCTTAAACAACTAATGGAAGCTCCGGAGTCTAAAAGACCGGTTACAGATCTTCCTAGAAATTTTACCTCTGCGTATGGTCTAACATCCGACGGGTCTTTGGATAAAGCGCTACAAAGAAGATGTTTCCTTGTGCGTCGTACTTTCTTCCAAAAATTGCGGAGACGCTTCGTTGAACGTTTGGACTTCTGTGTACCGGAAGAATTTATTTCTGCGGCGAAGATTTTTGCGCGCAATTCACTGTACTCACGCAACCTTTGGTGGAAAGGCTTGTAGGGGTTGATACTGGCCGGTTGTTGATTTAATGTCACATTTTGGATAAGGAATTCTTCTGGTGGTGAGGCTTGAATTTCTTTGTCACTGTTTAATTGCCGGCATTGGGATGTGGCCGGGTGTTGGTGGCCACATCCACCTTGCAGTTTCCCAGGGGAGAGCATTTTGGGCATTGTGGCTTATAAACCTGTTGGGCTTCGCAGCCATAAAAGAATATCCGCCTGGGTTGCACCCAGTCAATGTAAGAATGGCCCAAGCCCTGACAATTCCAACACTTAAATGATGGTTTTGGGCGAGTTAAGGCTGCCACACTTCTTGTATTGATGGAAACTCTGACACTACTTCGGAGATGAATTTTCGAGAAGGTAGGTTTCGAGTTACGTTTACTCGGTGCATTTCGTGCATAAAGTTTTCGTGTCTATGGCAAGCTTTGCGTAAGTCGTCTTAGGTAGAAGTTGTGAGGTGCAGAAGTTCATGCCTGAGTTCAGGCTTTAGATTACGAAAAATGATTTGCAGGAGTTGACTGTCAGACATGGGTTCGGCTAGGCGATCCGCTAGTGAATTGATTACACCCAAGTAATCGTCAAACGTCTCTCGATCTCTCTGCTTTCTACTACAGATTGATTCGATAATATCGAAATCTGTTCACGGATCCGAGTACTGAAATTTCAGTGCTCGACAAAAAGCATTCCACTCCACAGTCTGCTCCCTTCTGTGGTACCGCCAAAACCAATCTTTGCCTTTGTTAGTGAAGAGTGTATGAATATTTCGGCAAAGTGCACGGAGGTCTTCGTTTAGTGTTTGGCTAGTAAGTGCCTGAACTCGATAGATGAACTCCTCGGCCGGGATACCGTCACTAGAACCGTCGCATTTGACGTTCCAATTCAGCATTATATTGAAGGCCTCGTTGGAATTCGGAGAGCTCATCGGGTAAATGACTTCATTAGCTCCTCTTGGCAAATGGGACTGGACAGGCGGCAGATTTGCCTGTGCATGAGCTCCTGCTTCATAGCTTAGTTGAGGTGCTTGAGGGCGAGCCTGAAAATTTGGGGGTTCCCAATTGGTTCTATCGGTCATGGGAGAATTTATAAATAAAAATAAATAAATAGAGTGCCGAAACAGCTCGAGGTTAACCAGGGCCAACTTCTCAACAATGTATGCTGGTGTGTTAATTTCTTTACATACAAGGGGACCTACAATTTTTTGCCGAATCTGAACGGCACTTTGAGAAGTTTTTCAAGACAATTAATACTCTCGGAGGGCTTGTCAAACCTTCGCGGAGGTGGAGACCGTGAAAAAGAACAAGTCTTTTTTTTCAGGTGACGATGGCAGGATTCGAACCCAGACCTCCGGCGTAGTAAGCACACACACTAACCATAACGCCACGGCACCCCACCATGGGAGAATTTGATCATGGGAAAATCGAGATTGTGATTGTAAAAAGCGGTGGAACAGCGCCTCCATTGATTGGTTGATGACCTCCAGATTTCTCTGCCGTTCTTCCATAATTTTTTCCATTATCAAATTTCTTATATTAATTTCATTGACACGGGGCGCGGTGTGTTCCGGAGGAAGTGATAAGTCGAATCGAGGGTTTGACTTGTTTGCATTTGGGGTGGAAAAGATAAATCGGATTGCGGGTTTGAATTGTTTGCAATCTGTGGTGGAATGGACAAGTCAGGTGCGTGTGATAGATTCTTCGGAGCTGGGAAAGGTCTAGCATCCAGTATACTGAAGTCTTTTAACCTCCTGTCTTCAGGGTTTTGCTGTTCTGAACAGGTAACCAGACGCCGACCCTTTGGTATCGCGCCCTGCCCCGAGAGTTACCACGAGAGGATATTTCTGGTGCCACTAGGAGCGATTCTACTGGTGGTATCTCCTGACGACAAATCGGACAGGAGGTTGAACCACGCAACCATCTGGTAAGGCAGTGCTGATGAAAGATATGACCGCAAGGGGTACGTGCTCTTTCGCAATTAGCTTGAAAGTCCTCTTGGCAGATTGCGCAGTTAACTTCTCCTTGCTCATCGGTGAGCCTTACCGCCATAGTGATGTACGATACCTACCTCTTGTTGCCTAAACTGTATATATCCTTAAACTGTATATATCCTTACAAAAAACAATTTTTGAGGTAACTTGTACTTTACATTTTTTTTTGTGTGTTAATATCACTATAACTATCCTAGGAACACTATCTCTAAGAAAAAAACTACTAGAAAGAAAAATATAATTTTTGTCTCTGATTAAGAGTTTTCATGAAATCGTCTCTTTACGAGGGGTTGTAAAACTAGGTCCATATGAGTTTTAAATCAGGTAAGCAAGCATTCTACAAAAGAAAAAATTACGCTAGGGGTAAACTATCTTCGCCCTACTTCATGGAGGTCGTCGCTCAAAACATCGGTTTCATAGTGACGCAATTCCACGACAAGCTTGCGAAGCAATATTGAATCATTAAGGAAGATAGAACGAAGGATTCGATCGCCAACCTTTGGTCGTTATTCAATCGGCTTATACTCATTGAATTAAAACGCTATTCTCAAAGATATCGTCGAATTATCGGCCTTTCGATTGTGCATTTACATGTTCTGTAACTCTACGTTAAAGTACGAGAGAAATAAGGCTACTTTTGAAACAAAAAAAAAAAATCAAGAAACGAAATTGAGATGAAAAATTTTATGAACCCGCGAAATTTGCGGGCCCCACGTTGGGCGCCATTTATGTAACGGTTCGAAGGGACTATGAGGTAAGAGATTGGTTGCCAGTGATGTCAGCAGAGGAACAAAAGTTTTGGGAAATGGGATCAGGGTTGAAGGGGAGAGGACTAGGGATATCGGCCAGCTGGAAGCGGGTGCATGCCTTTATTTATACCGCTGAAGCTCGTCGGAATGGGGTGGGGATTCTTGCGTCCAAGCTGACCGAGGGGTCACCATAAACATACATAAAATTAGGCATGCTTGCAAGAGATAGTCGTAAAGACGCTAAAAAAATTAAATACAACAACAGCTTATTTTACCTGTGAGGATTCGGTGGTAATTTCTCATTGCGGATCTTAACCCTCCCTACCTTGTACCAGTGTCCGCTGAAACAAAAATTAAACTGGCACCCTTACCTAAGCCACAGCTTTCTACAACGTCATATGGACCACGTTAACTTCCCCTCGGAATGAGACACCTTGATTTCTTATTCATGGACATAAACATCTTTATTCAAAATAAGTTATCCTAAATGTATCTATATTTAAATCTCCGTATAAATTCATTATTTTTTTATAAAACTATCTCTTTCTGGGCAGTTAAAGATTACAAAGCAACCGTTATGTATTCTTAATCTAAACAACGTATACGGACGTTAAACAGGAGCACGCAAAAGAAAATTTAAACCCTGATAAACTTATTAAAAAAAACAGAATCCAATTTGATTCGATTCAGATTGATCGAAACAATCAAAAACAAAACGAAACTAAATCTTGCGAATGAAATTCACAATTTCTAGCAGGTGGTAAGTTTCGGTGACATTAAAAAGGTAGTAGAAAAGAAAGAAGCAAGTAATCACAATATATAATAACAATTAGTTCAGTACTTTAATTACCTGTGTATCTCCGTCGGCAGGCCTGTCGCTGAAGATCCATCGATGACCGACCCTTCTTTCGTCGGTGTGTTCTATATATACTTCCTTTTTACTTCACTTCCCGTCTTTATTTTCCCCTTTCCTTTAACCCGCCAAAACAACCACACCGGAGGTTAGGTTAGGTTAGGTTGATGGATGCCCTTTTGACAATAGTCACGGCTTCACTTAGACCAGCAGTTGGGTCCATTGTGTCCATTGGGAACCTTCTTAATACCTGGAACGAAAACAGAAATAGACCCATCCGGATTTGTATACAAATCTTAGGAGGTCCTTTAGATCTACATTATTTAGATCTTCGAGCTCGTTGAAGAAGTAGCTGCCGAGGATACTACGCCTGATGCTGTTTAGGGCTGGGCATTCGCAGAGCAGATGACGAACAGATTCAATTTCTTCAACGTCCCTGCAGCTTCTGCAGTAATCGTCATGCGGTATGCCTAGCCGCTCAGCGTGTAGACCCACAGCGCAGTGCCCCGTGAGGATTCCCGTGAGTACTCGGATGTTCCTGCGGGCTAGTCCGATCAAAAATAGTGATCTCTTTTTGTTTACCGCTGGCCATAGCTCCCTTGTGTGTCTGCACGTATCAAGTTCTGTCCAACGTAGATTGGTTCTACTCAAGGATTCAGTTTCTAACCTACGTGCTATCGAACTCAGCGGGACTCTTATGGATTTGAGGGCTAGAGATGCATTCATTCCAGACCCAAATCTCGCAAGCTTGTCCGCTTCTTCGTTTCCCGATATATCGGTGTGACCTGGCACCCAACACACAGTTACAGTGTTGCCAAGTGATAACTCGTCCAGAATTTCCCTGCATAGTTTCACAGCCCTTGACTTTACCACGTCTGATTCCAAGGCTTTAATTGCCGCTTGGCTATCAGAGTATATGGTGATGGTCTTGTTTGCGGGGCCGTATTTCTTCAGCTCGGAGGCAGCTTCGATTATGGCTGCCAGCTCCGCCTGAAAAATGCTGCAGTCGTCATTGATTCGGAAAGATTTACCTAGACCCAAATCTCCACAGAAAATGCCCGCACCGGTTCCGACGTCCATCTTAGAGCCGTCGGTATATACGGCGATCTCGTCGTCTCCTGTAATGGTCTTATCTTCCCATTCACCTCTTTCAGGTATTCTGGTAGCGAATCTCCTGTTGAAGGCGAATGTCATAGGTAGGTAATCTGTGACTGGGGTGTTTGTGGAGGCAGCCCACTGAGTTTCCACAGAGGCGTGTCCATAAGATCTTGAGGACCACAGTCCGGATTCCCTTAGGCGAACAGCTGTTTTAGCTGCCTTGCTGCTGCAGGATATGTCCAAGGGGGTGAGGTTGAGTAGTACCTCCAGTGCCGCGGTGGGTGTGGTCCTTAGGGACCCTGTTATACCCATGCAGGCTGCCCTTTGAACTTTGGTGAGGCTAGAGAGATGAAACTTTCTTTCCATAGCCTTCCACCATACAACTGCACCGTAAGTTAAGATGGGTCTTACAACCGTTATATACATCCAGTGTACCATGTTTGGTTGCAGTCCCCACATGCTTCCGAACGTTCTGCGGCAGGCGTATAGTGCCACGTATGCCCGCTTGACACGATCTTCTATATTATCCCTCCAGTTGAGTTTGGAGTCTAATATGACGCCCAGGTATCTTACCGATCTGGATAACGGTAACTTCACTCCCCCCATTCTCGGGTTGCTGAAGGATGGAACTGCCCTTTTCCTTGTAAACAACACAACTTCCGTCTTAGAGGGGTTAATTCCCAGTCCTCGACCCTCTACCCATTTTTCAACAATGCGAAGTGCGTAGCTGAGTCGGTCACTGAGGATTGGTGGGAGTTTACCTGGGATCAGGATTGCTACATCGTCTGCGTATGCGCTCACAGTGAAGCCTTCCCTCTCCAGGGTTTTCAGCAATTCGTCCATTACCAGGGTCCATATAAGCGGAGATAGGACACCTCCCTGCGGTGTTCCTCTGCTGACGTTTCGTCTGCTGCATACTTCGCCTAGGTAGCAGTTTATCTTTCGTGTGCTTAACATGAGCCCGATCCAGTCGCATAGACTGCTATCTAGGTGGGCGTTTCTCAAGCTGCGCAATATCGCGTCTGCCTCAATGTTATTAAACGCCCCCTCTATGTCTAGAAAGGCACCCAAAGTGTACTCCTTGTGTTCCAGGGATTTTTCCATTACTGTTACTACTCTATGTAGTGCAGTGTCAACCGATCTGCTTCTCATGTACGCGTGCTGTGATTTTGATAAATAGTTATCACCAATCAGCTCTCTCACATACACGTCAATAAGCCGTTCCAACGTCTTGAGCATAAATGAGGACAGGCTTATGGGTCGATAGTCCTTTGCCGTAGAGTGGTTTGCCTTCCCTGCTTTGGGGATGAATATCACTCGGACTTCTCTCCAAGCTTTGGGAATATAGCACAGCTTTAGGCAGGACTTGTATACGTTACTCAACCATGGAATGATAGTTTCCCCTGCTTTTTGGAGCATTATTGGTCGGATGTTATCCATCCCTGGTGCTTTAAAGGGATCGAAGGAGTTGATCGCCCAGGCCAGCCTTTTTACATCGGTTATAGCCCTGATCTTTTCGTCCTTCATCTTTTTCCGCGAGCCTTGCGCTACTGTAGCGTACTCCTCATAGGTATCGAAGCACCCTGGGAAGTGAGTTTCCGCCAGTAAATCCAGCGTTTCCTTGTGTGTCGAGGTCCAATCGCCCTCAGTCTTCCTGAGTGAAGATAGCGGTATAAGCGCTTTGGATAAGACTTTTCTCAGTCGGGACGCTTCAGTTGTTGTTTCGATTGATTCGCAGAAATTCTTTCATGAGCTCCTCTTGGCGAATCTGATCTCCTTTTTCAGGATTCTAACGCTCTCCCTATAGGTCGTCCATTCGATGAGCCCCTCTTTTGCAAGGTTCCATCTGGATCTTGAGCTCTTGATGAGCTCCGCGATCTTGGAGTTCCACCAGGGAGGGCGTTGTTTCCCTCCTGTATTGCTGTTTGGGCAGGATTTTTCGAAAGAGCTGGAGATCATCCCGGTGATGTATTCGACTGTATCGTCGATCTCATGCTCGGTAGTAAGATCTCTGTCTGGGCAGGGGGAGATAGTCCTCCGCAGTTCTTTGTTGAACTTCACCCAGTTTGCTCTTTTTGGGTTTTTGAAAACTTTCCTAGCCTGCGAGCCTACCTGTATCTCAAAGAGTATCCAGCAGTGATCTGATAGTGATGCCTGCTTAGATACTCTCCAGTTCGTTACTTGAACAGAGCTGTTTTGAGACACGAAAGTCACGTCCAAGACTTCCCTCCTATTCGCTGTAATGAAGGTGGGATCATTTCCCCTGTTACATACTAGAAGGTTGGAGCTAAGGACAAAATCAAACAGAACCTCGCCTCTGGCGTTAATGTCTGAGCTTCCCCAGATCGTATGATGGGCATTGACATCACAGCTTAAGACTAAGTTCTTCTTACCTTGTTCGGACGCTGTCACTAGCGTCTTCAGAGATTCCGGGGGGACCGAGGTACCGTCGTCAAATGGCATGTAGACCGACGCTACCGTGTAGTTCTCGTCCGTCCCTCTAACCTCCACCACCGTTAGGTCACCTGTGCAGAAATGAGATAACATTAATACATGAACGTTCTTATTTGCTACAATACAGGTTCTCGCCTTACCTTTATTTTTTACATTAAACAGTGAGAAATTTTTCGACCCTAATCCTAAAACCCTGTTCTTTTTGTCAATCCAGGGTTCTTGGATTAGGGCTAGGTCCAGCTGTTCCCTCTCGAGGAACAGCCTCAGGTTGGCTGTGGCAACCCTACTGTGATGGAGGTTTATTTGGATCACCTTCATCATTGTTCTCCACCTCCAACGCAGTGTCCGTCGCCTTCGTTGCTTCCGCAGTCCGCTTAATCAGCTTGAGGGTTACCTCGCTAGCTGCAAAGGACAACAGAAGCTGTTTTTCCGCCTTTAGGTTCCCGGGCAGGTCGCCGAAGGCGACAATATAGCCCCTGAAACCATTTCTCGGCTCTTCCTCGCTTATAATTTCCCAATCCTGCATCGGAATCTGGGGGTTTTGTGCTTGCAGCACGCGGAGGATGTCACCTTTAACTATTCCCATCTCCGGAATAGTCAGCCTACCCTTTGCCCTGTTTGGAACCTGGTCTATTGGAACGGCTTTAAGTTCCGCACCATCCCAAAGCTGTAGTCCTTCCACTACTGTCTTGGCAAAGTCATTTGTTAAAGCTAGCTATGTGGAAGGAGTTGCACACTGGTACAGCTTCTGGACCTAAAAAACTCAAATACGACGCTTCAATTTTCTGCCTTAAGACCTTAGGCCTCAAAACTTCCGACAGACGGACGGGTGGACATGTCTCATTCGACTAAATTATCTTTCTCGATCATATGCCTTCAAAGTCATGCAATGACGGTCTGCAATGATTTCTCTATGCGACATACCTACAAACTATGAATCAAGCTTAATTTTCCTCCTATCCTATGCTGTACATATAGTCTTAATAATTTGAAACCTGAAAATCGGGAAAATATATGAAGAAATATGAAAAATAACAAAGTTGTCCCTCTTTATTTCTTACACTATATCAGCGGTTCCCAATCTTTTACGGTCGCGGAGCTCTTATAAGATAGGAACCCAACGGCAGAGCACGAAACTGTTTTTTCATAAGATACAAAAATAAGTATTGGTTTTAACTCTTTATCCTATGTCTACGCAGGCCATTTCGCAATTCATCGAAAATGACTAAAGATAAAACCCGAAGTGTCTCCAATGACCACATAAAAGAACAATTTAACACGAGCACTCTTTTGTTGTCATTTTGGCTCTCAAAAGAAAGTGACTATAACATTCCCAAGGCACAAAAAAATAACTTTCTTGATAACCTTCGAATTAAAACGCATTTGTGACAGATCAATTGTACGTGGACAATTTCTATTTACTTTTCTAGTCATAAATTTGTTCTTAAGGTGTGCGAAAAATTTTAAAAGTGGCAAGAAATAAAAGAAGGATTTACGAAAAGAACTGTTTCCAATTACATACTTGCCGAGGGACTTGAAATTTGTATTGCAAACCTCTAGATTTGTTGGAGATTAATTGAATATTTGTGTAAATTATGGATTTGTGTCCAGTGGAAACATATGATTACAGTTTAGTAATCTTGTAACGAAAAAGGGCAAACATTTAAAGTAAAATTTGCTACCAACTCTGCATGGAAACACGATAATAATTGTGCCGTTTTATCTAACAAAACTCTGAATTCGTCCTTTAATATATCCCTTGGCTCCGAAACGATTTTTATGCTGTAAAATTTTCTTGCCTCAAATCTTTAAAATGTAAATACGACTTTTTCGATGCAACAAGGTACAGATCTGCAGCCCAAATGTTATCCTTACTATTTTTATGGCATTCATCCAGAAAATGTTTCTTCAAAATATTTTTACAAATCAAAATGCAATTTTCGGACTTGCGTGAGCTTTTTTATTTTCAATTTCTGCGATCGTTCTGTTGTACTAAATGTGTACTAAACGCTTTTACTTTCGAATCAAATACCGTTTTGTCATTTCCTAAGGCGAAACGATTAAATCTTTTACATTTTTCAAAAAAAATCCAAGAGAGATCCTAACTCTAAAGACCAGAACTTAAGATAACATAACCTTTCCCCAAAATACAGTGTTTAACTATCAGAATCAGAAACGATGTCACCTCAAGCTCAACCCTTTTGTAAGACATCCGGCGCGCAACTCAACACTTTGACTTTCTTATTTTTCAGTTGTTAGAAGAAAGTAAAACACGCGGATTAATTAACACTCGACTTTATCAGGTGGTAGTTGACGAAGGAATGACATTATTTCGTTATCTGATGTCCAACGTTATAAAAACAGAAGGTTCTCTTACAATTGAGCAAGAAGGCTTGTTTATGCTTATAGAGTATATGTGCATACAGTTAGTTATTACTTTAACATAGATTATTATGATTCAACTAATTCAAGTAATTTAATATGTAGGTATATAAACTGTTACAATTTGAATAAAATTGTCTTTTATACGGGTGTTTCCAAATTCGATGCAAATATTTTGACACAAGATTCTTGGGTATATTTGAAGAAAAAAATTGTTCTACAGTATGGGCCTATCTCAAATTTTGATACCACTTATTGGGAATTTAAGAAAACACCTACTTTGAGGTACCTTGACTCATACTAACACAAATATCTCCGCTAACACTTACAACAGGTACTTCATTTAGGACTTTAATTTTAAAAGAAATAGTACTCCTTTTAACTGCATTAAAATAAAATTGATGACTTTTTTAACTTTCGAGATATTTGCTTTTAAGTCGGATCCTTTTTCCCTGCCCATGACATTTTTTTGACTTTCAAGACACATTTCTGCGAAAAATGCGTAATAAACATATCGGTAATTTTTTTTCTAGTGCACCTAACAATACTTAATAAAAATTGCTGAGACAAGTTATCCGAAAAACCCACAGATTTTATGATACTTGGGAAATTCCATAGCGGTTAAAATTATAAAAAACTCTTTTCACGAAGCCGCGACAGGTATAAAGTGGAAATATGGTTTGTTACCTACTTTTATAACCTTAACTTAAATTATTAATAATTTACGTAGGTTTTAGAGCATGAATTTTTATTAGACTACCTGATAAAAAGGTAATTTCCCTATCATTTTTCTGTTAAATCCCAAAAAGGATTAAGTTTGAGGTTGGTCGCCTAGTTGGAAAATTTACCTAATGTAAATTCTATAAAAGGTTAGAAAACAAAATTAAATCCATCAAAGTCTTTTTTGAAGCCGAGGTGACACAACAGTTGTTAAGAAACCCTAGTTGAAATGGCATCTTTTACAAACGAAGAACACGCCGATATTATCTACGTTTATGGGATGTGCAACGGAAGTTCTATTAGAGCACAACAAAGATACCATCAGCTTTATCCTAACCTAAGAGTACCTAATCCCCGCGTATTTACAAATTCGTTTCGAAGACTTCGGGAAACGGGATCTGTTTCAACAAGACGACCTAACGCAGGAGCTTCACCAGGAAGAATTGCAGTTGATGAAACAATACTGGAAGCGGTTGCAAATGATCCATCAATCAGCACCAGGCGCTTATCCTTGCGATTTAATGTTTCAACACATAAAATTGTTCGTCTCCTGCATACGGAAAACTTGTATCCATACCACCATACACCTGTGCAGGAACTGCTTCCGAGTGATTTGGAGCCGAGACTTGAGTTTTGCAACTGGTTGTTAGAGAGTAGCTTGGATGACAACGGTTTTATAAGCAGAATCCTATGGACGGACGAATCTCAATTTGTTAGAGATGGGATTACAAATTTTCACAATCTACACACATGGGCTGCGGAAAACCCACACACAAGGAGAGAATCATCATTTCAACACAGATTTAGGGTCAATTTGTGGGCAGGTGTTATTGGAAACAACTAAATCGGTCCCTTCAAACTGCCTCCCACACTGAGTTCTGCAAACTATCTGGAATTTTTGCGCAATGATTTAACAGTTCTACTGGAGGATATTCCGGTAACTCAACGAGCTTCGTCATATTTTCCACAGGATGGAGCCCCAGCCCACTTTGGTCGCGAGGTTAAGAATTGGCTGGATGAAAAGTACGCTGGTCGTTGGATAGGAAGAAATGGACCAGTTCACTGGGCTGCAAGATCTCTAGACCTTACAATTATGGATTTTTTTGTATGGGGGAGAATGAAAGAACTTGTTTATTCTACAGAAATATCAACTCTAAATGATTTAGAAAATCGCATTCTCCAAGCCTCGTCACAAGTGAGGCAGGAGTTATCCTCAATAAACGTTGACAGCGCAATCCAAAAACGGGCTCTAGCATGCATACAAAATGGAGGAGGACACTTTGAACACCTTATTTGATTATAAAGTTAACTTAATGAAATAAAAAAAAAACATAAACCAAACACAAGCATTTTTATTCAGAATAATAGGAATTGAACACTATGAATCGAGTTTTTTATAATTTTACCTGCTATGGAATTTCCCAAGTATCATAAAATCTGTGGGTTTTTCGGGTAACTTGTCTTAGCAATTTTGATTAAGTATTGTTAGGTGCACTAGAAAAAAAAATTACCGATATGTTTATTACGCATTTTTCGCAGAAATGTGTCTTGAAAGTCAAAAAAATGTCATGGGCAGGGAAAAAGGATCCGACTTAAAAGCAAATATCTCGAAAGTTAAAAAAGTCATCAATTTTATTTTAATGCAGTTAAAAGAAGTACTATATCTTCTAAAATTTAAGTCCTAAATGAAGTACCTGTTGTAAGTGAAGGCGGAGATATTTGTGTTAGTATGGGTCAAGGTACCTCAAAGTAGGTGTTTTCTTAAATTCCCAATAAGTGGTATCAAAATTTGAGATAGGCCCATACTGTAACAATTTTTTTCTTCAAATATACCCAAAAATCTTGTGTCAAAATATTTGCATCGAATTTGGAACACCCTGTATAAGGAAAGATACTTTAGTAGGGATTATTATAATTCAAATGATTTTAATATGTTATAATATAAGATTTTTCAATTCAAATTACATTGTCTTTCATTTAAGGAAAGTTACTTTAGTGGGGATTATTATATTATATTATTATAAATTTTTTATAAGGTTTTTCGATCCAAATTACATTGTCTTTCATATAAGGAAAGTTACTTTAGGTTTTAACGACGACCGGGTTGTTTTGCTTTCTGTAACTCCGAACGCGGGCTTCATTCGATCGATTGAAATAGTTTGTTCTTTGTTGTTTATGCTTAATGTAAATGTCTTATTCGTTCTGCTTATAACCTCATACGGTCGGTTATATGGTCGGTTTAAGTTTCCTTTATGTATCTCCTTCCCTACGAAGACGTGTGAACAGGAATTTAATTCTTTTGGTACGAAGATATAATTCTGCTTACGTGCTCTTTTACGATTTGGGCGCACGTTTCCTATTGCTTCGGTTATTTCCCGTGCAGTTCTTGTATTTAGCAAATTATCTGTACTTTTGGGTTCGACCAATTCGGCTGGAAGGCATAAATTTTGGCCGTACAAGAGTTGGGCTGGTGTAACGTTAAGTTCGCCGATAATTGTACATCGGATTCCGAGAAGGATCCATGGTAAGTTTGAGTACCAGTTCTTTTTGTCTTCGTGTGCGCGGATAGCGCTTTAAAGTTGGCGGTGGAACCTTTCTGCAAAACCGTTTGATTGTAGGTGGTAAGTAGTCGTTCGGATACGTTTGGTACCGAAGATTTTTGAAATTTCTTTCAAAAGTAGGGACTCGAACTAAGTACCTTGATCGGTGGTGATCGTGTGTGGGACTCCGAATCGCGAAACCCAATTGTAAACGAGTGCGTTAACGACTGTTGGTGCTGTTATGTCTTTAGGGGTATAGCCTCTGGGCACGAAGAAAAACGGCCTCGAATGGTAAGTAGATAGGTGTACCCTTTTGATGGCGGGAGCGGACCTACTATGTCTATGTGAACGTGTGAAAATCTTCCGTGCGGGACTTGAAATTCACCGTGTTCTGATTTTGTATGTCTGGTGATTTTGGACCTTTGGCAAGGTATGCAACACTTTGTCCATCGGTTTATGTCGCCATTCATGTTTGGCCAGAAATATTTTGATGAAATTATTTTCCTCATCGCCCTTGCAACGGGGTGAGAGAGTTTATGGTGGTTTTCGAAAATGGTTCTTCTAAAAGGCTCTGGTATATAAGGACGACTTGCACCGGAGAATATTTCACACCAAAGGTCAAGTTCATCCAAGAGCATGTGTTGTTTTTCTAGCTTGCTGGAAACGTTTTTCTTTGTTAGCAGAGTTTTGAGCTCTTCATCTGTTTCCTGTTCTTTAGGAATACTTGGCGTGTCGACGTGGTTGAAGTTGACAACGTCAACGTAAGGCCTTGAGAGGGTGTCAGCTACGACGTTTTTGCTACCGTCTATGTGACGTATGTACTGCAATAAAGTCGAGATGTCGAGTTTGACGGGGTGATTTTTCGGTTTTTGAGCAGATCGCTTTAGTTAGGGGCTTATGGTCGGTAAAGACGGTGAATTGCCTATCTTCCAAGAAGTAACGGAAATGTTTAATGTTTTTGTAGATGGCGAGAAGTTCTCTATCAAACGTCGAATATTTGGATTCTGCTGGTTTTAAACGAGTCGAATAAAAACCCAGGGGTTCCCACTGGTTGTTATAAAACTGTTGGAGAACGCCTCCAATTGCATTGTTTGCCGTGCTAACTCTTTTTTTAGGTTATTAAAGGAAGATTCACATTCGTCGGACCAATTTAGACTTTCTTTTTTGTCTTTGTCTTTTTTTTTTGGTTTGTTTAAGGAGCTCGTACATGGGTTTGGCTTTTTCCGCCATGTTTGGTATGAAACGGTTGAAATTAATCATTCCCAAAAATCGCTGTACTTGCTTGACTAAAATGGGTCTAGGAAACTCCTCAATTATTTTGGACTCTTTTAATGGCTGGGGTTAAGCCGTGTTTGGTGATGGTGTAGCCTAGGAAATCGAGTTGATTTACTCCTAGTATGCATTTTGTTACGTTAACACTTAGGCCGTGTTCAAAGAGCCGACGGAATACCGTGCGAAGGTGCTCCTTGTGCTCTTTGGCTGATTTGCTTGCTATGAGTATATCATCCAGGTAAATGAATACGAAGTCAAGGTCTCCCAAAATGTTATTTACGAAACGCTCGCTGGAAGGTTTGCGCGCCGTTTCGTACGCCGAAAGGCATTCTTAGAAATTCGAACAGTCCGAAGGGTGTAATGACTGCGGTCTTATAAATGTCTTCTTCCGCCACGGGGATTTGATAATATGCCCGCACCATGTCGATCTTAGAAAAAATTTGCCTGTCATGTAGATTAGCGGAACAATCGTGTGCATTCGATATGGGGTATTTATCGAATATTGTTACGTCGTTAAGACCTCTGTAGTCACCACATGCTCTGTAACCAGAGGAACCTTGTTTCGGAAATATATGAAGTGGGGATGCAACGGGTGAACTTGATGGTCGGCAGATTCCTTAATTGACCATTTGCTGAAACTCCCGCTTAGCGATGGCTAGTTTTTCTGGGCTTAACTTTCGGCGGCGTGCCGAGGGCAAAGGGCCGTTAGTTTTGATGTGGTTTACTACGTTGTGCTTGGGTGGCTGGGTGAAATCTGGCGGTACCTTAAGTGTAGGGAATTCGTTGAGAATATCGCCGAATTCGCCTTGAATGGAGCAAAGTTTGGGGAACAGACGTTTGTGCACCTAGAAAGGCAGTTTACTTGGAGGTTTGTCTTTTTGTCGACGATTCTCTGTTCGCTTAAGTCCACAATTAAGTTAAACTTATGCAAAAAATCTGCACCGATAATCGGATGATCGATCTCTGCGATGACAAAAACGAAATCGAAAACGCGCCTTAGGTTAAGGTCAACTGTAAGTTTTTTAGTACCATATGTTTGTAATTTACCCCCATTTGCGGTGAGCAAAACGAAGTCGTTTGGTTCTTTGGAATGACTACAGTGCTTTTTAGGTATAATTGAGATTTCAGCCCCAGTGTCGATAAGAAACTTAAGGTTAGATTTTTTGTCGCGAATGAATAGGCGGCGTGAAGATTTTGCCTTGCTCGTTGCCGCTTTCGAGGTAGGGCATATTAGTTTTTTTGTTGTTTTATTATTACCTTCAAAGCTGCAAGGATCTGCGCATTTTTTAGCGCTTGCTCCGTAACGGCTGTGGTACCAACAGTATTTTTTTTCTTCCTTTCTACTATTTGAACGAAATCTTGACCTTGAAGCGCTTCGTGAAAAATTGTGCGGTTGCCGCCTAAAATCTTTGCGCCTGGTGTAATCCATTTTGAGTCTTTCTTTTCTATTAATAAGAGTGTGGAAATTTTCTTCTGAAGTGTTAAGGTATTGAACGGGTGCGTTAACTTGTGCAATGTGTGGTTGACTAGACGAGTCGTGAAGCCTGTCGGCCAGACTAAAAAGTTCTTCCTGGCTCTGGGAATTTTCTACTGCTATTAGGCAAATCCTAATGGATGGTGGTAGTCGATTCAGCCAAAGCTTTTTGACGAGAGGCGAGTTTACGAGATTATTGCCGCTGGCTAGGCTTTCCATATTTCGGTACAGTTCAGAAGGCTTCTGGTCCCCTAACTCGGCTTTGTTTAGAAGCGCGGCTTCCTTCCAATAATTTTTTTTTTAGGTTTTCGTACTTTTCGTTAGTTGGCGGTGAGACTAAAACATCTGCGACTGTTTCCATAGTTTGATCAAGGGCCTGCTTGTGTGCTTTGGTTCGCTACACCGCTGCCACCAGCGCCTTTATCGTCAGGCATTGTTTTGAGAAGTGAAGTCGTAGCTTTAAACCGTATGGGTTTATATATATTAACTTGAAATTGTTAAAATATCTTGGTTGAGGGTTAGAGTTAAGGCCAAAACTCAGGAAAAACGAGTATAATTGTTCTTAGACGATTGAGATGAAAACTCAGAAAAACTGGTATAATTGTTCTCAAACGGTTGGACGGCAAAACTCGGTAAGCCGAGTAGGTATAAATGCTCTTAAAAGATTGAGTGGAAAAAGAAAACTCGTTTATTAAGTTCCGAACCGCTTGGTCGAACCCAAAAATGTAAGATGTTTATCGTGGAATGTTCTAGATTTATTTGAATAGGTACCCGTGTTTGAAGAAAGCACGTGAGTAGAATTATTATAAAAATCAATTGTACTGATGGTGTCAAACAAAAGAATCATATAGAATACACAATCGATAACTCGAGAAGGAATTTAAGGCTTTATTGCCTGGGCACACGCAAAAAAAAATTTAAACCGTTTTACGCTTGCTTCTAATCTTGCTCGCGTGACTATTTTTTACCGTAAGGACCGTTAGCGCCACGAATAGAGGAACTGTTTTGTGGGTACGAAAAATTATCAAACCCGTTTGTCGCTAGAACCTTTACAATTTTATTTTAAATTAAAAAAAAATACGGGTTGTTTCCGTATATATAAAAATATATAAAATGTTGGGCCGGTTGTGTCTTACCGATGAAAACGTTGATAGGTGCTGTTTCTTGTTGCTGTGCTTTTGCGGTGTTTCCAGGTTGGCGTGGATTGGTAGTAGTGGCGGTGGCTTTACTTTTAGCGCCGCTGTTGGTTATGGCTGGGGCTCCTTTGGCCGTAGGTGTCAGTCTTGTGCTGAAGTGGGGTGGTGTAATGGCGGCTTTCGTTGGATTTGGTTTTTGTTTTTTGCGTTTTCTTGTGTAATTTGTGTCGGTGTTTTTTTTTTCTTTAATGCGTTTTCTTATGTGTCTTTTTCTTTATTGCGTTTTCTTATGTGTCGGGGTCACCAATTTGTGCCGGTCATGTGGTTAGAAGAAAGTAAAACACGCGGATTAATTAACACTCGACTTTATTAGGTGGTAGTTGACGAAGGAATGACATTATTTCGTTATCTGATGTGCAACGTTATAAAAACAGAAGGTTCTCTTACAATTGAGCACGAAGGCATGTTTATGCTTATAGGGTATATGTGCATACAGTTGTGCACTCGGCTACATCAGTCATTTGGTTTTTATACCCTATGCCACAGGAATGGAGTATATTAAGCTTGATACATGCGAAAATGTAACATAGAGAAATAATAACGATAGGCCCCCAATACCTTAAGGGCATATGATCAAAACCAAATTCCGAGTCGAATGAGCCATGTCCGTCCGTCCGTCCTTCCGCATGTCACAAATGTTTAGGCCTTAAATTTTAAGCTAGAAAGCTGAAATTTTTTACGTAAGCTGTCTGTTATCCGAAGCAATCAACAGAGAGCTTACGTTAAAATGTTAAATTTTTTCACAGGCACGCCCACAATCGGTCTAAATGTGCAAAAATGCGCTCGCGAATATAAGCAATTTGCGAAAACTAAAAAAATTGCGGCGAAAAGTGCAACAACACAGCAAGTTGTTACTGTGCGTCCCGACTGCTCAGCAAGGGGGTGGGTTCCGATAACAGATGACTATTGGGTATTGATACGCGAGATAAGATGCTGCAATGATTTTGGTACGTCGATTTAGATTTAGATTTCATAAGTAAAACAACAAAACTGTGGGTAGCTGAAAATGATTTGGCCCGATAAAAAGATAATAACGTTCAGAGATGAACGAAGGCGATTAATTAACAAGACTGAAACTAGAAGATTTGGTGAATTACTCGAAACAAAAGAAACAACGCAAGCAAAAGAAATGGCCGAATGAAAGCAAAGTTGAACGCTGCAATGCAATCTAACTAGACGTGACTTGTATCTGCTCCTGAAACCACTTTCGTCATTTTCCAAGCTTTTCACGCATAAAGTTTAGTTTCGTGTAATCTCAAGTGCCCTGCAAAGCGTAACACCATAGATTTCATGTGAAAAACCTCCAGTGATTTGTTAAAACCGCAAAATTATTTCGTTGCAGAATAGTGTATAGACTTTCTTTGTTTTTCTTTTTGACAATACTTAATCGACATTGCCAGACGCTCGCTCACTGTCTAAAGAGAAAATCTCTATGATTGGTGAAAGTTGTTTTTTTTCTTGCCATACACCATATCGACCCGCTGCTTGTTCACCGATCACCGTCAACGTCAACCTGGGCAGATCCAGATTTATGCAATTATGTATTTTTCTAATTGGTATTTATCTTTTTCAATATTTGTTTTAGACTTTAAATCTCTCTTATTCTATATCTTTTTCTTCTTTCTTATTTTATACCCTTGTCTAATTCTAAACTTCTGTATGTTGATGAATGTGTATCATAATAATTATTTTGTTATTTTTAATAGTCGAGTTTGTGACTGTGTTTCTGTTTCTAACTTTGCCCTTGAATATGATTTGCAATGATTCAACAAACAATTACACTACAATGAGTGAGAATTTAACCCGGACTATGTTGAACACTTTGGTTAATCATCGGGATGGTCTTAAAATTGTACACTTCAACGCAAGAAGTCTCAATGAAAGAAAGCTTGACTTTGTGCGATGTTTGTTTACTGGCTCAGGCATTAATTTAATCTTCGTTGATTAAATTTGATTTGATCCTGAAGTTGATAATGAATTTTATAAGATTGCTGGCTTTAACCTGTTTCGCAACGATAGGGTGACAAGCACAACGGGTGGTGGGGTTGCTATATACTGTACTAAATCTCTCAGATGCAGAGAAGTGATAAAGTCCCATCACTCAGATGTAGAATACCTTATCTGCGAGGTTTATGACAGCTCTCAAAAGTGCTTGGTAGCTTGTTTTTATAACCCGAACAAGAGATTTTCTCCTGAACCTTTTTTCTCTGCTATTTCAGAATTCGCCCCAACTTATGAAAATGTATTGATTGCAGGGGACTTTAATGCTGATTTGCTATAAAAAAAATTCTCGTTCGTTTCAACTTGAAGATTTTGTTGCTTCCTGTGGACTAACAGTAGTTAATAATTGTAGTCCCACTTGCTTTCGTCTTAATGAAGTACTTAGTTTGCTTGATCTTTTTATTTTTTTCAACTCCTTATTCGTTCTGCTGTCTTTGGAAGCTGTGTCTGAGCACGATTTAATTTTCTGTACGTGTGATATTGCTTTCACTCGCCAAATTAAACTTGCATCTTTTAAATTTAGGGAGATCAGGTCGATTAATCATAGTTTGCTTCGAAACGCCGCCGCATTGGCCCCCTGGGAAAACTGCTGGCGATTTTCAGATCCTAACGAAAAGGTTAAATGCTTACAAAACATCGTCGCGACAATATTTAATGAGCATGTTCCAGTAAAAAGAGTTGACATACGTAATGAGTTGGTTCACTTCTGAAGTACTTACCGCGATTAAAAACAGGAACAGACTCTACAGTAAATGGAAGCGAGGTTGGACCTTGGTAGCACGTAACATAGCATCAGCAACTGTCCGCCAGTCTTAATGCAATTATTTTGCCAATAAACGGAATACGAGTCTTAATCCGACGATTTTGTGGCGTAACCTTCGACAGATTGGGGTAGCCAGCAGGGGTAGCAACCAATGCACCTTAGACCCAGATGAGTTAAATAACTTTTTCTTTTGACAAAGTACACCATGGCATTCTGTGCTGGAAACTTAGGCATCTCTTCGGGTTTGGTGATAGGGCCATTAAACTTATGCGTGACTAAGAGATTTTCTGCGCTTAAACCACTGAAACAGGGTGAACAGGGTGTGCCTCAGGGATCTATTTTAGGACCCATCTTGTTTTGCATCTTCATCAATGATCTTTCCTCGGTGTGTACATATTGCTCTACTTATTTTTATGCTGACGATGCCCAAGTCCGCATATCCCTCCCCGTTAAAGAGCTTGCTGTACTTGCATCTCGGTTAAATAAAGATTTAATAGCGATCAATGACTGGGCTACTAAAAATGGGCTTCGCTTAAATGCAAATAAATGTCTTGTTATGCGTATTTCTTATCGGTCATTTGAACTCGACTTGGTTCTTGCTCGTCCAATCCAAATTAGAAGTTGTTGAGTCTGCGACCTGCCTGGGATTCGTCTTGAATCGCAAGCTCTCCTGCTACAATCACATAAATCTCGTCATCGGTCGGATATATGGGTGCTTTAGAAAGCTTTGGCGTACGGCAAGTTTCACGCCAGCTGAGACACGACAGAAGCTCGTCCGCACTCTCATTATGTCTATGGTGACCTACTCTGAGGTGGTTTATCCTAACCCTGACTCACTGTTCTTGCATAAGCTGCAGGTAGCGTTAAATAATGCAGTGCGATATATTCACGGGATTCGTAGATATGATAGGATATCCTTATACGTTAACAACCTTTTAGGGCGCAGTCTCTTTCAATACCTTAACGCCAGAATCTGCATCTTTCTGCACAAGGTTATAGTTTCAAAATCACCCCGATACTTGTATGATAGACTTGTTTTCTCCCGATCGCATCGAACGATGAACATCAATGTTCCAAACGTTAAATATCTCACATCCTCTCGGTTACTTTTCACGTATGCAGTTAAATTGTGGAACTCGTTACCTCCGCATTTAAAATCTATCAACAGAACTGCTGTCTTCAGGTCGGCTATTGACAATTTTTTCACCGCGGTTTAAGTACACATTTATTCATCACTATATTTTTGTTTTTGTCTTATTCTTTCTATTGTCTTCCAAACATCTTTTCTCTATCTCCCTTCGAATCTATTTCTTTCTTCGCCTACTTCTCTAGTTTTAAGACACTTTTGTAACTAATTTTAAGTTTATATTTTGGAGTCTCCGGATTATTAACTTTTGTAAAGAGGTACAATAAAAGACTATGTCTTAATGTACACCCGAAATATAATAATAAATTGAATTGAAAAAAAGCAAAGTGTAACAATTGTAGAAATATCTCCGTAAGGGTAGAATGGCTCACTTTAATAAGAAGTCCCGAATATTAAAATGGTTATAAAACTAAACTTTTCTTAGGAAATTCTCGAAACGAAAGTCAACTAGTGAAGTCTAAAATCTTCTTCACAATAAACATAGGCGCAAATCTCGTTAAACACTCGACTTATCTTTTCCTTTTCTCCTTTCAATTCCTTCTTCCTATTTCCTTTTTGTAACTCCTGTTTTCGTCCTTTCTCCTGGATCTTTTCGCTATTCTTCCTCGGGATCTTTTTTCCAAATTCTAATTCCTTTTTTTTCCTCCAACTCTCTCTTCTTAAAAACCTCCTCCAAACTTGCTAGGTAAGCCAGAAGTGATTCACCCAAGCTTTGCTTGGCTTTTTCACAAACAAACCATGACTCACACACATTCAACCAATCCTCTCACACCGGTACAGTTGTTATAGGGCGCGGCGATTCAAGCCACACTCAGTTCTTTGCTGGGCATGCTTGCCGTTATTGAACCCCAGCTGCATTCCTCTCACACAAGAACTCGTACCAATCCGCCCCACTGCGAATTCTCGCGTAGAATTCAAGCCGGGCCGAAAAGAGAGCATTCAGTGATCCATACCATTTAACCCTATTCTCAGAAGGAGTATAGTGTTATACGTTTTGATAAAGAGAACGAAGGAGGAACTTCCATACTCAACACTCGATATACTACATTACCCTAGTGGACTTTCGCGCAGATTTGGGGGAGAGGACTCTATCTATAGTATACCATTCTTTACAATAATAAAGTTTCTGTTAGGGTGGGCCCCCGGCCATCGATGATCTTTTCGCTCAGTTGATTAACGGCTTGAGTTGGGTGACGATGGGCTAATGCACTCTGCATTTTCTCGGCAACGTAGCTCTGGTTGTAATTGGTGATGGTTTGTAGGTACAATTTGACGAAGGCTTGATTTTTGTTGGCCTACGATCTATCGCTGGGCCATATGTGTTCTGGCCAGTCCTCTTTAGGTCATTGGCACATCAGCCATCTGTCCGTGTGGCTCCGAACTAAGTCGTAAGTTGTAATCGTCCTTACCGTCCGTCTTGCTTCAGGGAACCTGTTTGGAGGAAAAGAGGGAACACTAGTGGGAAAGAAAGACGAGGAAGCCCAAAAGGTAAATAGGAAGGAGAGGACCAAAAGGACAGACAAAGAGCTTTTTTGTTGCGCGATTTTTGACCGTAACATCTCTACCCTTACCTTCCGTGAAATGTGGTACATATTTCAATAGGGCACCTGAGAATTGAAATTACCTTTCAATTAAAAAAAACAGAAGGAGACATGTCCTGACTGACAAAAGATTGGCCATCAGCATAGAAGGGAAGCCATGGCCGGGCTAACAAGAGATTGGCCGGAGTCATCTTCAATCACGTACGTATAAAAGGAGACTTGCCTTACGAATTTTGAAGGGGCCGATGTATTTTGGCGTTAATTTCGCTGAGAAGTAGTTCACTGCATCTGAAAGGATGTAATTTCTACGCCATACAATCTCATTCGGCAGATATTGAACATCTCGCCGACTAAGGTTGTATGCTTTCGCTGACTTCTTGGCTGCCTCCGCTAACATCCTACCAATATCTTCCCATAGCTCCTCAAAACGTTTTCCTAGCTCAGTATTTTCATTCTCCGTATCCCTACCTAAACTACTAGCTGAAGTACTGGTTTTATCCTGATTCCCTACTGAGTCCCTATCTAACCTGTCTGAGGTGGTGGTACCTTAGGTCGAAGACATACGACCACAAGTAACCATCTCCTTCCCGAAACTCGCGTAGTACGGGGAAACTCGTAGCACGTCATGTTGCGCAGTGTGGATGCAACATGCTACCTTCTCCAGATGTGTGTCCCATGCCGATTGTTCTCCGATACATAGACACACACGACGGTCTTGAGGGTATTGATAATCCTCTCCGCCGGATTAGCCTGAGGGTGATAAGTAGCTGTTATCAGTTCGCCAGCGCTTTCAGTTCCTTTCCTCGAAACTGGGGGCCATTGTCACAAACGGTTCACTTTAGTACGCCGAAAATTAAAAACACGTTGTCTTCCAGAACCTTGCAGATAGAACCAGCCTTCCCACTCCTAAGAGGAAACAAAGGGGAACTTTGTGAATAGTCAGCCACTGTCATGATGTTAACAAAACCCCTATTCGACCTTGGAAGAGGGCCTACAAGATCAACACAAATCATTTCCCATGGGCTAGAAATACCCTTCCTCTCAGCCATCAAACCAGCCGGCTTATCATCCACCGGTCTTACACTCTTACATACCTTACAGTTCCTAAGATACTTGGTTATATCCGGCCTCATCTTAGGCCAATAATACCTAGTCCCTATCCTAGCAAAAGTTTTTCTAACTCCCATATGACCTGCTAATGGATTGCCATGACATTCTGCTAACACTTTCGTCCTATCCTGTTTTCCTACTACTTTTTTCCATTCTAAGTTATTTTTATGAACAATCACGTGACCTGCCTTAACAAATTTATATAAAATTCCTTTATCGACCCTGCAGGCCGGAAAAGCTAATGGGTTCAACTCTACTTTCGCCATCATCTTCGTGATCCAAGGATCAGAGACCTGCTGTTGTATTTCCCCTATCACCAGAACCGTCCGTGAAAGGAAATCGGGTACAACGTGATCCTTCCCCTTCCGATGCACGATTTCGAAGTCGAACTGCTGCAACCTAACCGCACACCTAGCTAGCCTACCGAACGGATCCTTGAGATTGCTCAACCATATCAGTGAGTAATGACCCGTCACAACTCTTAAATGAACGCCGTCGATATACTGTCGTGACTTCTCAATAGCCCACAGAACCGCTAAACGTTCTTTCTCCGTTGTTGAAAAATTTCTCTCGTTTCTATGCAAAGACCTACTTAAGTAAAAAATTACTTTCTCACCCTCCTCGAATGTCTGAGAGAGCACTGCTCCGCTTACAGACTTTATGAAAGATCTCTACCTGTTTATCGAAGGGCTCGGTGACGATGATAATGTCGTCGAGGTACACGAAGGCAAAGGGTTCTAGATAAGCTCCCAGCACGTTATCTATAAACCTTTGCCAAGTCGCAGGAGCATTGTGCAGACCAAAGAGCATGCGATTGAACTGGAACAGTTCTCGGTTGGGGACTGTTGAAGCCGTGTATTTTCTTAAAGCAGACTTAATGTCCAAGGACGAAAGGTACTTGGCATTCCTCAGTCTATCCAGGATGGCAGAAATGTAGGATAGAGATAATCTACACAAAACCCATTAGATCCACCTTTCTTCTTAGTCATAACTATGGGTGAAGCCCAAGAACTATCTGACTTTTCTTTCACGCCATCCTTTAAAATTTGCTCTGATTCCTTATCTATATAGTGTTGAATTGCAGGCGAAACCAGATAGTATCGCTGCTTAATTGGTTGAGAAGACGTCCTAATCCTATGCTCGACCCACGTAGTGCGTCCTATGCCCTCTGGCATTTCCCTAAAAACTTGCCCAATTACACCCTGGAGTTGCTCTTCTTGCTCCTCATCCAAATCCGTCCTCTCCCTAATGGACGAAATCGAAGCTGCCGTAGCTTGGTCCGGGACGATTCCCGTGCGGGAACAAAAGTTTGCGCCCAGAATCAAGAAATGGGGGAGTTTCGGAATCACGGGGCATTCCAGCAACACTGACTTATCCTGCACTACAAATGGTAAAGACATACTACCTTCTACACCTACTCCCGCACTATCAGCTAAAGTTACCCTACCTACTTTTGTCTTTTCTAATTTTAAACCAATTTCCTCTAAAACCTTCCAACCATCCGATGATCGTGCGCGAAGATCCTGAATCTAATAAACCTACAAGATTAATGCCATAAACACTAACTGCTTAATATGGGCGCACGTCATTCTCCTTTTCCTCAAGTGTGAAACCCAACTGAACGTCCGGCTGGGTGCCAGCAGGCAACCTATTTATAACCGACGGAGCTCTTGTCCTGCTGACACAAGAGACCGAATCCCGTTTCCCGAACACATCTTACAATCCCTACGAATAACACCTAGCTGACCAAAATATCTCCTAGGAGCTGAACATTCACGTGAAAAGTGACCTTCCCTGTTTGAAGCACCTGAACCTCCTTACAGGCTGTGGGTCCCTACTTACAATGGCGACTGTTGATGAGGGTATTTCCTCAACTGACACATAAGCCAAGTCGGGTTCCAACAGGTTACGCGAACGTGGATGTGGAGGCGGCGCAAATGATTCCACATTCGCTCGGACCATCTCCAACTTCCTTCCCAAAACAACAAGATCCTTGATCGATGAGGATTTTGCCAAGCCCAATTGGGTTTGGTAGAATGGTACTATGTTCCGTTGAACAATTTCCAATCTTCTTCGCTCTGACAGCGGTTCCGACAACCGACCAAACGTATTTTTCATAGTGGCTACGTACACACCGATGGATTCATCCTTTCCTTGGGTACGTCGTTTGACCTCTTCTAAAAGCAATTCGTCATAATTTGGAGGCAAAAGCTCGAATTTAAGCACCCTTACTTATTCCTGCCAAGAACTGACAGTTCTCCTAACCGCCCTAAACCAAATAAGTGCCTTTCCTGAAAATAAATCAACTGCCGACCTAAACAACCGACCGTAAATTTCGAATCCCACTTCGAGAGCTTTTCCGCTCTCTCGACAGGGATGTATGCGCGAACGTCTCGCTCACCATCGACTGCATTACTCCGTAGCAATGCACTACCCGAAGTCGATGGCGATTAATTGTTTGGTGGAACCACTACGGTGTGGAGTTTCTTTTCCCGCTGGTGTTCTGCATTCTCCTCTTCTTTGTCGTCATCATCTTCTTCGTCGCCTTCTAGATCCGCTAGAAGCATCATCATGGTTGATTTTAGCTGCTTCCTATACGCGAAATCGCCCCTTCAATTTTGGGCAATATCTTCCTGAACTCCGATGAGTTCCGTTGGGGCCGATTTTCAAAACATTTTTTAATTTTTAAAATTTTCTCCTCAAATGCTTCCCTATCTTCCGTAAATTGTAACGGGAACGATCTCGTCCTGAGCTAATCGATTATGTCCATTATTTCTTATTTTTTTTCTATTTTATTTTTCCCAAAAACTTAAATCATCCCACTACAACTCGACCAATTACTTAAAAAAACGAATAAAATCACCTTAAACAAATTTAGAGAGCCGAAGTAAGGGAAAATACCTACAAAAGTATTAAAAAAAAGTTTTGCACCAAAAACTAAAACGGCAACTGTGTACTTGCATTTATCACCGAACGAAAGTAAACAAACCAACGAAAATGAAAAGAAAGTGTTTAAGCAGCAATAAAGATTTATTGTAGTTCTTACCGCTGGAGGGGGAAACTAAATAAAATGACCGTATTGCTGGGTGTCCAATGTGAACATTAAAACTTTATTCTATTCTAATGCCTTATATACAGGGTGTTTCCGAATTCGATGCAAATATTTTGACACAAGATTCTTGGGTATATTTGAAGAAAAAAATTGTTCTACAGTATGGGCCTATCTCAAATTTTGATACCGTTTATTGGGAATTTAAGAAAACACCTACTTTGAGGTACCTTGACCCATACTAACACAAATATCTCCGCTAACACTTCCAACAGGTACTTCATTTAGGACTTAAATTTTAGAAGAAAGAGTAATCCTTTTAACTGCATTAAAATAAAATTGTTGATATTTTTAACTTTCGAGATATTTGCTTTTAAGTCGGATCCTTTTTCCCTGCCCATGACATTTTTTTGACTCTCAAGACACATTTCTGCAAAAAATGCGTAATAAACATATCGGTAATTTTTTTTTTCTAGTGCACCTAACAATACTTAATAAAAATTGCAAAGACAAATTACCCGAAAAACCCACAGATTTTATGATACTTGGGAAATTCCATAGCAGGTAAAATTATGAAAAACTCTTTTCACGAAGCCGCGACAGGTATAAGGTGGAAATATGATTTGTTATCTACTTTTATAACCGCGATTAACAACAAGAACGATTTTTTGACTATGTATTAATAATTTACGTAGGTTTTAGAGCATGCATTTTTATTAGACTACCTGATAAAAAGGTAATTTCCCTATCATTTTTCTGTTAAATCCCAAAAAGGATTAAGTTTGAGGTTGGTCGCCTAGTTGGAAAATTTACCTAATGTAAATTGTATAAAAGGTTAGAAAACAAAATTAAATCCATCAAAGTCATTTTTGAAGCCGAGGTGACACAACAGTTGTTAAGAAACCCTACTTGAAATGGCATCTTTTACAAACGAAGAATACGCCGATATTATCTACGTTTATGGGATGTGCAACGGAAGTTCTTTTAGAGCACAACAAAGATACCATCAGCCTTATCCTAACCGAAGAGTACCTAATCCCCGCAAATTACAAATTCGTTTCGAAGACTTCGGGAAACGGGATCTGTTTCAACAAGACGACCTAACGCAGGAGCTTCACCAGGAAGAATTGCAGTTGATGAAAGAATACTGGAAGCGGTTGCAAATGATCCATCAATCAGCATCAGGCGCTTATCCTTGCGATTTAATGTTTCAACACATAAAATTGTTCGTCTCCGGCATACGGAAAACTTGTATCCATACCACCATACACCTGTGCAGGAACTGCTTCCGAGTGATTTGGAGCCGAGACTTGAGTTTTGCAACTGGTTGTTAGAGCGGAACTTGGATGACAACGGTTTTATAAGCAGAATCCTATGGACGGACGAATCTCAATTTACTAGGGATGGGATTACAAATTTTCACAATCTACACACATGGGCTGCGGAAAACATGCACACAAGGAGAGAGTCATCATTTCAACACAGATTTAGCGTCAATTTGTGGGCAGGTATTGGAAACAACTTAATCGGTCCCTTCAAACTGCCTCCCACACTGAATTCTGCAAACTATCTGGAATTTTTGCGCAATGATTTAACAGATCTACTGGAGGATGTTCCGGTTACTTAACGAGCTTCGTCATATTTTCAACAGGATGGAGCCCCAGCCCACTTTGGTCGCGAGGTTAAGAATTGGCTGGATGAAAAGTACGCTGGTCGTTGGATAGGGAGAAATGGACCAGTTCACTGGCCTGCAAGATCTCCAGACCTTACAATTATGGATTTTTTTTTGTATGGGGGAGAATGAAAGAACTTGTTAATTCTACAGAAATATCAACTCTAAATGATTTAGAAGATCGTATTCTCCAAGCCTCGTCACAAGTGAGGCAGGAGTTATCCTCAATAAACGTTGACAGCGCAATCCAAAAACGGGCTCTAGCATGCATACAAAATGGAGGAGGACACTTTGAACACCTTATTTGATTGTAAAGTCAACTTAATGAAATAAAAAAAAACATAAACCAAACACAAGCATTTTTATTCAGAATAATAGGAATTGAACACTATGAATCGAGTTTTTTATAATTTTACCTGCTATGGAATTTCCCAAGTATCATAAAATCTGTGGGTTTTTCGGGTAACTTGTCTTAGCAATTTTTATTAAGTATTGTTAGGTGCACTAGAAAAAAAAAATTACCGATATGTTTATTACGCATTTTTCGCAGAAATGTGTCTTGAAAGTCAAAAAAATGTCATGGGCAGGGAAAAAGGATCCGACTTAAAAGCAAATATCGCGAAAGTTAAAAAAACCATCAATTTTATTTTAATGCAGTTAAAAGGAGTACTATTTCTTCTAAAATTTAAGTCCTAAATGAAGTACCTGTTGTAAGTGTTAGCGGAGATATTTGTGTTAGTATGGGTCAAGGTACCTCAAAGTAGGTGTTTTCTTAAATTCCCAATAAGTGGTATCAAAATTTGAGATAGGCCCATACTGTGGAACAATTTTTTTCTTCAAACATACCCAAGAATCTTGTGTCAAAATATTTGCATCGAATTTGGAAACACCCTGTATACTAAAATAATGCTTACTTTTTCTTATTCTAAGGTTTATTTACACTCGCTACACGTTTTGTTATCATGAGGTTCAATTACAATAATTGTAATTGAACGCATAATTCTCATGCATTGCTGGGAACTGCGAATTGTTCGGCGACATCAAATGTTGGACACAACATGCTGGGGCCTCTTCACACGGACGATATGCAGAAGTCGGCGTCATCAAGCGTTGGTTGTAGTGGTGGCGTGATTGATTTTTTGGTTTCATACAGGTGTTGAACTCTCGGGGATTGACCTCCTCTTTTTCGCAAGATGATAATGGCGATTACGATAACGACCATCAAAATAATTGCACTTGAACCAACAAGTGAATACTGATGAATCCTATGTATGCGTATTTCTTCCAGAATATGTTCCTGATTCTTTTGTTGTCAAATTAATTGCCTTTTCAATATTGGAAAGGGCTTGTTTGTTGCCACTTCCTTGAACGTTTGCTGGCAGTTCATTTACTGTTGACATATTACGTGTCGGTAAATGGAGGGTCAAGTTGTGTGATGGCAGAAACGAAGACACAATTCTGCTGGTTATTGTCTGCCGGCCGATTGTGATCATGGTTTGATCTTGAATCATGCAGTGTGAAGGCAACTTTATTATCCCGCTTTTTTCCAAGACTACTGGTGTTAGGTGCAAATCACAGATGATGTTGATGGTTGTCTGCTGCGGCATGCTGAATATCCATGTATTTAAGTGGTGCATCTCTATCCAATATGCCTTTGCTGGGATATTTCTTAAAACGCACGATGTTGACAATTTTTGGTTGTATCGCAACATGTTCATTTCACAAGAACTGAGGGATCCATACATAAATAATAGATGTTGCAAGTTGCACCAATATCTATCAGTTGACCTCTGTTGGCATGACATGAATTCATCTTTGTTGATCGGGTAAAAGTGATCTGCTTGATGATTGACTAATAAATAATCCGAGGACGGAACAATGCATGTAAAATGTTCAGTGGTTCATGTGGGAACTGGAAGCAACTTGTAAATCTTGAAGTCTTCATTGTAGAGAAGTGGAAGTGAAATCTCTATTATAATGTTGCTGCTTGTAACCCTTCCTCTCGGGCGAAGATTCTTGTAGAGTTGAAGAATTGACTCGTGATGCCGTTCTCCAGGTATCATCATTGATCGGGGAATGTTGTCGTGAATTCTCGTAAGCTCTTCCTTCAACTGTTTCACCGTTAGGATGAGAGGATGGATTCTTCCATTGTGTGTTGACAGGATGACATCTAACAGCACATTCTGAGTATTCTGAAAGCTTATCATCATGAGAAGTGCGTTAAGAGCTGTTGAGATAAGCATTTTGTACGTGTTGTACTTGTCGACTTCATTACTTAGACGGCTTATGATGTTACTAAGCGACTTGAGCTGTTTTTCAGTTTATAACTTAGCTTGTTTGAAAATGTTAACCGTAGATTCGATTATAGTTGTTTGGTTTCTCATGAGTTCTATAAGAATAACCCTGGGCGAATCGTTGGTCCAGTACTCCAAATAACTCATTTGCGACAGTTCCAATAAAGTCAAACGGAGAGCGTTTCGATCGGTGTATTTTATCGTTGTTTGCATGTAGAAGCACATCGTTATTCAGTTCGATTTGTTGAAGCTGGCGTATGAACTGACTTAAAGTGCTTTCACAAAGCAAATCTTTAACGTCTGTCAAATTCGTAAGTAGACATAGGTTTTTCATTTCTGTTACGCTGTTTTTGTATGCGTAGAACTCTGACCAGTAGTTGCTCATGTTAAAAACCACTATCGTTTTCCACGAGCTCGCGATCAAATTTGCACTGCCCAAATCTTCGAAGTAGATGCCAGGTTGACTTCTAAACTGGGTAATTTCGAATTCCTGTTTCATTGGCATCGCGATTGAGGAGTTCAGAAGTGCTGACAAACACCAAATCCATTGAAAGGGGCTTATATTTCTGTTTTTGTGAAGGTTTCGTTCCATTCTATGGAGACTTGCTGGCTTCTGGATATCTTCCGAAGTCACTGCAATGTTAACTTGCTGAGAAGATGCCCTGGGTGCTGTTGAGGAGCTAGCATCTTCTGAAGTTTCTGTTTCTTTCTCTGTTTCGATCGGTAAGGGACACAACCTTGTAATAGGTCTCTTAACATATTTTTTGTTGCAAAAAACAGTTGCAGCTCTAACTCCATGATCTTTGCCCGGGTGAACTTCAGAGACTCTGCCCATCATCCAAGCTGTTGGTGGAAGTCGATCCTCCTTTATCAACACGATGTCTCCGACTTCTGTGTTGTCTTCCCTCTGTTTCCACTTTGTTCGTTGTTGGAGTTAGGAAAGATACTCCGAGGACCAAATTTTCCAAAAATCGTGGTACATTTTTTGTGTAAGTACCCAACGGGAGCGATAACTTTTCGATTCTCTCACGATTGGTCCAGGAAGTGCATTGAGTGAATATCCAATGAGGAAATGCCCAGGTGTGATTGCTGGTGATTCGCCGATGTCGTTACTGATTGCAACTAACGGCCGAGAGTTCAGACATGGTTCGATTTGGGCCAGCAATGTGGAAAGTTCATCAAAGGTGAGAAAGGTGTCACCACTAACTCGTTTTAAATGGTATTTCATTGACTTCACTGCTGCCTCCCATATCCCTCCAAAGTGCGGTGCCGCTGGTGGTATGAAATGCCATTCGGTTCCATCCACGATGAGGTTTTTCGACACATCTATTTCTGATTGTTTTATGGCATTGGATGCTTGAAGGATCCAGTATGATTTGCGCAACGTTGATAGTGTTAATCGAATGCCTCCGTGAAGAGTGCGCTGATGTACGTTTTCAACCAATAATTTAGTAAATCTGTCATTGGGTGGCAGAATGTAAGGATGTTTCTCGATTTCCGATAAGTTTGCGTTTTCCAATCGACCTCCTACGACTAACAGATCTTCTTCATCCAAGTATGGGTTAAGCTATAAAAGTTTACTTTTACAATTTAAGCTTTTTCCTTCTTGGAGGTGTTTGATTTCTTCTGGGAACGTCTTTTTTTGAACTGCTCGTATTATGTTTTTGCGTGCTGTGTTGAATTCATTTAGTTGTAACTCTAAGCTTCCCGGTCGTTTTGAGTTTCGAGATCTGCAGTTCTTACTAAATCTCTTGCAATAAGCGACTGCTTTTATTAAAGTGTTATAACTGGAGAATCCTTCGGTGATATCGAACGAATCAGAAACAACGGTATTTAGGACTACTTTCGCTACTCTTGCCTCTGTGACTTCAATTTCAGGTACGACTTGATTCGGCCAGCTATCTTCATTGTGAAGTAGCCACTCAGGTCCATTCCACCATAACGGATGATGTTGAATCTGTTCTGGTGTAATACCTCTAGAAGCACAGTCAGCTGGATTATCTAACGATCGGACGTGCCTCCATGAACTTGGGCTCGTTAATTCTTGGATCTCCGAAACTCTGTTGGCTACAAATGTCTTCCATGTTGATGGGCACTTCTGTATCCAAGCTAATGTTATTGTGGAGTCTGTCCACGCAAATACCTTGCCTACTTGCGAGTTGTATATCCGCATTGTTTCAAACAAGACTTTGGACAGCAAATGAGCTCCACAAAATTCTAGTCTAGGAAGCGGAACTCTCTTCTTTATAGGAGCCACTTTAGTCTTCGCAGTCAGTAATGCTGTAGCATAGCTACCTCCGCGCATAAGCACCCTCGAATATACAACAGCTGAATAAGCGGCTTCAGACGCGTCACAAAATCCATGTAATTCTATTTTTTTGGATTGATCAACTCCCAGCCATCTCGGAATTCTGATGTTTTCCAATACCACAAGGTTATTCTTCAGCTTATTCCATTGATCTTCTAGTTCAGTTGTGAGTGGTTGATCCCAATCCAGATCAGTTTTCCAGATCTGTTGCATTAACATTTTTGCGCTAACAGTAACCGGGGCCAACCATCCGAGCGGGTCATACAGCTTTGCTATTTCTGATAATGTCGTTCTCTTCGTAAGAGTTTCAATTTCTTCTTTTGGTGGGCTTATATGGACTTTAAACTGAAAGGTATCACTTGAAGGACTCCAGTGGATACCCAGTGTTTTAATGGTCTCTTCTTTGTCGATTTGTATGCTGATGAGGCTCTGAGACTCCTGTGGCACGTTCTTAAGCAGCCGAATGTCATTGGTAGCCCACTTACGAAGGTTGAAACCTGCCCCTTTAAGCATTGTTGTCAATTGCATTTGAGTTTCTTCGCATTCTTTTAAGGTATCTCGTCCAGACATCACATCATCAACATAGAAATCGTTTTTGCCAATGTCTGCTGCAAGCGGATACCTCTTCTGCTCATCTAGAGCCAGTTGTTGAAGTGTTTTAACTGCCAAATAAGGTGCAGCGGCCGTACCATAGGTCACTGTTGTGAGCTTGTACTCCCTTATTGGATAGTTAATCGAACTTCGCCATAAAATACGCTGGTAGTCCTGGTCGTCTTCGTTCAGCTTTATTTGGCGGTACATTTTTTCTATGTCCGCAGTGTAGACATACTTATGTTTTCGCCAGCGCATTAAAATTGTTGTTATGTCCTCTTGAAGTTTTGGACCAACTAGCATTAATTCGTTTAAACTGACTCCTGTCGAAGTCTTTGCTGATCCGTCAAATACTACTCGTAGTTTGGTTGTAGTACTCTCAGGTTTCAAAACAGCATGATGAGGTATGTAGTAACTGTTGTTCATTGATTTCGTGTTGGGAGGTGCTTCAATCATATGTCCCAGTTCCAGAAACTCTTCTATCACCTTCGTATAGTCTGCTTTGAGTTGTTTGTCCTTACTCAACCTTGCTTCTAGCTGACGGAATCTTGCCACAGCTCTGTTTTTGGATTGTCCCAGCTCCAGTGATTCCCTTTTTCTGGTTAAAAGGAATTTTAACTACATATCTGCCATCTATGTCTCTGCGGTGTGTTTTCTTGAAGATATCTTTACATTCCTTGTCACTTTGCGTTTTAAATGTTGGCTGTGGTAACTCTTCCAGCTCCCAAAACCTTTGAAGTTGCTGATCAGCTGCTGTTTGTACCACGAATCCGTTTATTGTGCCAACTCTGTCCAGTTTTGTGCGACCAGAAATAAGCCATCCTAAGTGTGACTCTTGTGCTATCAGCATATTACTGGTTTCTCTCCGTAAACCGTTGAGGATAATGTCACCATAAGCATCTGCCCCAATAATCATGTCGATTGATCCTGGAATGTTGAATGTAGGATCTGCCAATTCTATGTCGTCAAACTTATCCGTTGTAAGGTTGTGGGTTGAAGAGGATGGCAGCTGCCTTGTTAGTTTTGGTAATACAAGGGCTTCTAGATGAAGTTTGAATTTAGACGAGAAGCGTGGAGATATTGTCACGTCTACTCTGTGTCGTGCTGTTCCTGCGCCAATTGCACCAAGTCCGCATACTTCAACGAGTACTTTTTGCTTTTTAAGCCGCAACGATTTGGTGATTGCCTCAGTTATAAGGGACGCCTGAGATCCTGGATCGATCAGGGCTCGTATCCTCACACTTTTCATCCCATCATTGCTGCTTGCGTGAAGCATAGCCGTTGCCAGAAGGACGTTCTGATTTTGATGGCCATGGGCTATCTGTTTAGATTCGACCTTTTGTTGAACACCTGGTTGTTGAACTGCCGGTTGTTGACTCCCCTGAGTTTGTTGGACCTCCACTCTCTTATTTTGAGGTGCTTTTTCAGACCACTCCACATGTAGAAGAGAGTGATGATTTTTGTTGCAGTATCTGCAGGTTCTTTTGCTTAGGCACTGACTCTGCTTGTCATGTAGTAAGCAATTATGACACAAATTGGCTTGCTTTATTTGCTGAAACCTTTGTTTTGGTGGTGCACTTAGAAACTTGGGACATGAGTATATCACGTGGTCCCCTTTGCATAAAGAACATTGATTTGATCTCGAGGCTACGTGAAAGTTTCTCACTGACGTGTGCGGTTCATTTTCAGTTTAGTGTTGTCTGTGCTTTGTTGGAGGTAGGACATCTATCGCTTGATATCTTCTCGAGAGGAACTCGAAAAGAATTTTTATTGACGGCACCTTGTTTGGTTGCTCTTAACCTTGTTCAAACAGGTTTCTGCTTTCTGGATCTAAGCTTTTGGTTAAAAGATGTACGATTATAGGGTCCCACGAAGAGGTGTTGAAACCCATGTTGCTTATTGCTGACAACCCTTCCTTTGCTGCATCTAGAATTGCCTTGATTGATGTTGATGTTGGCTAATTTCCTTGATGTCCAGGCTTTATCATCTTGTCAATGTACATCGAGACAATTTTTCTTTCATTGTCATAACGCGCCTTCAATGTTTCCCATGCACAGAGATAATTAACACTTGATATTGTTAAATGTTGAATCAAATGCATCGGCTCGCCTTCCAAAAGAGTTTTCAAATACTCCATCTTTTCTGTAGCACTAAGTGATGACCTCTCGTGTATTATTGTAGAGAAAATGTCACAGAATGAGCGCCATTCAAGATAATTTCCCTTAAATGTTGGAATTTTGAGCATCGGTGGTTCAGTGGTAGAATGCTCGCCTGCCACGCGGGCGGCCCGGATCAGTGTTTAAGCAGCAATAAAGATTTATTGTAGTTCTTACCGCTGGAGGGGGAAACTAAATAAAATGACCGTATTGCTGGGTGTCCAATGTGAACATAAAAACTTTATTCTATTTCAATGCCTTATATATACTAAAATAATGCTTACTGTACAATTTCTTATTCTAAGGTTTATTTACACTACACGTTTTGTTATCATGAGGTTCAATTACAATAATTGTAATTGAACGCATGGGAATGATAGAAATAACTTTGCGTTTTGAAATAATTCTCATGCATTGCTGGGAACTGCGAATTGTTCGGCGTCATCAAATGTTGGACACAACAGAAAGCAACAACAACTTGCTAATGCACTTTCGGTTGTGCCGTAAGTGCGATAAAAAAAAACAAATCAACTACCAAATGAATTAAAATTTACAACCACATTAGCTAACAAGGAAAATAAAACCGATAAAGCCAAATATGAAAAGAATACGAAAACAATAAAAACAAACAAAATAGACTTAAAAATAAATCCTAACCTTAAAATTTCTTAATATCTGAACGCTAATGATTTTTTCACTAAAATCACAATAAATCGAAGAAATATTGTTGGATTTTCATGAAAATAAGAGGGATGTTGTACATTGATGCCAGAAAAACCCGGCTTCAAGAACGAAAAAAAATTTGAATTTTACCGCCAAAATTGTGATTTTTCGAAAAAAAATTAAAATGGCCGCCATTTCCTGCCAAATCAGGAATTTCTTCGATTTATTGTGATTTTAGTGAAAAAATCATTAGAATTCAGAAATTTTGAGGTTAGGATTTATTTTTTAAGTATTCCTCTCAATCAGTCTTGTAGCCCTTTTCAACCCATAGAAACCCGTTTTTGATTTTTTATCTTAGCACTAATAGAACCCGAGATATTAAGAAAATAGTGTTTCAAGGCTCCGGAAAATTGGTGAAAAACCACATTTTCCCACTTTTCCCGAGCATCACAGGTTTTTTATACCCGACCGAGGGTATATCAATTTTAATGCATAGTTTGTAACACAGTGAAATAATCACCGTAGACCCCTAAGACCTTTTAGAGATATGATCGAGACCGACAGGTAAGTCGAGCCATGTCCGTCCGTCTGTCCGAATGTATGCAGTTTTGAGGTCTTTAAGATTGAGCTAGGAAGCTGAAAGCATTGCTTGGTTCTCATTTTGTACAGACAATGTATGAAAATTGAGAAAATCCGCCCACAGCCACGCCCACAATTGGCGTGAATGTTAGACAACCTCAAATTTACATTTAATTTCAAAATACCTTTTGGTCAAGATAGACAAAAAACATATGAACTTAAATTTTGGTGGAGAACAATATCAACCAGAAGCCTTTAATAAGGCAAAAATTGGACCGCCCACTTCATTGACCATGCCCACTTTTGACATCTGAAATCTTTGGAAACCTGATTTCTCGGGAAATTCATTTTAAATTGAAAAAAAATTATATGACAAATATTAAAGATATTACCATTTGCTAAGTTTGTTGCATACAAAGCATTGAGCTCTGCCCACTTTTAGGGGGCGTTTTTGGGAAAAAAACTGTTTTTTAAGCATAAATATTCGCTTTCAATCCATTTTCTCGTGTTTCCAACGAAATTAGTTAGTTGATTTAAATTTTCAGCCTGCGCCCTTATTTAGGGGCGTGGCCAACACAAATAATTGACATTCAGTATATGAAACAGACCAAAAAATTTTAAATTTGGTGTTAATGGGGAAAGAGGGTCGGGTATTTAGAAGTTCGTTACAGACGAACTCTTGCACTTACTTACTTGTTTAACCGAATTTTCTTTTTTTAGCAACGTCTCATCACATCAAACCCAAACAAAAAGTTTATTTTGCACTCTGAGGTACATCCATATTCAATATTCCGTGAATACGTGTGAAGTGAGCGATTACAGCAAACGAACATTTCGACAGAGGTAAGTTTCTATGACGTCAAAAACGCCTGACATTGTGACAAGAAATGAAGGTTCGTATAAAATTTTCTGTGCAAAAATTATTGTTTTCTTGCAATAATAAAGTAAGTCATTTCTAGCAGCAAGCAAGCATCCAACAACTAGGTTGATTCATCCGCGGGAGCGGACAATCTAAAGAAATCACCATCAACTCCCTCACCTCCGCCGATGATCTAAGCAAAAACTGCCCTCTGGCAAATTATTAATGTTTGTCCAAAGATTGCCAATTACCAATCCACCCCGCCAGAAATGGGTTTTTTGAAACAAATGGATTTTTGTTTTGATTTTCCATTTATAATTACTTCTCTCCACAGGGAAGGAGCAGATATGGAAAAATATCGTTTTGAGTTGTACTTAAATTACTTTTCAGTTTGTACTGAAACGGATCCAATTGTACTAAAAAAATTTTTTTCCATGAAAAATTAGAATGCGTTATTTAAACGAACAATTTTTAAACGAAATAAGATGTTTAGACAACTATCGATGCATTTGGATTTCTAATTTTCCAAGTATTTCTATTCTATGCTTGCTGATTTTCAGGTAAAATTTCTTTTCAATAGGTTCTGTATTCGGGCGACATACTTTTATCCTCGAATTAAACACGATTGTACTTTTGTACTTAAGTCAATTCGAATCAATACAATTGTATCAACTTAACCATGCCTGACGGAGGTGAAATAAAAAACACAAAATAGAGTTCAAAAATGCGATCAATGGATAAGAACATGACCGTGGCGAATTTAAACCAATCTGGTGAAATGAAAGGAAAAAAATATTTTTTTTTCAAAATTATAAATATTATAAAAAACAGTCATTCAATTTAAGGATTATTACTAAGTCCACTAAAGCATTTTTTACAATATATTTTTGAATATTATTGAAAAAAATAATGTTTTTCACTCAATTCGCATGTTTTTTTGTCACGGGAATAGAGTGTTTGTTATTTTTTTCTTACTTTAATGTGTTTTTTTGTCATTTAGAAACATATTTCGAAGAAAAAAAATTACAGTATAATTACATTTATTCACCTCGGTACCTTAGTAAATTATTAAATCAATAGATAGGTTGCGTTCCAGAACGCAGCCATTTAACAATGCAAGAGAGCATTTCAAAATCAAAGAGAGCATTTGACAATTAAAGGGACCATTTGACAATCAGCTGGTCTCTGGCTGTCCCAGTCATAACACTTGTCAGCTGAGAATGTATTAGTGACTTTTTTTCCTGTTTTAGGTAAGCATTGAACATACATATGCAGACCACAGTCAGTCGAAGCTTGGGGGCCAAAAGAGAACCATCGACCGAAGTTGGCTATCTCCTTATAATTTGATCAGTGGTATTGATACACGAGATAAGATGCTTCAATGATTTTGGTACGTAGATTTAAATGGGCGCCATTAATATTTATAAGTATTTTATAAGTAAAAAAAAATATTTTATAAGTAAAACAACAAAACTGTGGGTAGCTGAAAATGATTTGGTCCGATAAAAAGAAGGACACAATTGTTTTAGGTCGTTACAAACGTTCAGATATGAACGAAGGCGTTCAGATATAACGAAAATTAACAATACTGAAACTAAAAGATTTGGCCGATAAATTACTCGAAACAAAAGAAAAACCCCAAGCAAAAGAAATGGCCGAATAAAAGCAAAGTGTAACAATTGTAGAAATATCTCCGCAAGGGTAGAATGGCCCACTTTAATAAGACTTTCCGAATATTAAAATGGTTATAAAACTAAAATTTTCTCAGGAAATTCTCGAAACGAAAGTCAACTAGTGAAATCTAAAATCTTCTTCACAATAAACATAAACGCAAATCTCGTTAAACACTCTACTTATCTTTTCCTTTTCTCCTTTCAGTTCATTCTTCCTTTTTGTAACTTTTCCTTTCTCCTGGATCTTTTCGCTATTCTTCCTCGGGATCTTTTCTTTCAAATTCAAATTCTTTTTTTTTCCTCCAGCTTTCTCTTCTTAAAAACCTCCGCCAAACTTGCTAGGCAAACCAGAAGTGTTTCACCCAAGATTGGCTTGGCTTTTTCACAAACAAACCATGACTCATTCACACACTTATTCAACCAATCCTCTAACACCGGTAAAGTGGTTATCGGGTACGGCGTTTCAAGCCACGCTCAGCTCTTTGCTGGGCATGCTTGCCGTTATTGAACCCCAGCTGCATTCCTCTTGCACAAGAATTCGTACCAATTCGCCCCACTGCGAATTCTCGCGTAGAATTCAAGCCGAGCCGAAAAGAGAGCATTCAGTGATCCATACCATTTAACCCTATACTCAGAAGGAGAATAGTGTTATACGTTTTGATAAAGAGAACGAAGAAGGTTTACTAAAGTAAGGTTTACTAAGGTTTACTAAGGTAAAGAAGTTTTACTCAACACGCGATATACTACATTACCCTAGTGGACTTTCGCGCAGATTTGGGGGAGAGGACTCTATCTATAGTATACCATTTTTTACAATAATAAAGTTTCTGTTAGGGTGGGCCCTCGGTCATCGATGATATTTCCTCTCGGTTGATTTTCGGCTTGAGTTGCGTGACGATGGGTTAATGCACTCTCCATTCTCTCGGCAACGTAGCTCTGGTTGTAATTGGTGATGGTTTGTAGGTACAATTTGACGAAGGCTTTGTTTTTTGTTGGCCTTATGTGTTGCCATACATATGGCTGGGCCATATGTGTTCTGGCCAGTCCTCTTTGGGTCATTGGCACATCAGCCATCTGTTTTTTTTTTTTTTTGAATAGGTACTAGGTTAGACGGAGGCTAAAACTCCAAAATCTTTCAAAGATACCACTTCATAGTAGTAAATTTTCGCTCTCTCATAATACTTCTTGACTACAACTAAGCTAACTTAACAGGTAGTTTACGCTTCCGTAGTGTTTATCGCAATGGGTAGGTTGCTGTGCAGTGAATGCACCTACTAAGCCGTTCATTCATGCGGCTTCACCCTACGTCGCTAGATCGAAGGGTCTTATTCTCTGTAGTCGTCGCTCGTTGTTTACATCGTTAAGAGTCTTGTTGAGAATACGGATCATCGCATTGTTGCAATGAACATAAAGGCGAGCATTTAGCTTTCGAGCAAAGTTCGTTACGTCTTCGCTCACGGTAGCTATTCCTAATTCTCTATAAATATCATTATTCCATATAGCAATAACAATTGCTCTTAGCTTATTTATTGCTTATAAATCCTTTTGAGAAAAGGACAAAACTAAATCGATCACCACCACCTCGAAAACTTAATCGATTACCACCGATCGAACATATCCGGAAAAAGCAGTCCTTAGAAAAGGAGAATAATGAACTCCGAGCTAAGCTTACTGAAATGGAGCGACTCTTCCACGATCTAAAAATGGAAGTTGACTCTCTGCGAAAAGAAAACGAGGATATTAAAAATACTCGTTTAACGAAAGACTCTGAGGTAATGAAAAAGTGTGTAACACCGAACCGACCAGCAGTCGAATACTTCATGGACGAGGACGAACTTGCACTTGAGACCGATTCAGTCTTGAGAAAAAATTCCTCTCCCGACTTAATACAAAAAGAAAATAAGCCCTCTGGCTCAAACAAGGCTAAACCAGAAGCGAAAATTCGTCCACCTCCCGCAATAAACATCGTCGGGATAGCAGACTTTGGGAGATTGCGCAACCTTCTTGCAAACACGGTGAGAACAAAAAACTATAAGCTTACCTCGCACCGAAAAAACGTGTGGAAAGTAAATGTTGACAACGCCGATTCCTATCGCGCACTGTCTCTTAGACTGAATGCAGAAAGAATCGAGTGGTATACTTATCAAAATAAGTACGAAAAGCCACTGCGAGTCATTGTAAGGGGGACTCCACCCATCAAGCACAAAAGAAGACGTTGTAAAAGACGTAAAAAATAAAGGCCTTAAAATTATTGATGCCGTCAATATCATTAAAAAGGAAAAGCAACGCACGGAAGGAGAAAGAGACACTGTGATCAGACGCGGCCTTCCAATTTATATGCTCTCCTTTGAAAGAACTGAGAGCATAAACGATATTTATAAAATAAAAATGATACTTAACATCAGGGTTAAAATCGAACCCATGCGAAAGGGCAATAGACTGATACCACAGTGTAAGCGATGCCAAGAATTCAGGCACACAAGTGCCTACTGCCAAAGAGAACCACGTTGCGTGAAATGTGCCGGAAAACACCTGTCAACAGAGTGCAAAGTTGACATAAAGGCTCCACCCTGCAAACTGTCGAGGATGCGAAGTAGCCATAGAGCTGCAAAAGGGACGAGAACCTCTTAAGGAAAATACTAGAGGTCAGAATCAAAGCCTAGGACGCCCAAAACCTGCTGAAACTCCTAAACCAAAGTCTCCAAAGACTCCAAAGACCACAAAGACGCCAAATCCAAAGCCAATCAAAAGTGCAAGATTGGCAAAGGAGGCGTCGACAAAAGGCGTAAAAGCTCCAAAAAAGAGCGGCGCTACTCTTTAACGCGAAGCATACTTTTTGGGGTTCACGATGCAATTCAACAAGAGGCAGATTACTGTACACAAAAATAGTATGAAGCGTGGGCTGGCCTTTTTCTCCACGGGTAAGCCAACATATTGGCCAACCGATAGGAATAAAAAGCCTGACCTTGTCGATTTTTTCATCGCTAAAGGGCACCCCAAATACCTTACGCGAATCGAAGAGTGTTATGATCTTTGCTCAAACCACTCAGGAGTAATCTTGAAGATGGGTGGGAGACTGGCGAAAATAGAAAGAGCTCCTAGATTAGCTAGCAAAAACATGAACTGGAACGCCTTCAGAAAAGACTGTAAGGAGGGTGTTGGCTTGAATGTGCCATTGAAAACTCCTTTCGAGTTAGAAACCGCAGTTGACAAATTCATTGAAGCAATTCAGAGCGCTGCTTGGAACAACAATTCGTCCCAAAAGAACGCAGTTAGCACCGACGGGCATGTACGTAAAACATATCCGCTCGAAATCGAAGAATTGATTCGTGAAAAGAGAAGAGCGTGTAGGAGATGGCAAGGCACGAGGGCTCCCCCAGACAAAACCTTCTTGAACCACCTCTCTAACAAACTGAAAGGAATGTTGCAAGATCTTAAAAATCGTGAGACCACTAAATACCTTGAAGGCTTGTCGGCGGATAGGAGCTCAAACTACTCGCTGTGGAAAGCAGTTAAGTCTATCGAGAAACCTATAATCCACTCGGCACCAATAAAAAAAGCTAACGGCGAATGGGCAAGAGAAAACAAAGAGAAAGCGAATTTGTTTGCTGAACATTTAGAAGAAACATTCAAGCCTTTCGACGGTCCGCCGTTGGCTGACGTTCTAAACAACAACGCGGAGCCTGATAGCTTTAGAATGAAAAAAGTTTCGTTAGTTGAACTCCGACAGACAATAAGCAAACTTAAAAATAATAAGGCCCCGGGTTACGACCTGATCACTGGCGAAATATTGAAAGAACTACCAAAAAATGCATAAGTCAAGATACTTCATATGACAAACGCTTCTCTTAGACTTCTTTACGTTCCAACACAATGGAAAGTTGCTGAAGTCATTGTGGTTCCAAAACCGAGGAAATGCGCAAATGATAAAAAATCTTATAGGCCCATATCGCTTCTGCCGATAATATCGAAAGTATTCGAGAAACTTCTGCTGAAGCGATTACAACCAATAATTGCAGAAAGACGTTTGATCCTGGAACATCAATTCGGTTTCAGACCTAACCATTCCACAATAGATCAAGTCTACAGAATAACGCATGAAATTGAAAAAGCCTTAGAAGGGAAAAAAATATCATGGGCAAATCATTGAAATCTTTGGGCGATTTTTGACCGCAACAACTCCACCCTTACCTTCCGTGAAATGTGGTACATATTTCTATAGGGCAGCTGACAATTGAAAGGTAAAAAAACAAAACAGAAGGAGACATGTCCGGACTGACAAAAGATTGGCCATCAACATAGAAATGAAGCCATGGCCGGGCTAACAAGAGATTGGCCGATGGTACGGAAACGCTGGTGGGTCCTATGGGTCATCGAAGTTTGGCTTAAGATCCGTCACATGCCATGTTTCTCGTTTCTTTCCGGTGTCATCATCAAGCGCCTACGTTCAATGGGAGACTCGCCTACGAATTTTGAAGGGGCCGATGTATTTTGGCGTTAATTTCACTGAGAAGTAGTTCGCTGTATATGAAAGGATGTAATTTGTACGCCATTTAATCTCATTCGGCAGATACTGAACATGGGGGGGGGGGGGGGGTGCCGTGGCGTAGTGGTTAGTGTGTGTGCTTACCGAAGGCCTGGGTTCGTATTTGGGTTAGTGTGTGTGCCCACGCCGAAGGCCTGGGTTCGTATCCTGCCATCGTCACCTGAAAAAAAAAAGACTTGTTCTTTTTCACGGTCCTCACCTCCGCGAGGGTCTGACAAGCCCTCCGAGAGTATCATTTGTCATGAAAAGCTTCTCAAAGTGCCGTTCGGACTCGGCAAAAAATTGTAGGTCCCATTGTATGTAAAGATATTAACACAACAACATACATTGTTGAGAAGTTGGCCCTGGTTCACCGCGAGCTTTTGCGCCACTCTATTTATTTATTTATTAGATATTGAACATCTCGCCGTCTAAGATTGTATGCGTTCGCTGACTTCTTGGCTGCCTCCGCTAACTTCCTACTAATATCTTTCCTTAGCTCCTCAAAACGTTTTCCTAGCTCAGTCATGTTGATTTTCCTAACTCCTAACTCTGAATCACGATCTGGCCCATTCTCTGTATCCCTACTTAAACTACTAGCTGAAATACTGGGTTTATCCTGATTCCCTACTGAGTCCCTATCTAACCTATCTGAGGTAATACCTAAGGTCGAAGGCATACGACCACAAGTAAAAATCTCCTTCCCGAAATTCGCGTAGTACGGGGAAACTCGTAGCACGTCATGTTGCGCAGTGTGGATGCAACATGCTACCTTCTCCAGATGTGCGTCCCACGTCCTTTTGTTCTCCGATACATAGACACGCAGGACGGTCTTGAGGGTGTTGTTAATCCTCTCCGCCGAATTAGCCTGAGGGTGGTAATTCGCTGTAAACCGTTGCCGTGACCCGTACGCTTCGCATAGTGCTTTCAGTTCCTCTCCTCGAAACTGGGGACCATTGTCACAAACGGTCCACTTGAGTACTCCGAAAAGTAAAAACACGTTGTCTTCCAGAACCTTGCAGATAGAAGCAGCATTCCCACTCCTAAGAGGAAACAATAACGGGAAAATTTTGGAAGTAGTTAACAAAACCCCAATTAGACCTTGAAAGAGGGCATACAAGATCAACACAAATCATCTCCCATGGGCTAGAAATACCCTTCCTCTCTACCATCAAACCAGCCGGATTATCATCCACCAGTTTTACACTCTTACATACCTTACAGTTCCTGAGATACTTGGTTATATCCGGCCTCATCTTAGGCCAATAATACCTAGTCCCTATCCTAGCAAAAGTTTTTCTTGCTCCCATATGACCTGCTAGTGGATTGTCATGACATTCTGCTAAAACTTTAGTCCTATCCTGTTTTCCTACTACTTGCTTCCATTCTAAGTAATTGTCTTAGAATGGGATAACGTGAACTGCCTTCAAAAATTTATTTAAAATTCCTTTATCGACCCTCCAGGTCGGAAAAGCTTATAGGTTCGACTCTACTTTCGCCATCATCTTCGCTATCCAAGGATCAGAAAGCTGCTGTTGTATTTCCCCTATCACCGGAACCGTCCGTGAAAGCAAATCGGGTACAACGTGATCTTTCCCCTTCCGATGCACGATTTCGAAGTCGAACTGCTGCAATCTAACCGCCCACCTGGGTAGCCTACCGCACGGATCCTTGAGATGGCTCAACCATATGAGTGAGTAATGACCCGTCACAACTTTAAAACGAACGCCGTCGATATACTGCCGTAACTTCTCAATAGCCTACAGAACCGCTAAACATTCTCTCTCCGTGGTTAAAAAGTTTCTCTCGTTCCTATCCAAAGACCTACTCAAGTAACAAATAGTACTTTCTCACCCTCCTCGAACGTCAGAGAGAGCACCGCTCCAATCCCAAAGTCCGATGCGTCGGTTTCCACGACAAAATCCGGACACGTTAATATCGGGGCAGTTACTAAGCACTCCTTTGTTTTTTGAAAACTCCCCTCGCACTCTTCAGACCAGACGAATCTACTCCCTTTATTTAGAAGATCAGTCAACGGCCTTACCAAAACTGCAAAGTTTGGTATAAATTTCCTATACCAGAATACCGTTCCTATAAAACTTCTAACTTGTTTGATGTTCGTAATGTAGGGTATAGGGTAAGCATCCCTTTTTTTTCTATAATCTACACAAAACCCATTAGATCCATCTTTCTTCTTAATCGTAGCTATGGGTGAAGCCCACGAACTATCTGACTTTTCTATCACGCCATCCCTTAAAATCTGCTCTAATCCCCTATCTATATAGTGTTGAATCGCAGGCAAAACCGGATAATATCGCTGCTTAATTGGTTGAGAAGACGTCCTAATCCTGTGCTCAACCAACGTAGTGCATCCTATGCCCTCTGGCATTTCCCTTAAAACTTGCCCAATTACACCCTTAAGTTGCTCTTCGTGCTCCTCATCCAAATCCGTCCTCCCCCTAATAGACGAAATCGAAGCTACCGTAGCTTGATTTAAAGAACTTCACTATCCTGATCGTATATCCGGGACGATTCCCGTGCGGGCCCAAAAGTTGGCGCCCAAAATCAATACATGGGGGAGTTTTGGAATCACGAGGCATTTCAGCAACACTGACCTATCCTGCACTACAAATGGTGAAGATATACTATCTTCTAAACCTACTCCCGCACTATCAGCTAAAGTAACCCTACCTACTTTTGTCTTTTCCAATTTTAAACCAATTTCCTCTAAAACCCTCCAACCATCCGATGATCGTGCGCGAAGAGCCTGAATCTTATAAGCCTACAAGATTAATGCCAAAAAGACTAACTCCTTAATATGGGCGCACGTCATTCTCCTATTTTTCCAGTGTGAAACCCAACTGAACGTCCGGCTGATTGCCAGCAGGCAAGCTATTTAAAACCGACGGAGCTCTTGTCCTGCTGACACAAGAGACCGAATCCCGTTTCCCGAACACATCTTACAATCCCTACGAATAACCCCTAGCTGACCACAACCAAAACATCTCCTAGGAGCTGAACATTCGCGTGAAAAGTGACCTTCCCTGTTTGAAGCACCTCAACCTCCTTACAGGCTGAGGGTCCCTACTTACGACGGCGACTATTGAGGAGGTTGGTTCCTCAACTGACACATAAGCCAAGTCGGGCTCCAACAGGTTACGCGAACGTGGATGTGGAGGCGGCGCAAATGATTCCACATTCGCTCGGACCATCTCCAACTTCCTTCACAAAACAACAAGATCCTTGATCGATGAGGGTTCTGCCAAGCTTAATTGGGTTTTGTAGAAGGGTACTATGTTCCGTTGAACAATTCCCAATCTTCTTCGCTCTCAGAGCGGTTCCGACAACCGACCGAACATATTTTCCATGGTGGCTACGTACACACCGATGGATTCATCCTTCTCTTGGGTACGTCGTTTGATCTCTTCTAAAAGCAGAACGTCATAATTTGGAGACAAAAACTCGAATTTAAGCTCCCTTACTAATTCCTGCCAAGAACTGACAGTCCTCCTAACCGCCCAAAGCCAAACATGTGCCTTTCCTGAAAATAAATCAACTGCCGACCTAAACAATTGGGACTCAGAAATTCCCCTGGCTTCCCTAAGTTGCTCAAATCTTTCTAGAAAATAATTTACCGACACCCCGCAACGTTCTCCCGTAAGAGAGATTTTCCGCTGTCTCAGTAGGGATGTATGCGCGAACGTCTCGCTCACCATCGACTGCATTACTCCGTAGCAATGCACTACCCGAAGTCGATGACGATGAATTGTTTGGTGGTACCACTACGGTGTAAAGTTCCTTTTCCCGCTGGTGTTCTGCATTCTCCTCTTCTTTGTCGTCATCGTCTTCTTCGTCGCCTTCTAGATCCACAAGAAGCATCATCAGGGTTGTTTTAATCTGTGCTTGCGCTTCCTCACCTTCTTGCTCCATGAGACACGACCTTCCTATACGCGAAATCGCCCATTCAATTTTGGTCAGTATCTTCCTGAACTCCGATGAGTTCCGTTGGGGCCGATTTTCAAAACATTTCTTAATTTCTAAAATTTTCTCCTCAACTGCTTCCCTATCTTCTGTAAATTGGAACGGGTATTTACACGATTCAAGTGAAACCCGTTTGTCCATAGCCCTTACAGCGCGCAGCGACTTGCACATATCCTCAACTTTTTCTACTGCTAATCCTCTACACTGAATTTCATACGCGATCTCGTCCTTAGCTTATCAATTAATGTCCATTATTTCTGATTTTTTTTTCTATATTATTTTTCCCAAAAACTTAAATTAGCCCACTACAACTCGACCAATTACTTAAAAAAACGAATAAAATCGCCTCAAACACAATTGGAAAACCGAAGCGTCGAAAAGGGAAAATACCTACAAAAGTATTAACAAAAAGTATTACACCAAAAACTAAAACGGCAACTCTGTACTTGCATTTATCACCGAACGAAAGTAAACAAACCAACGAAAATGAAAAGAAAGCAATAATAACTTGCTTATGCACTTGCGGTTGTGCCGTAAGTGAGATAAAACCAGTGAGTAATTGCTACAGTGTGTACGCAGAAGTTACAGTCCGTAAAAAGGACCGTTGAATACCCCATCCTATCCCACATTGTAAAATGCTGATGGCAAAGTTATTTTTTGACATTTTATAAGTAATGCAAACTTCGAAAAGGGACATGGTCCAACCGCCCCTAATTACAAACTATTAATTATAAGATACTTCCACAGATAATTCCAAGCTACATTTAAATGTACGTAAAAATCCAATTTTTTGGTTCAAATTCAATGTTTTTGAAAAATCGACCCCTAAAAGGAGGTGGCTAAAAACTTTATATGAACGAAATTTGGAATGAAGTCTCGTTTACCTAACCAGCTACTTTTTTTGTTTCATGCTTTCCTAAATTAAGGCCAGTCGAAAATAGGTTTTTCTGGAAAATTCTAGGGTTTTCTTCAATTCTGCCTCCCAAAGACTTGTATGGACAAAATGTGGAACTAAGCGTTTTCTATATAAAATATTAAGCAATTTTTTTTTCAATTTTGAGCAACAATATTGAGTAAAATGCAAGTTATGGATCATACCGTAACCATATAGCTAACCGAGCTAACCGTCAGTGGTTCCTAGCTATATAAAGTGACTATTTACTATGCTGCACTCTCGTTACTATCGCTCTGCTCCGTTAAAGCTTCAGTGGAGATTCAAGCAAAGCTTTTCTTACGGCAAACTAAGCGGAACTTGCGCTTATATAAAATTTAGGCGGAACTTTGGCTTTGCTTGATCGGACATGCTTTGAATAAATAAGCACTCATTAAAAGTTTCTCATAGAGGAAAATAAAGACACTTAACAATTAATAAAAGCAATTGATTAATAAATTCAATGTGTGACAATATTAAAATTGAGTTTCACTTAAACCAACTTGCATCTGAAAATTTACCCTTAAAATAGATGCCACGCCCACTTGAGGAGACTTACCAAAAAAATTTGTCTCTTTTGTGTCTTACATTCATTCAGGAGATGCTAAATGTCAAATCTAAGCCTTTTAGAACGTCTTACAGTTTTGAAAACTCTGGAGGTAGTTGCACATTTAGACCAATTGTGGGAGTGCCTTTGAGCGGATTTCAAAACTTTTTACACTTGTACTGCTTCGCATGACTAGGACCTTACGTACGAAGTTTCAGCACCCTAGCTCAAAATTTAATGCCTAAAAACATGTGACATACAGATGGACCGACGGACGGACATGGCTTATTCGATTCAGAATTCGGTCTCGACCATATGCCCTTAAGGTCTTGGGGGTCTAACATTATTATTTCACCGTGTTACAAACTTAATATAACTCCTATCCTATGGGATAAGGTATAAAAACAATTCAACTAGCAAATGAATTAAAATTTACAAACAGATTACGATAAAGCCAAATATGAAAAGAATACGAAAACAATAAAAACACACAAAATAGACTTATAGTGGAGTGAAAATGTCATATAATAAGTATGTAACTTAGAGTGCAAAATTAACTTTTTTTTTGGGTTTGGTATGATGAGGTTCTGCTAAAAAAAGAAAATTCGGTAAAAAAATGCTGTGCTGCTCGGGAAAATGTGGCTTTTCACAAATTTTCAGGAGCCTTGAAACACTATTTTCTTAATATCTCGGGCTCTAATAGTGCTAAGAAAAAAAATCAAAAACGGGTTTCTATGGCTTGAAACGGGCTACAAGAATGATTGAGATAAATACTTTAAAAATAAATCCTAACCTCAAAATTTCTTAGCATCGGAATGCTAATGATTTTTTCACTAAAATCACAATAAATCGAAGAAATATTGTTGGATTTTCATGAAAATTAGAGGGAAGTTGTACATTGATGCCAGAAAAACGCGGCTTCAAGGAAGAAAAAAAAAATGAATATTACCGCCAAAATTGTGATTTTTCGAAAAAAAAAAATAAAATGGCCGCCATTTCCTGCCAAATCATGGTAGGTCAAATTTTTTTTTAGATGTGCTAGCATTTTTATATACAAAGAGTATATAAAAATGCAAATTTGCGATAAATTTTTGCACTGTACTTTATGTGCCGTTTTTAGGAGTGGGAAAATAAAAAAAACTAAATTTTCACGTTTTTGCCGTTATTTTCTTTAGAAAACACTTTTTTTCAACTGTAAGCTTAATTGAAGTATGGGATCTGTTACTGCTTTAGTAAAATATAACATATTTCATGCTTTGAGTTATACAAAGAGTGTTTTCTACAATGGTTTGGCAGGAAATGGCGGCCATTTTAATTTTATTTCTAAAAATCACAATTTTGGCGGTAATATTCAATTTTTTTTTCTTCCTTGAAGCCGCGTTTTTCTGGCATCAATGTACAACTTCCCTCCAATATTCATAAAAATCCAACAATATTTCTTCGATTTATTGTGAATTTAGTGAAAAAATCATTACAATTCAGAAATTAAGAAATTTTGAGCTTACTATTTAATTTTTAAGTATTCCTCTGAATCAGTCTTGTAGCTCCTTTCAACCCATAGAAACCCGTTTTTGATTTTTTATCTTAGCACTATTAGAACCCGAGATATTTAGAAAATAGTGTTTCAAGGCTCCGGAAAATTGGTGAAAAACCACATCTTCCCACTTTTCCCGAGCAGCACAGGTTTTTTTTACCGAATTTTTTTTCTTTTAGCAACGTCTCATCATACCAAACCCAAAAAAAGTTTATTTTGCACTCTGAGTTACATCCATATTCACCTTATTTTTGGTTTATTTTCACTCCACTATTACGAACAATATGAATTCCAGCAGCTGGTTTGGGTATGATGAGATGACAAGATTATGGTTCCTCCAAAAAAAGTTGGTACAGCGAGCAGATTCCTTTTCCACTGGAGATGACTGTTCTTTGATGGAAGTTACAATTTCGCCGCTCAAAGACTTTTTTTATGCATTCACTGCAATGCTTAGCAAGCTCCACAAATTTTCCTAAAGGAATAAAACAAATAAAAACAGACAGAATGAATGTAGGGTGCAGGGCCGACCAATAAAATTGGTGTTGATAGACAGGTACCTAATATAATTTTTATTTGATTAACGTTGGGCTGCAACTTTGTGGCACTTTTTCCAGACTAAATAAACCGAATATGCGCCGAGCATGCGCTCGCGAATATGAACAATTTGCGAAATCTGAAAAACTAGAGGCGAAAAAGTGCAATAACACAGCAAGTTGTTGCTGTGCGTCCCGACTGCTCAGCAAGGGGGTGGGTTCCGGTAACAGGTAACTATTGGGTATTGATACGCGAGATAAGATGCTTCAATGATTTAAATGGGCGCCAGCTGTTTCATAAGTAAAACAACAAAACTGTGGGTAGCTGGAGATGATTTGGTCCGATAAAAAGAATAAAACAATCGTTTTAGGTCGTTATAAACGTTCAGAGATGAACGAAGGCGATTTATTAGCAAGACTGAAACTAAAAGATTTTGCTGATGATTTACTGGAAACAAAAGAAACAACGCAAACAAAAGAAATCGCCAAATGAAAGCAAAGTGTAACAATTGTAGAAATATCTCCGCAAGGGTAAAATGGCTCACTTTATTAAGACGTCCCGAATATTAAAATGGTTATAAAACTAAACTTTTCGCAGGAAATTCTCGAAACAAAAGTCAAAAGTCAAATCTAAAATCTTCTTCACAATAAACATAAGCGCAAATCTCGTTAAACACTCTACTTATCTTTTCCTTTTCTCCTTTCAATTCCTTCTTCCTTTTCCTTTTTGTAACTACTGTTTTCGTCCTTTCTCCTGGATCTTTTCGCTATTTTTCCTCAGGATCTTTTCTTCCAAATTCAAACACAAGCCTGTTTAGGTCTTCTCAATCTAAACGAAAGTGCTAATCTGCCACTATCTAAAGAACAAGTGTTCAATAATACACGCATCAACAAATCCACTGTGATTCCCAGTTTCCCGAATTCTGACGTTGTAAACAAACTAGTCGAAGCCGCTCCAAGGTTAAAGGGCTCTGGCGTCGTTTTACACAGGGAGCAATCATTAATCACCCGAATGAAAAGAAAAACACTATACGAAATAAAAAATAAATTAAACGCGATTAACCCGCAATGCAAAATCCTTTTAAGAGGAATAAAGCTCCAAATCGAAAACTTAATTTTTCCATATAACGAGGCGGCACGAAAACTTGTTATCAAAAATACCAACGAATTGACATTGGTGTCAACTTTTTTTGGCGATGCAGGCAGGTGTTTTTTTGTCAACAATTGCAACGCACGTGAAAATGCCAGATGCCAAATCCAAATTTATCAATTTTATGCTACAATATCACAGGACTTAAATGTAAATTAATTATGCCAGAGTTTTTCAAGTTCGTAACTCAATATGATATAATAATGCTTTTAGAAACATTTGTTGAAAAGGGGAAGGAACATCATTATTTCAAATACTTTAAAGATTTTAACTTTGATTTTATACCTGCCGCAAGAAGAAATGCCATGGGTAGGGCAAGCGGAGGTACTTTGCTGGCCATTAAAAACAATAATAAGCATATTTCACTTAAAAGTATAGGTAACAGAACTTTTTTTTTTTTGAATTGTAATTTAATAATGTTAAATTTTATATAGTTCCTATTTATTTAAATTTCGGAAATTGGAGATCTGATTTTGAAGAGTTACACGACTTTCTTGCGAATATCCCCAATGAAAATGTTTTAATAATTGGCAATTTAAATGCTAGAATAAGCAGTTTTAATAACATCTTTCATTCCTCCAATCCAAACTTTGTTTGTGAGAGAAAATCTAAAGATAAGTGTCTAAATGAACGTGGAAGTCTCTTGGTAGAAATGATTGCGGATTAAGTTTTTTTTTGTCTTGAATGGTGTTACAAGAGGGGATAGTGAGGGGGAGTTCACATTTGTGGCTGATCAGGGCTGCTCGGTGATTGACTACTGTCTTGCTAAAGGTAAGGTTTTGACTGCTTGTTTCTCGTCTCATTTGCCAATTTCACTATCGTGTGAGGCCAAGTCACCGGTCAGTAATACTCAGCCACAAGAACGTACAAGTGGAGGTCTTAGATGGGTTTCAGCAAAAACAGATCAATACAGACAGAGACTGGGCTTAAGAGTGAATTTTCTACCGGCGGTTTCCTCCGGTAATATCGAGGTTACTGTAAACGCTGTTTTTAATGTAATAAAAGGCTCAGCAATCCCTAGCTCGGCGCCGCGTTCAAGTATAACAAAGGCTGTGTGGTATGATGCTGAATGTATGAAACTTCGGAAAAAATCGTTTGCTTTCTTAAACCTCTTTAGGAAAACAAATAACAGATGGTTTAAAAATCTTTATGTACTATCAAACAGGGTATACAAAGAAGTTTGCCAATGCAAAAAAGCTACGAGTCTCAAAAGGTCTGCCTCGAAGCTTCTGCTGTGTAAGGACTCCAAAACGTTCTGGAAGACCGTTCGTTCTGTTGCCGGCCTTGAAAATAAAACTTCTTCGGTAGTGTGCGTAGATCTCCTTGCTTCACACTTTAAGAACCTATTGACTTCAGACTCCAGCCAAAAACACATAAGTTTTGTGCTACCAAACTGTGATGTTCCCGAACTAGATGACGCTTTTGTAATGTCCGAGTTATTAACAGCATTAAAAAAAATGAAAAATTCAAAGTCGCCTGGACCTGACGGAATCCCTGCAGAGTTTTTCAAGAATGCGACCGCTGAATTCCTCAGCTACCTCTTAGAGCTCTGTAATAAGATTCTTAAAGATGAAATAGTTCCCGGGAGCTTCTTGTGCTCAAAAATGTTTGGTATTTTTAAAAAAGGTGACCCGAGTGTCCCGGAAAATTACAGGGGTATTTCAGTCCTTAGCTCACTCAGGAAGATATTTACTCAAATGCTTTACCACAGGCTTGTAAGCTGGGTTGAATCAAATAATGCACTCAGTGCTTTTCAAGCAGGTTTTCGTCCAGGCCAGTCAACAATTGACCAAATTTTCACCCTAACGACTATTGCGAGTCATTTTATTGGGAAGAAAAAGAATCTTTACTCCTTTTTCGTCGACCTGAAAGCAGCTTTTGACACAGTAAATAGAAATCTACTTCTTTATAAATTGTCAAACCTAGGTATATCCTCCAAATTTATTAGATTATATGAAAAACTGTTGGCTAACAATTCTGCCTCAGTTTGGGATGGAAGTAAGAAATCTTCGGAATTTCTAACAAACTCTGGAGTCCCACAAGGCTGTATTTTGAGTCCCCTGCTGTTTGCTTTGTTTATCGATGATGTAATAAATTTCTTGCCAGGTGGAGTAAGATTTGGAGATACTCTAATAAAGGTACTTCTATATGCCGATGATCTTGTTGTCTTATCAGACAACCCTCTTACTCTTCAGCTTGTCATCAATAAGCTGAAAGATTATTGTGATCTTTGGGACCTAAAAATTAACGTTTTAAAATCTAAAATTATGATTTTTAGACATCACCACAAATTGAGTAGGAGCGAAAGGTGGACCTTGGACAACGACAACATTGAAATTGTGAATGAATTCAAATATCTAGGCTTCCGCCTGAAATTCAATTTAGACCTTCGTCCTTACATTAAAGAAAGATCGGTGGCAGCTAAAACTGCGATCAATTCTATGTGGAACAGGTTTTTCTCCAACAAAGATGTTGACTTGCGGTCTAAATTCAGGGTTTTTGAGGCGGTAGTTAACACCTGTTTTCGGTATGCAAGTGAAGTCTATGCTCACCGAAAGCTCGACGAGGTTGAAGCTATCCAGCGTTTCTTCGTAAAAAGGATTTTCAGGCTCCCTCGATCATCGCCAAACTACGCAATAGACATTGAAACAGGTTTATCTCCAGTTTTTGTAAGAAATGCCAAATCAAGTGCCGACTATTTGTCCAAAGTTATTATAAGATCTGTGAATAAGTTGCAACGTAGAGTTCTTTTGGTTGCACTAGAAGGGGGCTTTTCACCTTTTAAGGAATGGCGTGAGCTTGCTGGTAACCATAATTGTCAATTAAATCTTGACGAGAGAAATTGCCACGAATGGCGAAGTATATTCTATGACTGCCTGGCAGCCATTGACGAAAAGCTCTATCAGCAGTCCTTGTGCAGAGCGAGAACATCACTTACAAGAGAACTTTACAAAAGCCTCACTCACGATTTACACACCGCCAACTATTTTTGTGATAAGCTGAACGCGTCCGAAATTAGTTTAGTATTTAAGGCACGCACTGAAATGCTTGATCTTAACTTCAGACCATACCCAAATGACTTAAACCCGCTTTGTAACCTCTGTAACCTCAATAAGAACGAAGACACCTTCCATTTCTTAGCTTTATGTCCTATCCTTCAAGAGATCCGAAGATTATTTTTTGCCAAGAGCTTTCTCTCGATCCAGGAATGTCGCTCCTTACTAAACGGCGGATTTGGTTGGAAGATACTTACATGCTATCTAAAAGAAGCAATTGCTTTTCGTAATTTGTATCAGTCTCCGTGAGCTAAATCAGCAAAGCAAAATCAGATCTATCCACGAAGAAATCCCTTTTGTTCCGTTTTAAGCTAAACCAAAAGCCCATAAGTATAGATGACAAAGAAGTCACAATCTTTTCTTTTGTATTACAAATTATATTTACCAAAAATAAAAAAACCTAATATAAGCACTAATTATTAATTAACTTTCTCGGTCCTATCATTCAACGGCAGACGGCTCTAAGCCATGTTGTATACTACTTTTTGTAAACTTCTTTTTGTAAAACTTATCGAAATGAAAATAAAAAGTTTTTTGAATTGAATTTGAGTTGAAAATTCCTTTTTTCCTCCAGCTCTCTCTTCTTAAAAACCTCCTCCAAACTTGCTAGGTAAACCAGAAGTGATTCACCCAAGCTTGGCTTGGCTTTTTCACAAACAAACTATGACTCATTCACACACACATTCAACCAATCCTCTCACACCGGTACAGTGGTTATCGGGCACGGCGTTTCAAGCCACGCTCAGCTCTTTGCTGGGCATGCTTGCCGTTATTGAACCCCAGCTGCATTCCTCTTGCACAAGAATTCGTACCAATTCGCCCCACTGCGAATTCTCGCGTAGAATTCAAGCCGAGCCGAAAAGAGAGCATTCAGTGATCCATACCATTTAACCCTATACTCAGAAGGAGAATAGTGTGATACGTTTTGATAAGGAGAACGAAGAAGGAACTTCCATTCTCAACACGCGATATACTACATTACCCTAGTGGACTTTCGCGCAGATTAGGGGGAGAGGACTCTATCTATAGTATGCCATTCTTTAAAATAATAAAGTTTCTATTAGGGTGGGCCCTCGGCCATCGATGATGTTTTTTCTCAGTTGATTTACGGCTTGAGTTGGGTAACGATGGGTTAATGCACTCTGCATTCTCTCGGCAACGTAGCTCTGGTTGTAATTGGTGATGGTTTGAAGGTACAATTTGACGAGGGCTTTGGTTTTTGTTGGCCTACGATCTATCGCTGGGCCATATTTGTTCTGGCCAGTCCTATTTGGGTCATTGCCACATCAGCCATCTGTTGTACGCGTGGCTCCGAACTAAGTCTTAAGTTGTAAGCGTCCTGACCGTCCGTCTTGCTTCAGGGAACCTGTTTGGAAGAAAAGAGGGAACACAAGTGGGAAAGAAAGACGGGGAAGCCAAAAGGTGAATAGGAAGGAGATGACCAAAGGTATAGACAAAGAGCTTCTTTGTTGCACGATTTTTGACCGCAACAACTGGTTTAATTTTCTTTTTACTAATCTGTTCGCGGAGCACTTGTTCAAATTTCGCGGAGCACACTTTGGGAACCGCGGCACTATATTTATTGCATTTTAAGATATCTTGTGCACGACTTATGCATAATCTTTTTATGCTTCTCCTCTTAATTTCAATTTTAAGACATGGAGATGCGTTGAAAAACTAACGTCGGAAGTTATCAGCACTTCCGAACGGTTAAAGGAAAAGAAACCAGTGAATAAGTATGTAACCAACAGTGCGTATGTAATAGCTTTGGTCCGTCTGTAACGGACCGCGGTATGCCCTATTTCTATTTCTATTCGCCTTTCCCTTCCCGTTTTCCTTTTATTTCTATTCTTCTTTCCATTCCTTTTCGCCTTTCTATTTCCCTTCCTTATTTTCTTGTTTTCCATCCCCGCCCCGTTACGGTTTATGCATCACTTTAAATGCAAAAACCAATTATTCCTTATAAGTTTTTGTTTACTTTTTTTAATAAAAAAAGGGGCGTGGCATGTCCAAGTAATATCCAAGTTTGCGGCTAAAATGTACGAAAACTGTAATTTTTTGGTTCAAATTCAATCATTTTGTGAAATCGACCTCTAAAGATGGGCGTGGCGTACTTTATGTTCTAAATTTTATTTCTTATTTTATCCTTAGTAAAGCCAAAAAGTAGTCGAAATCCATGTTTTTCTGGAAATTCAAAGGTTTTTATGGAATTCTGCCTCTAGATGTGGGCGTGGCCCAAAACTATGTAGAAACCAAATGTAGAACCAAGTATTTTCTACATAACATAATAATTAAAAAATTTTTGATTTCGAACAAAAATATTGAATAAATTGCATTTGAAGGTTTAATTCGATGCCACGCCCACTAGAAGCGGGCAGCCGATTTCGTTTTTACTTCTTATGTCTTAAATTCATTGGAAGTGTTTTGAAAGCACTGATTGTGGGCGTGTTTGTGGGCGGATTCAAAAAAATTTAACACTTGTATTGCTTCGGATGACAGAGAGCCTACATATAAAAGTTCAGCTTTCTAGCTTAAAATGTAAGGCCTATAAATTGGTGACATATTGACGGACGGATGGACATAACTCATTCAACTCAGAATTCGGTCTCGCTCATATTTGCGTAAGGTCTTGGGTAGGGTCTATCGTTATTATTTTTCTATGTTACATTTTTGCCTGTATCAAACATAATATGAATACTCCATTCTTGTGGACTAGGGTATAAAAATTAAGTCACAAATATATGTTCTAACCCGCATTTGATACAAATTAAACAATAAGTGTATGCTAGCTACGCCTTCAAAAATAACCGACCGACCGTATATGATTTCTTACTTGAACTTATTTGTTTGTAAGAGCTCTAATTATTGCTTATACCTAAAATCATAATACTAAGTAGGTATGTATAATACCTACAATCACAATAATAATAACCTACCTATGTATCTTGGTTTTTAATTTTCAAGGAAGGTACAGGTAGGTTACGTACCTAAATGTGAGATTATTTTTTTTTTTAAATGCCAACAGTAAGACAATTTAAAAATTCAATTCACACTAATTTTACTTTGATAATTAGGTTTCTACAAATAAAACATATTTCTCTATGCTTCGATTTACAACACAGCGAAAATCTCTGTCCTCTTAAATATCAAGGTATACCTACTTCCGCAAAAACTCGACGAATATATTAAGGTATTTTTATCAGAATACTTATGCCGACTACTGTACATACGTAGGAATCCTAACCTAGTCGGAATTTACTGTGGATTTTATACTTAAAAGGTAGGTGCCTGTGGCATGAATAAACCAGTTATAAACCAGTATAGGTACGTACTTAAATCAGCCGAATTTATTTATGCTTTGATTTCTTTTTTGTTTCAGTTCAAAGTAAATTTGTAGGTACCTACATAATACATAAATGTTTTCATGTACAAAATAAAAACCGCAAAACATTCCTATTATTACTCATCACAAAATCGTTTTTTAATGGTTTCTTAAAAAGTTCATTGTCAGCACAGCTCTAGCCAGCAGCGGGGTTTACTGCCTTCGCAATTCGCATACACGCAAACTCTACCTCATGGGCCTTATTTTGTGATTCGGTTTACTTATGCTGCGTTTCGTTAACTTCAGTGCGCCGCGCCGAGTACAAAACAAGAAATAAGGGGACGTCCTCCCCGCATTCGATGAGTGTGTATTCGATGAATTTCTGTTTTTTTTATTTATTCTACTTATTTAGTTTCAAAAAACCACATCTTCGGAACTCAAATAGACTTTTCACTGTCAGTCAGCGTCAGGCAACTCTGCTCCCGCAAAGCGAAATTAGTTCTCTGAAGAATTTCATCCCGCGCGCTACGTGGTTGTTGATTGGTGTGATATTATTAAGTGTTTTATAGATATAAATTATTATGCAGATACCAATGAAAAATTTTGCACTTCATTTTGTGCCTGTGGCAAAAATTTCATGCGAGTAACACTAACATTATTTTTCGATTGAATATCGACCTGTTATAGAATTTAATTCTATTTAGGTAAAATATTAATAAAATACCGACTCTGATGATCTCCATGGCGTAATTATAAATTTTTACGGATTTTCATCCCCTGTACGAATAGAGAAAAAGAGAGCTAAGAGTTCTTTGTACTCTTATATAATATTTGAAAGGATTAAAAAAACTTTTAATCATATACCTTAGCCGGTGAAAAAGAGCTTGGTTAGTTAATGAGCTTATCCACGTGCTACCTATGTACCTATCTACATTATTCATGTAGGTTAGCGAGGTACACAAGAATGTGCACAAAAAGTCGGACTGCCAAAGTTTCTAGGGATGCAGCTCTGGTTATATTTCAGCTGTCATTGCATCCAAATATTAACTTTTACCAGGTCATTTTCTCGATCTTGCGCAAATTAAATTTGGGATTATTTTTTAGTTTTTGAGCATATCGCTAATGCACTATTTTAGTTAGCAATCCAATTAAATGGAAATTTAGTTATTGTTGTCAAAAGCTTGGGCCTTTTAAAAGAAAAAACGAATTTATATAATCAGGGTACATGTATGTATCTATACATACGTTTATGCGTAATGTAGATACTACCTGAATGCTTCCAAATTCACTTACCGTGCATTTATCCTTCTAAGTACCTACTTAGACGTAAAACATTAGTTGCATAATTTTTTCATTGTTGAAAAATATCAAAATCTAGGTAGAATTGTGTCTCATACAATCCTTATTCCCTGCGCGATTTTTTTCGAGTGCAGAACGAAAAAGGATACAGACAAAATTATTGTGTAATAATTGTCAGCGACAGCGGCAACAAAGAAAGTCAGTAATGTTAAAAAGAGAACGCTGAGAGCTGAGAGAACGCTCGAGTTTTATTCAAGATAAACAGTACAAAGTTTTATTGCGATTAGCCCCTACTCCCGAACTTCATACTGTTCTTACTGCCCAACAACAATAACTGGTTTACGTCAAAAATCAACAAAACTTCCGGCCGTAATATTTGTGTGTTCCGTGTTCAGTGTTTGTAATGGCGTTTTTGCGTTCTATTTACCGTCACCGTGCAACAAACCTAGTATGTAGTAATAATCGTCGATGTAACGCAAATAAAATATATAATCAAACAGTATTGATTGATTGGAAATCGCTCCAACCCAATCAGCCCTTCACACGTCGAATGTCTGCTGCTTCAAAATATAACTATAAACTAAGCTCTCATTCTCAAAGTGGGTTATTATTGTTCTCTGCTGACTCTAGTGCCATACAATATCGCAATGTTCATACTCAGGAGCGTAAACAGAGCCCTCATACTACAGCCGCGGTTGACCGGAAATCCCAAGACACATCACGGAAGCAACAAGATGAGTCACTTAACTCAAATCTTCCCCAACGAGATGCATTGGATGTAGGCTTCAACGATTCGGTTGCAGCTTTCAAAAGCAAAACAACTAGTGAACTCTTTCGTGCGTTGGTGGTCTATATTATGTGTTCCAATCAGTATCTTGTTGAACACAACATGAAGGTAAGAGAGCTCTCCCATTGTAACCTTTCTAGAAACAATTTTATTTCCTTCTTTTTAAACTTCATCGCGGCCGCAAGAAAAAAATAAGAACAATATAATATGTGCTTTGCTGGGACGGTAGTAGCTTTCACCTTAAATCGATATTTCCACACTCAAATATTATTTGTCTGCGTCGGTCTGTTTCTCAAATTTGCTCAGAGGGGTTCATTTCGCCGCGTTTATTTACTATATTAATACCAAGTTATGCCAGACTGATTTCCCCACGACTTGAACGGAAAATCCTTTTTTGCCCACAAAATTGACGGCGAATGCCCACTATGTTGCAGAAAAAAACTGCTGTTAATAATTTCTTAGGCCAATCGATTTCGTTAATTCGCCTCAGCATTAAAGTGAACAACTTTTCCTTTATTATCAGACAATATTTCATTATTGGAATTCGGTTAATGGTAAATTTCATGCCACATCTTGACCATAGGAAGTTTTTTAAATTAATATTTTTTATATTATAATATTTTGGTAAACAAAAATACACATGGCGCTTCAAGGAGGTATGAAAATGCTCTTCCGTCCTTTTAGCTATATATTTTTATAAAACATAAATATATATATTTTTATAAAACAGGTGAGTAAGTGCAAGAGTTTCTGTTTTCCAAAAATGCCCCTAAAAATGGGCGGAACTCAAAACTTTGTATGGATCAGAAAGCGGTGACGTGAAATAACGCCGAACGAAATAACACCAAATCTCAAATTTGGTCTTATTTCGTTTTCAAAAACGAAATAACGCCAATTTGGTATTATTTCGTAAGCCAAAGCGAAATAAAGCCAAAAGAAAAATAGAAAGAAGACCAAATTTTTTATATATGCCCTTACAACGAAAAGTGAAGACAGTTAAAGAAAAAAACAGGCAGGGGGGTTGCAGACATATTTTACTGTTTAAGTGGAAAACGAAATGAAGCCAAATTGGTCTTCAGTTTATGATTCAATGTGAATGGCCTATAAGGCTTAAGGCCAGTCCAAATTACGTTTTTTTTGAAAAATTTTAGGTTTCTCTTCAATTCTGCCTCCAAATGTGGGCGAGGCTCAAAGCCTTGTTCTTCATAAACGAAATGGAGAACCTAGCGTTTTCTACATAAAAAATATTTAATTTTTAATTTAATATTTTAGTTTTCTACATTAAAAATTTAGCAAAATTTTTTCAATTCAGAGCAAAAATATTGAGTAAACTGCATTTGAAAATTTACCCTTAAAATAGATGCCACGCCATTTGGTGGAGGTTTACCAATTTAGTTTTTCTTTTTTGTATATTACATTCATTAGGAAATGCTTAATGCCGAATATCAGCCTTTTATAACGTCTTACAGTTTTGAAAGTTCTGGAAGTAGTTGCACATTTACACCGAATGTGGGCGTGTCACATTAGCACTTGTATTGCTTCGGATGACAAGGAGCTCATGCACAAAATTTCAGATCTCTAGCTCAAAATGTAAGCCCTAAAAACGTATAACACACAGACAGACAGACGGACGGACATGGCTTATTCGATTCAGAATTCAGTCTCGATCATTTGCCCTTGAGGTCTTGGGGGTCTACCATTTCACCGCATTACAAACTATGTTATAAATATATGGGGGATGGGGTATAAAAAATTATTTGTCACCCTGCGTATAATTGTCACCCACTCACCTTTGAGTAAATTAACTTCAAACAAATGGGAAAGTACTAAGAAAGTACTTTGTAAGAAAGTACTAAGAAAGTACCAATGTAAATTTGGTACATTCTTAATAGAGATTTTTATAATACAGTAAGAACAAAAACGTTTATCTCTCGTTTTTGTATTAAGAAAAATTTTAAAATAAAAATTATCAAATTCTATAGCCTCTTAATTTACAAAACTTATTCTTACTGAGCGGCTTCGTTAACGTCTGCGAGTTGCTCTTCTGTAGAAACGTACTGCACATCAATCTCTCCTTTACTTTGTTGGTCACATGTGTAGAAGAACTGAATGTCGATGTGCTTAGTTCTTTTTGAAGACTCCGGATTTTTTACTATGGTAATAGCTCTTTGGTTATCACAATTCAACGGTGTTGGTTCGGCCTGAATACAGTTGAAGTCTTGTAGGATTCGCCGCAAAAAGATAGTCACTTTTGTAGGTAGACATAGTGCCACAAATTCTGCTTCAGTCGTTGACATTGCGATGACTGTTTGTTTTCGTGAGCTCCAAGCTATAGGTCCACCATTGAGAAAACACACCTTTCCGGTTGTACTGTGTCTGCTGTCAACATCACCCGCCCAATCAGCATCAGAATAAGCAGTCATCGTAGCGATTCGGGTACCCACGTCATAGGTTATACCATGTCATATTGTTCCTTTTAAATACCTGAAAATTCACTTCACCCCTTGCCAGTGTATTCGATTTAGAGCTTTCATGTACCGGCTTAAAGCTCCAACACTATAGGCATAAATTACTGAATAACTAGATATTCAACTTCGGGCATGTAAAAGCTTTGCCCATAAGCTGAAATTGGTAAATTTACCCATTCTCCGATATTTGTTTACAAATTTGAGTAAATTCATGAATTCGTCATTTCCATGCAATTTCGTTTTGCAGCTTTTACATCAGCTGATCGCGTAAGGTAAATTGCTGTTGTATCTTCTTACACGTATTCACCGACACGGAAATTTAAAACTTTAAAAAAGCTTTAAAGGTTTTATGAAAAACGTAAATAAATAGGTGTTGGAGGGTAAGAGGGACGCAAGTTGAATATCTAGTTATTCAGTAATTTATGCTATAGGCTAAGTCAGGTCGAGTAGAAGTTATTGAATACAACAAAGATCCAATAGCTTGACGATAAGGAGATATTTTAGTTCCTTTGCTGTCGAAAGAATTACCTGATTTCGAAAGCTTTATACCTGGATCGGCAGGAACTGCAACAAGGGTGGAATCCTCTAAAGTGATCGATGATGGTCAACATGTTGATTATCAAAATTGACCATCACCCAGTTCTTGCTCTCTGTAGAGTGATCACCGAATTATTTTCAAAACTTGGCAGCATTCACATTTTCATCTGTCTGTTGATGTCATTTGAATACAGAGCTTCTCAAATATGTAACCTTAATTAACTTTTGTTTACATTTTTCGGTAAGAGTGCATTTACATCTTATTACTGCGATTGCGACGTAGAAATGTATGTACATCATTATAAGTTATTATTTTTGTTTAAATGACTAAAATGAACACCAAACCGAAAGGATGGCACATTTAATTACTTACTTACTTACTTAAGGTGGCGCTACAGTCCGGGGTGGACCTGGGCCTCAGCCAACAAGCTTCGCCAGCCAGCTCTGTCTCTAGCTAGCCGTCTCCAGTTTCGCACGCGAAGTTGGCTGTGGTCCCCTTCCACTTGCGTGCGCCACCTGAGTCTCGGTGCTCCTCTACCGCGTCGTCCCTGCGGTGTGGATTCGAAGATTTTCCGGGCCGGGGCGTTGGTGTCCATCCGCTCTAGATGACCCAGCCATCGTAGACGTTGTGTTTTGACTCTTTTGGCTAGGTCGGTATCGCTGTACAGCCCGTACAGTTTGATGTTATATCTCCTCCTCCACTCTCCGTCTATGCAGACGGCACATTTAATTGCAGCCCACTAATAACCGCAAGGCTACGATCCACTCTCATGCGTTGGAAAACCACTAAAAAACAAAATGGAAAATTTTTTGCAGGTTGTTAAGGCAATCCCAGAATGGAAAAAAATCTTTAGAAGATTGCGTGAGGCAGTCCTAAAACTTTTGAGTTTTTCGTAAAATTTTTTTATTGGTTTTCGGACTGAAAAACAAGCTCAATGAGGTACACATATAACTTGTCACATATCATAGGCACACGGTATCACTAAAACTGACAAGGTTAGAAAAAAAAACATAAAAAGAAGCCAATTATTGCGAAAACTCGACTAGCTTTAATTGAAAGTGACACCAAAATAGCTGTCAGCTGAAATTCATCACTGTGGTTAAAACGCTCAAGAACTCTTTGCGCAAAAGCAGCTTGATGTATTTTGATTTTGCCAGATTTCTTGTTTCTCTCGACTTGCATACCTACAAAGAACTCCGCCTCTTTAAAAGTGATTTTGAATTCAGTGTGCAATTGTTTAGAAAATTCTTGAACATAAATCGTATCATCACTAGAGACAAGTCCGTCATCCACGTACAGTGCCAGATAAAAACGGGTTGACTCCTTATCCTTATAGAAAATGCATGGATCCATTTTCGACTGTGTAAGTCAAACCTTTAATAAAAATTGCACAATCTTGTTGTTCCATTGACGCGAGGCCTGTTTGAGCCCATACAGGCTTCTTTTCATTAAGCTTCACGTCAAACTGATAAATGGTGAGATCAAATGCGGCTGCAACTGCTATTAGACTTCTTACTGAGTCGTTTCTTACCACCGGTGCAAAAGTTTCTTCGCAGTCAACGCCTTGCTTTTGTGAGCAGCCCCTCGCTACCCATCTCGCCTTATACTTATCGACTCGTCCATCCGCTTTACATTTCCTTTTAAAAATCCAGCGATGTGTGATAACGTTTAGGTTATCTGGTCTAGGAACTAGGATTCAAGTTTTGTTCTCGACTAATGCATCAAGTTCTCCATTAATTGCTTCTAACCAGTTAGCAGAATCGTCATCCTCCAACGTTTCGGGTATGGATCTCTCTCAATTTGTAACCTCGGGTTTCTCCGCACTACCTCAATTCTGCTGCTTTGATGATTTTCTTCTGCAACCACTGGCATTCCATCCTCTTTCTTATCTTCTTGAACATCTGTAAAGCTCGTCACTCTTTCCAATACCATATGAAGCGTAGAAGGTACTTCGTTGAAGACAACATCTCTCCTGATGAAAATCTTTCTTGCGGCTGGGTTGTACACTCTAAACGCCTTATTTCCGTCGTCTTATCCCACCATTTGACATTTTACAGCATTAAATTGCCATTTGATACGCTGTTCCTTGGGTATATGAACATAACAATCACTCCCAAAAACTCTGAGATGTGCCACCGAAGGTTTAACTCCATACCAATGCTCATAAGGTGTACCAGCTTCAAGAGTCCGGGAGTCCTTAAGTAAACGTCCTCTGCTCAAAGGCATAGCGGCAAATTTCTCGCATGTAACATAGCCTTAGCATTCTCCACAACCGTTCTGTTCTGTCTTTCGACGAAACCATTTTGCTCCGGAGCTCTAGGTGTAGACAGTTCATGCTTGATCCATTAGATAGAAGAAACTGTTTGACTTCATCATTGCAAAAATCCGTGCCCCCGTCAGATCTTAGCCTCTTAATGTGATATCCATCTGCTTGAACTTCCGCATAAAACTGCAAAAGATTCTCCAAAACCTTTGTCTTATTCTTTGAGAAAAAAAAACGAAGGAGTATCTGGTATAGTAATCTTTGAGAAGCATGAAGTAATAGGCTCCACCAATATATGCCACACTCATCTAAGCACACAAATCAACATAAAAAATCTCACCGGGAATCAAAGATCAAGCCGCACCCTCTTTCGGGAAACTTAATCGGTGCAGTCCCCCATAAGCACATCCTTCAGAGAACAATATCTCTCCTGCATCACCTTTGATCTTCAAACCTTCCACGATTTGCTTTTGATGCATTTCATGCAACACTTTAAAGTTAACGTGTCCTAAACGTTGATGCCAAAGCATTGTGGAATCGGTTGTTACTGTATTAACTTCCATTTTCTTCACCGGCCTAAGGTTCACTTTGTTAAGTTTGCGATCCTTGAAACCGTCCACGATTGTCTGACCTCCTTTAATAAAAACCACACGCTTAGCTCCTTCCTCAAAAACCACGCTAAATCTCTTCTCGGTGGACTTAAGTGCAGATATAAAGTTCTTGTTTAACTGTAGTACATAAAGCACGTCTTTGATGGCATGTATTGGAGAGGATCGTTCAACGAAAAACCATCGCCAACTCGAACGTGAAAACTTCTGTTTTCAAATGCGACAACATTTTTAAACCACTCCCTTTGAAAGGACATGTGGTCTGTTGCCCTGGAATCAGCAATCCAAACATCACGCATTTTGTTTGGAATCTACTGAGTTACATATCATAAACAGCTCAGTTCTATCTGCAAAGAATGCTGTGGATGGATTGACTCGTGAACCTGTTGCCACCATGAAAGACTGAGCATGATTTTTTCCCTGTTGATCTCGCACTTTTTTGAAACATTCTCTTGCCCAATGACCTTCTTTCGAGCAATAGTGTCATTTACCCTTTCGTTTTGAAGTATTGCCTTTTTGTTACACGTTGCCGCGGTCCCTTTTAGCATTCTTCCAGCTACTGCTTGCCATATAAGCAGCTTCAGATGTACTTGCTCGTTCGTCAGCGGTTAATCTCGACCTAAGAAGAGCTTCTTTGTTTACAAAATGATCCGTTAGTTTCTCGATCGTTTGAGCTACACTAGGCACAGCATACCATGCAGTCCTTAAGTTGTCATATTTTGATGGTAAGCTTCCCAAAATTTAAGCTATTATCACCTGCTCTTTTTGTTCTAGATCCATGTCTTTCAAGCGCTGGGCAAGAGACATTAGTCTTGCAACTTCCAATTCCAATTCACGCATCAGAAAAGCCTGAGCCTCTGCATCCTTCTACTCCCACTGCGTAAAGTTTTCATTTGGACGAGGTAAGGTCCCCAAAATATACAGTTTCAGTTTATTTTCTGTCATATATATCTCCTTTTGTCTACACCAAAGTTGGTAGTTCTGCCCATTGAATCGATGAATGTGATAGATTTTCTGCTCCGACATGTTCACCGGTGCTTCAGAAATATCTGTCAGAAATCGAAAAATTCTCCCTTATCAATAAACAAAACAGAGGAATTAATTAATTAAATTATTTAATTAATTAATTAATTAAATTAATTAAAATTTAACTTAGCTTAAGCAGAGTGCTTGTCAGGGCCCATAACCTGCTGGGTTGAAAGATTTATTCCAAAAGAAAGGAAGAAAGATGTTACAATTTAACAACTAAGAAAACATGTGCTAAAAGTTAAAATGACAAATTAATTCAATTTGTTTCAATTAAATTTGGTACATTCTTAATAGAGGTTTTTATAATACAGTAAGAACAAAACCGTTTATCTTAACACCCGACCATACCAAAAAAAAACTGCCACGCCTCCGAAAAGTGAGCGGGATATTAAAATATAACTGTTGAATGCTTTATACTAGGTGGTTGCATACATTTCGGCCTGAGACTCCGCCTTTTTAACTAAAAAAAATAACTTTTTTTAACACCACGCCCAAAAAAGTCAGCGGAGGTACATACATAAAAGTTAGAAAATGCTAATATCTACAACTTTTGTCATAATATTTTGCCAAATTTCATATATATTTATTGAAAACCAGTAATTTTAAGCTTAATCCCTATGCGCTGGCGCCATTGTAACATAGCTTAAATTCGGAAAACGTATTTTTTTAAATTAGAGATGGTCGCACATGCAGGCCTGTAGTGGGCGGGCGCATTCAGAATATAAGAATGGAAAGGAGAATAGGAATGGAAAGCAGAATAGGAATGGAAAGGAGAATATGGTCCAACCGCCCCTTATGACACACTATTAAATATAGGATGTTTCCACAGATATTTCCAAGTTAACCTTAAATGTACGTAAAAATGCATTTTTTTTGGTTCAAATTCAATATTTTTGAAAAATAGACCCCTAAAGGGGGCGTGGCTGAAAACTTTATATGAAAAAAATATGGACTGAAGTCTCGCTTACCTAACCTGCTACTTTCTTTGTTTAATGCTTTCCTATTTAAGGCTTAAAGCCAGTCGAAAATACGTTTTTCCAGAAAATTTTAGGTTTTTCTTCAATTCTGCCTGTGGGCGTGGCCCAAAGACTTGTATGGACAAAATGTGTAACTAAGCGTTTTCTATATAAAATATTTAGCAATTTTTTTCAATTTCGAGCAAAAATATTGAGTAAAATGCATTTGAAAATTTACCCTTAAAATAGATGACACGTCCACTAGAGGAGGTTTACCAATTAAATTTGTCTTTTTTGTGTCTTACATATATTAGGAGATGTTAAATGTCATATTTCAGCCTTTTAGAACGTCTTTCAGTTTTGAAAACTCTGGAGGTAGTTGCACATTTAGACCGATTGTGGGCATGTCTTTGGGCGGATTTCAAAGTTTTTTACACTTGTACTGCTTCGCATGACGTGGACCTTACGTACGAAGTTTCAGCATCCTAGCTCGGACGGTCGGACATGGCTCATTCGATTCAGAATTCGGTTCCGATCATATGCCCTTAAGGTCTACCATTATTATTTCACCGTGTTACAAACTATGTGACAAACTTAATATACCTCCTATCCTATGGGATGGGGTATAAAAATTTACCATACGCATTAACTATTGGTAGTCGACGCGCATGTGTGGTTTTTAGGGTTAATTGATATAAAATCAAGTAAAAATCAAATTTTATCTTAACCCTAGTTATGAAACCACCGTCTGTTTCGCACGCAATCTTGGTTTATGCTCATCAGTGGGTAACACTGATCAGTGGGTAACACTTGTTTTATTTTTATTCTGATTATAAACAGAAACAACCTTTTCTTGTCTCCACAACCAACTCACGCCAAGAGAACTATACTCACTCACCACACAATGAATGAGCCTGAGGTTGTTCAACGGACGCAAAAGTAGAAAGTAGATCGCGTGTTGGTACAACGGTCGGTACAATGGTTGTATCGTGTATTTCGTGCCTTATGTTGCAGATGCGTTATGCGTTATTAACGGTCAAACGCGGGGTGAAGTTTTGAAGTACCATTTCTTTTCGCCCCATATGCATCCCTTGTTTCTACTCTGCTTTTCCTCGAACGCACACAGCAACGCAGCATTCCGTTTTTGGCTTTATTGTCTTGGGGTTCTACGGTGAATATTTCTCTATGTTACTAACTGTGAATCAAACTTAAGTATATTAAGGATTTTATACCCCATCTCCTACCCTATGAGATGGGGTATAAAAAATATGGCCGTATTAACCGGAGTGTTAAATCCTAATGATAAAATTATTTTCATGGGTGACTTAAATCTTCCTGCATTAAAATGGGCCATATCAGAAGATGAGTCTCACTTCGTGACAACAAATGTGACATCCCAAAAAGAAATGTTGTTCATTAATTGTGTTTCAAATTCCGGCTTATACCAAATGAATGGTATCCCCAACTCAATGAATAGACACCTCGACCTTGTTTTTACATCTGATACAAATAACTTTATCGTCTTTAAAAGTCCTCAAATTCTAACTACGGTTGACCCCCTTCACCCGCCTTTATCTCTAAACTTTTCTTTTGATAATGTCAATGTTCAAATTAGCTCGGAAATTTCCTTTGCTTTCAACTTCCGTAAAGCCAATTTTACCAAACTTAATAACCTAGTTAGTAACATAAACTTCGATTATATTACTGAAGTTACAAATATAGACTTAGTCTACTCTGTAATTTTTTTCTGTTTTAAGAAATCGGTTCCATTCTCAGTTCGTAAAGACTGCACGTCAGCCCCGCCCTGGTATACCAACGAGTTACGGTCACTTCGAAACAACAGGAACAAATAATGGCAAACATTCTTAAGAACTCGTTCCGAATCAGATTTCACTAATTACCAACATTTATATAGCCGCTTATCTCTGCGAGCATTTATACCACAAATATCTTCAGCGCATGTAATTTAAACTTATATCTGATCCAAAAAGTTTCCACCAATTTGTTAATATTAACTAGTGGGAGGGTAACAATCCGCTTAGGCGAATCGTTGGATACCCCATCCCAATTGACCACTTTCAAGCTCCGAATTGTGTCATAAAACTTGGTTGTTAAGTTTCAGTTTCTATTAACTTCAACTGTATTTAGAATTTCTCAGCTTAAGAATCTTCTCCCTTAAAAAGGGGCGTGGCAACCACCCCTTTTTAATTACATCGCTTTTTTTTATATTTTTATCGGAAGTGATATACACGTATTGATTGTATTTTCACATTAAAAATTTGGTTTATACTTTAAAACGCCTCAAAAGTGGGCGTGCAAAAAATTATTCATTTCAGTTGATAGCTTTCACACATATCTGAACATTTTATGGCACAATTTTTTTGGATGCAAAGAAAATATTTCGAATAAAAAATGCTTAATAAAATGAAAATGAAATATGACCACGCCCAAAAGGGGGCGGTTTTTGCCTTTTTTCGTAATTTCACAATACACTTAAGCGAGGATAACGCGTACCAAATGTCAGCTTCCTACGACAACTTTGAATTTTCATGCTAATAAGTAAAGAGGGCGTGTCAATGGGCGGACTTACAAAGTTCTTACACTTATACTGCTCCGGGACCTAGAAAGAACAAATATTATGTTTCAAGTATCTAGCTCAAAATTTAAGGCGTAAAAACAACCGACATACGGACGGAAATCGCTCGTTCGACTAACAATTCGGTCTCGATCATATGCCCTTAAGTTCTTGGGGGTCTACGGTGATTATTTCTCTACGTTACAAACTATAAATCAAACTTAATATACCTCCTATCCTATGGGAATGTTATGGGGTATAAAATAAACTGACGGCTTTCCCCCAACCTTCAAATATCTCCATAATACGTCAGCAGACACAAAGATAATTGCGAACTTCTTTGCGCAATTCGTCTGCCAATCATTCTACGAATCCACATAGAATCTGATCTCGATTACTTCGGCTATATGAGCAACTGTCCCCAGACATCTCTTGTCTCTGTGAATATAACCCAAGCCTTGGTTAGAGACAATATAATAAAGCTAAAAGATGATTATTCTTCCGGCCCCGATGGTCTCCCGGCTATAGTGCTCAAAAAATGCATGAATAGTTTGGTAGCTCCTGTTCTTGCCTTGTTCCGTTTGTCTAACACAACAGGAGTGTTCCTATTTCTATGGAAAGACTCTTAAATTATTCCCAGACATAAGAAGGGTCATAAGAGTGATGTTTGCAACTACAGACCAATCGCAAAACTATCATGTACACCCAAACTCTTTGAAAGCATCGTTTACCAAGAAATCCTTCCTCACTGTAAGCCACTTATATCCATCGACCAACACGGGTTCTTAAAAGGCAAATCAACCGCTACAAACCTTGCTGAATTTATCTCTAAGTCCTTGTGTGCACTAGAAGATGGAAAGAAAGTTGACGCCATTGCCACCGATTTCTGCAACGCATTTGACAAACTCGCACATCAAGTTATAGTTTTTATACCCGACCCAGGGTATATTAAGTTTGATGTATAGTTTGTAACGCAGTGAAATAATAACCGTAGACCCCTAAGACCTTTTATAGATATATTAATGGGACCGACAGGAGAATCGATTAAGCCATGTCCGTCCGTCCGTCCGTCGGACGAAAACCTCTCGGATGAAAACCTCTAAGGTAATCTCCTCGCCCTTGGATGCCTTCTATCTACAGAACGACCTTAACCGATTTTCAGAGTGGCGTGAAAGGAACCTTTTGGACCTTAACGTCAATAAATACCAGGCAATTATTTTCTCCCGCAAACGTACCGTTTCACCCTCAAAAACTTACTTTATCAATGACATACAGGTGCCGCAAAAGCAACTACTGAAATTCGCGTTCTAGGAGTTATTTGTGATAGCGAGCTTAACTTCCCTAGCCATGTCAGCAACAACATAAGCCGCGCTAACTCCGCACTTGGTTTTTTGAAGCGATGGTCAAAAGAATTCCCTGACCTCTACGTTACCAAGGCCCTTTACGTGACTTATGTTAGACCTCTCCTTGAACATGCCAGTCAAGTTTCGTCTCCCTACCAACAAATTCATATACAGAGAATAGAAGCAGTCCAAAGAAGATTTCTTCGCTTCGCTCTGCGTGGCTTTGTTCAGACAGATCCCATAATTTGCCATTCTCTGAAGATCGACTAAAATGAATCGATATGCAGTCCTAAAAAAGGCGACGCGAGATTGCTGATATTCTTTTCATCCACCAACTTCTTACTGGCAACATTGATAGCCAACAGCTCCTACAGCTAATCACCTTCAATCCTAATACCCGGAACCTTCGATCAGTACCTTTCTTCCGACTAAAATCCCATCGCACTAACTATGGTCACTATGAACCTATTTATAGAATGTTACGTATCTGTAACAAGCACGGACAATCATTTACCCTTAATGGTACCAAGAACACACTTAAAAAGAGTCTTTTAAATCTACCCAATCCAGAAAATCCTTAATATCCCAAAGTTCTAACCTCCCCTTTTTATATCCTATTCCATAGGAATGGAGTATATTAAGTTTGATACAGGCGAAAATGTAACATAGAGAAATAATGACGATAGACACCCAAGACCTCAAGGGCATATGATCGAGACCGTCTTCTGAGTCGAATGAGCCATGTCCGTCTGTCTGTCCGCATGTCACCAATTCTAAGGCCTTAAATTTCGAGCTAAGAAGCTGAAATTTTGTATGTAAGCTCTCTGTCATCCGACGCAATACATGTGTTAAAATTTTTAAAATCCGCACACAGACACGCTCACAATTGGTCTAAATATGCAACAACCTCCGGTGCTTACTAGACTGTAACACGTCGTGAAAAGCTGAAATTTATTATTAAGCATATCCTTATAATTACCAGTCACAAAAAATAAAAATAAACTCCGCAGACCGCCCATTGTGGGCGTGGCATCGATTGAAAGTGTAATCTTTCAAATGCAGTTTATTCATTTTTTTTTGTTCCAAATCGAAAAATTTTTACTTAATATATTATGTAGAAAGCGCTTTTTTCTAAGTTTCTTTGATACAAAGTTTTGGGTCACGCCCAGATTTGGAGGCAGAATTTAAGAAAAACCTCAAATTTTGCAGAAAACATGAATTTCGACTACTTTTTAGCCTAACTTAAGTAAGAATAAAAAATTAAGCTTAGCGCATTAGCTTCAACGTTTTTTATACTAGATCTCGTACCTACAAAGTTTTTGGCCACGCCCAGTTTGGAGGTAGATATTACGAAATTGTTGAATTTTGACCAAAAAATTACATTTTTGGCATCGAATTAAAGAGTAATTGTTCAAATGCAACTTATTCAATATTTTTGTTCCAGATGGAAATATTTTCCTTAATATGTTATGTAGAAAATACTCCACATTTTGTTCACACAAAGTTTTGGGCCACGCCCACATTTAGACGCAGAATTCCATAAAAATCTATAAATTTACAGAAAAACATGGATTTCGACTGCTTTTAGCTTTACTAAGCATAGAATAAGAAAAAAATTTAGCACATAAAGCACACCTGATACTATTTCAGATTTCGTTCATACATGGTTTTTGGCCACGCCCATCCTTAGAGATCGATTTCACAAAATTATTGAATTTGAACCAAAAAAATACAGTTTTGCGTACATTTTAGCCGAAAACTGGGATATTGGTATGCTAATATTGATTTTCGGTGAAAGGGGCTGGACATGCCACGCCCCTTTAAAAAAAAAAAGTAAACAAAAACTTATAACTTAAAATGATGCAAATGGTAACGGGACGGGGATGGAAAACAAGCAAATAAACGAATGGAAAGGAGAATAGGAATGGAGAGGAGAATAGGAATGGAAAAGAGAATAGGAATGGAAAAGAGAATAGGAATGGAAAAGAGAATAGGAATGGAAAGGATAAAAGGCATGGAAAGGATAATAGGAATGGAAAGGATAATAGGAATGGAAAGGATAATAGGAATGGAAAGGAGAATATGAATAGGAATAGGGTATACCGCTATTACATACGCACTGTTGCACTTACTCACTGGTTTTTCCTTAGCCTTAAGTTACAGTACGTTTAAATTGTTTAAGTTCTAAGGTTTTAAGTTAAGCTTGCAATAAGCTACCTTAAAATTAATTAAAGATTTTTTTTAAACCCGAAAATCGGTCAAATAATCAAAGATGCGCCCTTTATTTACTAAACTACAATGGCAGCATTATAAAACTCGTATACACAGAATAGATTCTGAGGTTTTCGCGGTGGATAATCGACACTTTAAATGTTTTTCGGATTTTACCGTGCATTAATTTAAATGAGCTCTTACGTACTCACCCCCAACTGCCTGAAGCTGCTATTGGCGATTAACGATACGCAGGTTATTGGTGCGTAGGCGGTAAATTGTTCTCTCAGTTATGCGATACATTTTGTTGGAAGCAAGCCGTTCTCACAATATCCCTTGGTGTCGCAAGCCTATTTGAGATCAACCGTGTCTTGTTTATTATGGGATCCCAAGATTTGGAGAGTTTAAAACTGTCATCCCTATTCAAATTTTTATGTCGTTTTATTTTAATAGCCTCCCGAACTAAGCAAGGGATATAATGCCGCTCGCGGGCAAGAACTTTAGCCTTATCAAAACGTATCCAATGGTGTTCATATGGATGGTCCAGGATGTGTTCGCATATTGCTGTTTTTCTCCCGCTGGCGTTTGTTGACAGCTCTAATGTGCTCCTTCAAGCGGGCGGCGATGTTTTTTTTTTGTCTGCCTAACCTATGACACCCCACAGCTACAAGGAACTGAATACATGCCAGGTGTTTGAAGTGGGAAGCGATTTTTAGGTGACTAGAGGTAGCTTATCACTTTTTTGGAGGCAAAAATATCGATTTTACACCGTATCGCTTTAAAACTCTGCCTAGTCTTTCGTTAACACCTTTTAAATATGGCGAAAACGCTTTTTGTCCATATCATTGTCGTCCTTTTCCCGGGGAAAATTTGGCTTCCACGTCCCTTGTTTTGTGGACTATACATTCGATTTTAAGATGTGTTTTGACAAAGGTTAACTCAGCGGCAAGATGTTCGGTGTCACATATTCTGTGAGCGCGCTGTATTAACGGGGATACGAAGGATCTTTAATTTGCGGGCTGGTGGTGGGAGGTAGCGTGTAGGTATCTGTTCATGTGTGTACCTTTTCTGTATACGGTGTGTCCTAGTGTTCCGTCCTGTTTGGGGCCAAGAAAGCAATGGAGCCATCCTGCTCCTGTTCCATTGTGAACTTAGTTTTGGGGTGCTGCGAGTTCACATGTTCTAGAAAACTCATCACGGCAGAAACTTTTAGGATGCAGAAGGTGTCGTCGATATATCTCAACCAAACCTTTGGCCTTAAATTGCAGCTGTTCAGGGCTTTTTTTTTAAGTTTTCCATCCACAAATCAGCAACTAAGGGAACTGAGGGTAACCCGATCGCTACACCATCTTTTGTAAATAAAACTTGTTGTTGAATGAAAAATAGCTCGAGGAAATGCAAAATTCTAAAAGGGCCATATGGTTTTCGTCTATGTTGGTGGTTGAAATTAGTTGACGAATAATAATTTGAACATCCTCCACCAATACGTTAGTAAAAAATGACTCGGTATGACTTTTTTTTTTTTTATATATACCTGACTCGCCTATTGCGAACTAAGGCACCTCGACCTGAATAGATCTTTTGTGCCGTGAAACATCAGGATAGTTAGGCTAGTAGGTCATTCACCTTCACTAGCAGAGGAGGTCTGTATGACTTCCGAAATCAGTTGTTCTCTGAAGAAAAAGGTCCGTCTAATACCATTTAGGGCTGGACATTCACATAGGATGTGTTCAGCGCTTTCGTCTTCCTCAAGACAGAGTCGGCATTCAGAGGAGTCAACTATTTTGATTTTAAAGAGGTGATACCTAAACCTGTGGTGCCCAGTTAGGTAACGTAATAGGTTTTTAAAATCATGCCTGTTTAGATTGAGGCAGCTCTTGGCATTGTTTGTGAAGGGCTGAATGGCCCGTTTGGCCTGTCTTAGGCCTGGGTTGTCCACCCAATATGAGATACATTTAGTATGCTCCCAGTTTTTTATAACTTCGTTAATTGCCTATTTGGGGGTGGGGCAGAAAGGTTCAGGTCCCATAAAGGGGGTTTCCGAGCCTTTTCTGGCTAAGTCGTCGGCTTTCTCGCTACCATCAATACCTTCGTGACCAGGAACCCACCACAGTTTGGTTTCGTTTCTTGATCTAAGTTTCTGTAGGGTATTGAAGCAGTGCATGACTGATTTGGAGTCAATGATGTGCGAGCTAAGGGCTCTTATAGCTGCTTGACTGTCCGTGTATACATGGATGTTTGCACCTATGATACCAGAGATCTATACGTGGCTGGCGCATTCTTGAATGGCGTGGAGTTCTGCCTGGAATACACTGGGACATAGTGTATTTCAGGTTCGGCCCGTAAACGCCGGCTCCCACTCCCGACCCCATTTTAGAACCATCCGTATACCACTTAAGGCCGTTTTGACTATTTGGTGAGTTATTGCTAACCCATACTTCTCTAGTAGGGATCTCTGTGGAGAACCCTCTGTTGAAGCATAAAGTTTTTTGTATGCGGTCTGTAACCATGCAGTGCATTTCAAGTTCCGGGAGTTCAGAGAAAAGTGAAAGCAGGTCCGGATGGTCGCTATTGCCATTTTTTGTACAAAAATGTGCAGGGGTGTAAGCCCAATTATAGCTTCTATAGCAGCTGTGGGGCACGTCCACATAGCTCCTGATATACCCAGGCACGCAAGACGCTGTACCTTTTTGAGTTTTAGGATGGCGGTCTGCTGGGTGGTCTTAGTCCACCATACTATGGAAGCATAAGTTATGATGGGCATGACCATCATAGTGTAGATCCAATGAGCAATCTTTGGAGAGATTCCCCATGTGGTGCCATACATACGTCTACAAGCCCAAAAAGCGTTGGAAGCTTTAGTGATTTTGCTGTTTAGATGTGAGTTCCAGGTGAGTCCCTTGTCTAGAATAATTCCCAGATACTTGACTTCATTGGAGTACTCAACGATTTTGACGTTAAATGAAATTGAACCTAAGTTGATATTTCTTCTTTTTGTGAAAGGAACTATGACAGCCTTACTAGGGTTTATTGAAAGGTTTTCTCTAGAGCACCAGTCAAGGACTGTCCTAAGGGCGTTTTGCATACGTGATGTTACTTCGTTTGCTTCTTCACCCCTAATGATGATGACTAGGTCATCGGCGAAACCAATTATGTTTAAGTCTAAATTACTTAATTTGTGAAGTAGGTCGTCGATAACCAGAGACCACAGGAGGGGTGACAGTACGCCTCCCTGTGGATAGCCTCTTGCGGCTAAAACTGATACCGATGTCAGTCCTGATGTAGAAGTGATCAACTGACTTTCGAGCATCGCTTTGATCCAGTTAATTGTAGCTTGGTCAATGTTCCTGTGGATCAAGGCATTTGATATCGAATTATATCCATTATATCCATATTTTAGCCCCAGCTAAAACTTATCCTAAATAAGGCTATCAGGGTGGGTACAAGAATATCTAAACCTTTTTGTAGAAGGGCTGGAAAAATGCCGTCTTTACCTGGTGCCTTGTATGGTTTAAATGAGTTAATGACCTATTTAACCTTGTCCGGGCTGAAAAGTTTCCCCGACAGACTATTAAATCTGCTGAGGTTTCTCGGTGGTGAAACCTCTATGGCCTGCTCGTGTGAGCTGTCTGTAATCAGTGACCCTGGAAAGTGAACCTGAAGCAGGAACTTCAATGTTTCTTTCCGGTCGCATGTGATTGTTCCGTCGGGTTTCTTTAACAAACCCATGCAGTTTGAACGATCGTTTGAGAGAGCTCTTTGAAGTCGTGCTACAGCGGGGAGTTTTTCAAGCTTCTCGCAGTTTGCACTCCAAGAAGCTCTTTTTGATCTGCGTAACTCGGTTATATGTGGTTGATTGAGATTTGTATTGTTCCCATTCCCCGGTGCGTTTGGCTTTATTGAAAAGTTTCCTCACCCTTTTCCGAATAGTTTCTAGGTTTTCATTCCACCATGGCACGCACCTTTTTACCACGGTACGCTTGACCTTACAGCTATTTTTAAAAGATGAGAGAATGATGTCATTCAGCTGATCCTGTGCCGACTCTGCATCAACTATTGTTCATGGTGTCGCTGGCATGAGATCAGCCTTGACCGCTTGGTTTTCGCGATATGTTCTCCAGTTTGTAAGCCTTTTATCATATCGGATCGGTTCGTGCTCCATGTTGCATCTTAATCTGAACTTTATGTGCATATGGTCAGATAAAGATGCCTCATCCGAAACGTGCCAATCCTCTACAAAATTTTGTAAAAACGGAGACGAGGGAGTAAGGTCTAAAACTTCCTCTCTTATACGGATTCTTAAAGTAGGTTTGTTACCTTTATTTAGAATTTGAAGATTATTACTATAAATAAAATCTAGAAGTGACTCACCTCTTTTGTTGGTATCTCGGCTGCCTCAAATTGTGTTGTGTGCATTGGCGTCGCAACCGATGATAAGGTGTACCCGCATCTTGTCGCAGTACTGGGCCAGTTCCTGTACTACTGTGGGAGGTGCTTCTTCCATGTCTCCTGCGAAGAACGCCGACGCGCATACAAACTTGTGTAGCGCCCGGCCGTTGAGGCGTTCAATTTGAACCGCCACCAGATCCCTGCTTAAGAAACCTGGAATCGGAGAGAAATTTATATCTTTCGAAATGGAAAGAGCTGCCCTAGGTCTAAATTCACCCTTGGCATAAATTAGCTCTCTGGTTTTACTTTCTAAACCAAAAATCTTACCAATCTTAGCCCATGGCTCTTGTATAAGACCAATAGTGATGCTTTCTTCAGCGCATCGCTGGCTAAAGTTGTGCGAGGCACCCATAGCCCGGTGCAGGTTAGCCTGCAGTACGCTTAGAAGCGATGTCATTTACGTGCGTACTCAGAATTTCGTACTCTATAGGGCTTATTATCGCCTCTACGTCGCACGACACACAAAAGGGCTGAATGGCCCGTTTGGCCTGTCTTAGGCCTGGGTTGTCCACCCAATATGAGATACATTTAGTATGCTCCCAGTTTTTTATAACTTCGTTAATTGCCTATTTGGGGGTGGGGCAGAAAGGTTCAGGTCCCATAAAGGGGGTTTCCGAGCCTTTTCTGGCTAAGTCGTCGGCTTTCTCGCTACCATCAATACCTTCGTGACCAGGAACCCACCACAGTTTGGTTTCGTTTCTTGATCTAAGTTTCTGTAGGGTATTGAAGCAGTGCATGACTGATTTGGAGTCAATGATGTGCGAGCTAAGGGCTCTTATAGCTGCTTGACTGTCCGTGTATACATGGATGTTTGCACCTATGATACCAGAGATCTATACGTGGCTGGCGCATTCTTGAATGGCGTGGAGTTCTGCCTGGAATACACTGGGACATAGTGTATTTCAGGTTCGGCCCGTAAACGCCGGCTCCCACTCCCGACCCCATTTTAGAACCATCCGTATACCACTTAAGGCCGTTTTGACTATTTGGTGAGTTATTGCTAACCCATACTTCTCTAGTAGGGATCTCTGTGGAGAACCCTCTGTTGAAGCATAAAGTTTTTTGTATGCGGTCTGTAACCATGCAGTGCATTTCAAGTTCCGGGAGTTCAGAGAAAAGTGAAAGCAGGTCCGGATGGTCGCTATTGCCATTTTTTGTACAAAAATGTGCAGGGGTGTAAGCCCAATTATAGCTTCTATAGCAGCTGTGGGGCACGTCCACATAGCTCCTGATATACCCAGGCACGCAAGACGCTGTACCTTTTTGAGTTTTAGGATGGCGGTCTGCTGGGTGGTCTTAGTCCACCATACTATGGAAGCATAAGTTATGATGGGCATGACCATCATAGTGTAGATCCAATGAGCAATCTTTGGAGAGATTCCCCATGTGGTGCCATACATACGTCTACAAGCCCAAAAAGCGTTGGAAGCTTTAGTGATTTTGCTGTTTAGATGTGAGTTCCAGGTGAGTCCCTTGTCTAGAATAATTCCCAGATACTTGACTTCATTGGAGTACTCAACGATTTTGTCGTTAAATGAAATTGAACCTAAGTTGATATTTCTTCTTTTTGTGAAAGGAACTATGACAGCCTTACTAGGGTTTATTGAAAGGTTTTCTCTAGAGCACCAGTCAAGGACTGTCCTAAGGGCGTTTTGCATACGTGATGTTACTTCGTTTGCTTCTTCACCCCTAATGATGATGACTAGGTCATCGGCGAAACCAATTATGTTTAAGTCTAAATTACTTAATTTGTGAAGTAGGTCGTCGATAACCAGAGACCACAGGAGGGGTGACAGTACGCCTCCCTGTGGATAGCCTCTTGCGGCTAAAACTGATACCGATGTCAGTCCTGATGTAGAAGTGATCAACTGACTTTCGAGCATCGCTTTGATCCAGTTAATTGTAGCTTGGTCAATGTTCCTGTGGATCAAGGCATTTGATATCGAATTATATCCATTATATCCATATTTTAGCCCCAGCTAAAACTTATCCTAAATAAGGCTATCAGGGTGGGTACAAGAATATCTAAACCTTTTTGTAGAAGGGCTGGAAAAATGCCGTCTTTACCTGGTGCCTTGTATGGTTTAAATGAGTTAATGACCTATTTAACCTTGTCCGGGCTGAAAAGTTTCCCCGACAGACTATTAAATCTGCTGAGGTTTCTCGGTGGTGAAACCTCTATGGCCTGCTCGTGTGAGCTGTCTGTAATCAGTGACCCTGGAAAGTGAACCTGAAGCAGGAACTTCAATGTTTCTTTCCGGTCGCATGTGATTGTTCCGTCGGGTTTCTTTAACAAACCCATGAAGTTTGAACGATCGTTTGAGAGAGCTCTTTGAAGTCGTGCTACAGCGGGGAGTTTTTCAAGCTTCTCGCAGTTTGCACTCCAAGAAGCTCTTTTTGATCTGCGTAACTCGGTTATATGTGGTTGATTGAGATTTGTATTGTTCCCATTCCCCGGTGCGTTTGGCTTTATTGAAAAGTTTCCTCACCCTTTTCCGAATAGTTTCTAGGTTTTCATTCCACCATGGCACGCACCTTTTTACCACGGTACGCTTGACCTTACAGCTATTTTTAAAAGATGAGAGAATGATGTCATTCAGCTGATCCTGTGCCGACTCTGCATCAACTATTGTTCATGGTGTCGCTGGCATGAGATCAGCCTTGACCGCTTGGTTTTCGCGATATGTTCTCCAGTTTGTAAGCCTTTTATCATATCGGATCGGTTCGTGCTCCATGTTGCATCTTAATCTGAACTTTATGTGCATATGGTCAGATAAAGATGCCTCATCCGAAACGTGCCAATCCTCTACAAAATTTTGTAAAAACGGAGACGAGGGAGTAAGGTCTAAAACTTCCTCTCTTATACGGATTCTTAAAGTAGGTTTGTTACCTTTATTTAGAATTTGAAGATTATTACTATAAATAAAATCTAGAAGTGACTCACCTCTTTTGTTGGTATCTCTGCTGCCTCAAATTGTGTTGTGTGCATTGGCGTCGCAACCGATGATAAGGTGTACCCGCATCTTGTCGCAGTACTGGACCAGTTCCTGTACTACTGTGGGAGGTGCTTCTTCCATGTCTCCTGCGAAGAACGCCGACGCGCATACAAACTTGTGTAGCGCCCGGCCGTTGAGGCGTTCAATTTGAACCGCCACCAGATCCCTGCTTAAGAAACCTGGAATCGGAGAGAAATTTATATCTTTCGAAATGGAAAGAGCTGCCCTAGGTCTAAATTCACCCTTGGCATAAATTAGCTCTCTGGTTTTACTTTCTAAACCAAAAATCTTACCAATCTTAGCCCATGGCTCTTGTATAAGACCAATAGTGATGCTTTCTTCAGCGCATCGCTGGCTAAAGTTGTCCGAGGCACCCATAGCCCGGTGCAGGTTAGCCTGCAGTACGCTTAGAAGCGATGTCATTTACGTGCGTACTCAGAATTTCGTACTCTATAGGGCTTATTATCGCCTCTACGTCGCACGACACCCTGTTGAGAGGCACCGCTTCTGTTGCCCCTCGGTCCCCTGTCTGCACGAGGACCACTTTCTTTCCTACCTCCAGCCCGATCCGCATTCAGTTTTGGCCTGAAGCGATTCGGGTTGGGGGTAGTGCCAACCCCAGCTTTGGTGTTCTGCTGGAACGACGATTTTGCGATAACGGGCGCATCTGCAGCGCTGGTTGTTTCCGCTTCCTTCTCCGTTTCCTTCAATTTGCCGCTTACTACCCCCGTTGACGTAGAAGCTTCGCTTTGGGGGGCGGTATTGGTGCTCTGGGACGCTGCTTTGTCCAAGCTTTTGAGGATGAGCTTAGTGGATCCAAAACGGTATTCTACCATGCCCTTCACCTCAATGAGCCGTTTCATAGCGCTTTCATTAATAGCTAGGACCAGATGGGCGGTGTCTTTTACATCTGATCTCTGCAGAACTTTCCACGTTCTAGTGTTGAGGTCTTTGTTCTGCCAGAATTCTATCGCTAACTATCCCGGTACTTCGTGGGAAGAAACATCTGATGATATGAGGTTTCGGAAAATCTTTCTCACCTACTAGCATCACTTCCAACCCACATTTCTCCTTTAGCTTGGCGAAGTTAGTTTTCATCCACTCTGCAGTAGATGCGTCCGCCAGACTATCATTAGCCATCCGGCTTTGAAAGTTGCACCGCGGAACAATGGCTTTACTTCTCCTTCAAGCAACTCAATCGTGATGTCTAAAATCCTCTCTTGAATTTGGACCATTTGTCCGTTCGAGAGAGGATTGCGATCGAGATCGGTCGGTACGACGCCCAGTCTGACAAGGCTCGCTATATTGCTATAGGGGACTTTGTCAGCGGTTGTTCTCCCTGTTCAAGCTCGTTTCGCTTCGGATTGGGGAGGGGTGTTGTCCTCGGATCGCGTACGCTTTCCATCAGAACTCTTTACCGCTCCTTTCTCTTTTGCGTAAATCCGGGCCTGCTCAAGAGTGCACCCCTTCTTTAGCGCACGCTTAAATCTGCGTTGTTCTGCGGGCGTGAATTGAATGTATCCGGTCTTATCCGGTCTTATTTTGACCGCATTGCTCGAGGACGCGGATACACTTTCCTCAACGGATAGCAGTTCATCCGAGAGTATGCTATTGCATAGCGTGCTGGTGTCTGACAAGGGTTCGCTGAGAAGAGACAAGTTCTCATCGGCGTCTCCCATGTCAGAGTCAATGATCCCTGGCTCTGCCCGATTGGCAAAAGCCGAAGTTTCACCGACAGGGTGTTCTGCAACATCTCTAGTTGATGATGCATTCGTAGAGGCATCATTCTCTATTGTTTTTGTTTTTATAGGATCTATTTTGATTCCCACGAGTAAACGGGATTGTCAGTCGCCCGTGGTCTACCCGTATAACCACAGGAAGGCTATCTTGAAATCGGAGGTCGCCTGGTATCTGAAGTTCGCAAACTCGAGGCTAAGCACTCTCTTAGCCAAGCATCCCTCGGCGCTTGCTGTTCCACCATTAGATTAGGGATTTGTTTGACGGAGGTTTACCCCCCCTATGAGTGTTCTTTACTGAGGATTGGACGTAGTCCGTTGCCTCAAACCCTCATCCTTTACCGGGCTTGGGACCGGCAGTCTACGTGTTAAGCCAGTTGCTATGACGTAGCCAGGCGGATTTAATGACTTTAGGTAGTCCATACAATTTCAACAAATTTTCTTTTGCAAATCTCACTTTGCAATTATCGGTATGAATTTTGTTCATTTCGCAAAAGTTTCTTCGCGAATTTTCATTCAGTCATTTTTCTATCTTGCAAAATTAAAACTTAGCAATACTTATCTCGCTTTTTTAAATCTCGCTTATTATTTAGCAGCAATTGTTGTTCAGCAAGAAAATATTTCGCGAACTGTTATTCCCCGTTCTGACTCCTTGTCGTTCGCTGTTTAGGTAAACTGTCATTGTGTATTAGTTTGTCAAAAGCCGGGGCAGTTAAACGTGTTATAATTTGATTTAATCAATTAATTGGATAGGAGGTAAATTGAGTTTGTCACATAGTTTGTAACACGGTCAAATAATAATGGTATACCCCCAAGACCTTAAGGGCATCGAGACCGAATTCTAAATCGAATAAGCTATGTCCGTCCGTCCTTCTGTATGTCACATGTTTTTAAGGCCTTAAATTTTGAGCTAGGGTATTGAAATTTCGTACGTAGTCGTCGAAAATTTTTTGAAAACCACCCACAGACACGCCCACAATCACAGTCTAAATGTGCAACTATCTCCAGAGATTTTAAAACTGTAAGACGTTCTTGAAGGCTGAAATTGGACATTTAGCATCTCCCCCTCATCTTAGACACAAAAAAGAAAAATTTAACTGGTTAACCTCCACCAGTGGGCGCGGCATCTATTTTAATCGTAAATTTTCAAAGGCAGTTTAATCAATATTTTTGCTCCAAAAAAAAGAGTTTCGCCTAATATATTATGTAGAAAACGCTTAGTTCAGTTTACACTCAGCCGCCAAAGAGTTACGATGCGTTTACTATGTCCTCCTGCAATGTTTGCAAATCTAAAATAGCAAGAGATTCTTGCAAAATTAAATGCAGTGATTGCAACAGTTTTTTTTCACTCTGATTGCGCTAAGCTAAAGATCGAGGAAGTGGAGCAACTGACTAGAAATAAAAAACAGTGGTGTTGTCACAGCTGCAACCAGAACGAACCAGCTGCGATTCGAACAAAAATAAGATCTCTCTTGAAGGAATCCACCGCATAGTGTAACAACTACAATCTACGTTAACATCAACGGCAGAATATATCGAGACATTAAAAGACCAACTCGACTCTCTCAAGAAGTCCACGGAATTACTGGCGGAAATAAAAAAAGAAAACGAGCAATTGAAGTCACAGTTAAGACAAACTAAAACTAGACTTGATGACGCTGAGGCGATGATTCATGCTAACTTCATCGAGCTGAGGGATGTTCCGTTGACTGATAACGAAATTGTGTGCGAGACAGTGGTCCAAGTCATTGCCCAGGGCGTGGGTATCACGATGACTTATGATGACGTAGACTTTTGCTATAGAAAAAAAACAAAGGCAAATCGACTGGCGTTGTTGTGGTAAAGCTGCGGAGCAGACAAATGAAGGATCGCATACTAACTGCGGTTTATGCGAAGAAATCACATGTAGATGCGACAAAAATTTTTTCAAACAACGAGGGAAACATTTTCGTCAACGATTGGCTTTCAACTGAAGCAAAAATGCTTCTTAACGAGGCGAAGAAGGTGAAGATGAACTTGAATTACGAATTTCTTTGGGTGCGGCATGGGAGGATCATGATGAAGCGTTCGCCTGGTATGCAGATCAAATTTATCAAAAGCATAAATGATCTTAATCACTTGGATTAAGACATTTGTTAAATTCTAAATTTGCTTCTTTTTATTTATACTTATATGACATCCATAAATGAATTTATTGATCTGAGTGCTAGTAATGGTAGTAATGAAACAATAATAGGCTCAAATTTCGTGTCAAGAAGTGATGATTTTACCATTCTTCACTTAAACATTAGAAGTATGAGGAAAAACTTTGATAATTTTTGTTCACATTTGCAAAATAGTTTTGTTGTTCTACCTCAAATAATTGTTTTGTCAGAAATTTGGGTGTTTAACCATGAGTTATGCTATTACCAAATCCCTGGTTATACTCCTTACCCTAATTGTAATGAAGACTATAAGGCAGGTGGAGTAGTTGCGTTTGTTAAAGGTTCCATATGCGTTGAGAGTGCCTATTCACCGGAAATTGAGAGTGCCGATATTAAAGTATTGAGAGTAGTTATAGGTAAATTTGTATTGGATGTTGTGTGTTAGGTGATGTTAACATCAATATTCTAGGACTTCCTTCGAGCAGTGACAGTTACCTTACCATTTTGTCTTCCATGGGCTTTGATGGAAAAACAGAAAACAGAGCCAATGGAAAGTTGTGAATGACATTTTAGGGAAGTCGGCTGTTGAAGGCGTCATCAAATCCTTAAGATTTTCTGATAATTACAATACATCGGATGAACAAGAGATGAGCAATGGTATGAACTTGTTCATACCATCATGTAGCTCTTAAATCGAAGCCAGACTCTGGTGGATTAGATCGTGAGAATTTCCTTCCGGAAAATCAATTACATTCCTTCTATTTTGCTCCTGTCGTTGAAATTAAAGTATCTAAAGTCATTTTCCGGCTTAAGCCTAAGCCCTCTTCGGGATTAGATAATATCATTACCATTGCTGTTAAAAAATCAGTGACTTAATAACAAAACCATTAGCTTCTCTTATTAACCAGAGCTTTTAAGCTGGAGTATTTCCTGAAGTTCTTAAAACAGCTGTGATTGTTCCCATATATAAAAAGGCGACATATGCGATCCGAATAACTATAGGCCGATATCGCTGATCTCAGTCTTTTCAAAAATCTTTGAAAAAGTCATCACTGCGAGAATAATTAGATTTATAAAAAAGTTAAGACTTATCAGCGAATCGCAATTCGGTTTCCAAGAAAAGATATCAACAGAAGATGCACTTGTGACATTTCTGGAAAGTATCTATGAAGGAATCGACAGTAACAAAAAACGTCTGCCATGTTTCTTGATTTAACTAAGGCATTTGAATTAGTCAACCATAAGGTACTTCTAAAAATACTGGAGAGGCTCGGTTTCAGATGCAACATTCTTAAATGGATTTCATCTTACCTTTGCAACAGGAAGCAGCACGAACGTATTAACCGAACTCTAAGTGAACCCTTGCTATCTACCCAAGCTGGCGTCCCACAAGGATCCGTGCTTGGCCCTCTGCTGTTTCTACTGTACATGAATAGTATATTCAAATTGCGCCTTAACGGTAAGATTACTGCTTATGCTGATGACTTAGCTCTTTCCTTCCCCGCCTCAAGCGTACCGGAATTAGTGCACCAAATGAACTCCGATCTAGCTCTGCTTGGTAAATGGTTTAGGTATCACCACATGATCCTTAGCACTAAGTCCAAGGTAATGATGTTCTCATTGTCCCACCCGTCTGTACTTAATGGTGTTAAGCTTCAAGCTCTTAACTACCATTCTAACTGTTTTAACTGCACAGCCTTAGAATCCGTCTCGGAATTTCGATATCTAGGTGTAACGTTGGATAGCAAATTGAGCTGGAAACCGCACATAGCAATTTTAAAGAAAAGCTTTTATTTTGGCTTAAGCAAGATTTACCATCTAAGAAGACTGGTTCCCCCTAACCTCATGACGACAATATATTACGCACTAATCAATTCTCGCATTGAATATGGTATATCCTGTTGGGGTGGTGCTTTTGTTAGTAATCTCCAGCCGCTTATAGCAGCCCAAAAGAAGATTATACGAATAATGCTTTTTAAACCCAATAGAGAACATTCACTTCCTTTATTCAGGTTAGCTAAGATACTGCCCCTCCAACATCTGTATGTATACAAAGTTCTGAGATTGTTCTACCTTAGGTGTGGTTACAATAGATTAAGTTCAAAAGAAATGTATACTCTTCGGTCATCGTCGTCAGTGACCGTTCCTCGAGTTAGAACTGAACATTGTAGACGATTTACTACCAACATTGCTCCTTTCCTTTATAACAAGTTGCCACTGGATATACGCAAACAAGTGGGTTCCAAAGCGAGTTTCTTGAGCTCGTTAAAAAAAATAGCTTCTCTCTATGTCCGATACAGGTGCTTTAACGCAAGTAATATCATAACTTGTTTTAACTTCTTATAATAACTATTTTTCCACCATTCCTCGCTGATCCTTTTCTTGTCTTACCCAAATACCTTCTTTAACTATTTTCCCAATATAAAAAAAAACGCGTCTCCTCTCTTTGTCGGCTTCTAAATTTCTATTACTGAATTAATTTATCTCTAACTTATTTATGATAAATAAACACTTACTACTGGTTCTTCTAACCACAAAGTGTTAGTTTCTTCTTTCTTTCTTAGTCACAATACAACTCTTGGTTAAATATTTAAATGGATTAAAGCTAGAATATTAAGCAAATGCGTGTTACGTCAACAGACTTATGTAAGACTTTTTGTACTGGAAATGAAATTGAAATAAATTAGTAAATTAGTAAAATTAGTAATTAGTTCTACATTTTGTTTATACAAGACTTTAGGCCACGCCTACATTTTTGAGGCAGAATTATAGAAAAACCAAAAATATTGAACTTGAACCAAAAAATTGCATTTTTACGTACATTTAAACGTAACTTGGAAATATCTGTGTAAATATCTTATATTTTTTAAAAGTTTGTTTTTAGGGGTGGTTGGACCACGCCCCTTTTCGAAGCTTGCACTACTGTCGAAATGGAACAAAATAACAATGCTATCAGCATTTTTTAATGTGGGATGGGATGTGGTATCCAACGGTCCATTTTACGGACTGTAACATCTGCGTACACACTGTAGCACTTACTCACTGGTTAAAAAACAAGTGGGAAAGTGCAACAGTGCATATGCAAAATCTTCAGTCCATTAACGATGGATTGCAAAATACCCGACCATACAAAAAAAAACTGCCACGCCTCCAAAAAATGGGCTGAATATAAAAATATAGCTGTTAAATACTTATACTAGGTGGTTGCATATATTTCAGCCTAAAACTCCGGCCTTTTTAACTAAAAAAATCATTTTTCTTTTGAACGCCACGCCCAAGAAAGTGGGCCGAGGCATATACTTCATATACATGAAAGTTAGAAAATGCTAGTATCTACAGCTTTTGTTATACAATTTTTAGTCAAATTTCATATATATTTATTGAAAAACAGTCATTTTAAGCTAACATCCCTTAAAAAAGTGACCGTTGTCAATGAAAAGGATCTAAGTTTTTGGCTACTTCAAGGACAATTACAATGTAATGTCACATACCAATAATGAATGCGCTAGCACCATTCTTACATAGCTAAAATTTGGAGAAAGCATTTTTTTAAATTAGCGATGGTCGCACATACAGGCCTGTCTATGGGCAAATTCAGCTTATTTGCAAAACTTGATCTAAAGGACTGGACTTCCCGCCAACCCACCAAATTTCAGCTCTCTACCTTATAATTTAAGGACTAAAAGTTGTTTACATACGGACGGACGGACATGGCTTAAGCTATTCTCTTTGGGTCTCTATTCGGTCCCATTCATATCTCTTAAAGGTCTTGGGGGTCTACGGTGATTATTTCACTGCGTTACAAACTGTACATCAAACTTAATCAAACTTAATATACCCTGGGTCGAGTATAAAAAATACTTTTTTCACACTTTAACTATGTTATAATAACGCCAGCACACTGATTTTTAGTATGTGACACTGCTTTGTAATTGTCTTTGAGGCAGCAATAAAAGTTTGGCGTTTACATTGACCACGCCCACTTTTTAAGGAATTTTAACTTAAAATGACTGTTTTTCAACAAATATGTATGACGTTTGATAAAAAATAAAAAAACAATATAAAATAACAAAAGTATGTAACAAAAATATCAGCATTTTCTATATTTAAGGTATATCATATATATATCTCCGCCCACTTTTGTATGAGTGGCTTAGAAAAGAGTGATTTTGTTAAAATGACGGGGTTTTAGTACAAAATGTATGCAACCACCTAGCGTTAGGCATTCAACAGCCAAATTTTTACATCCTGCCCACTTTTTGGAGGCGGCAGGTTTCTTTTTGGTAAGATCGGGTGTTTCGCAATCCGTCGCAGATGAACTGAAGTTTTTGCATTTGCACTGTTGCACTCTCCCACCTGCTTTTTAGCAGTTTCCTTTTATTTTTTGCTTAGAGAATTAGTCAATTCATGCTTTTTTTTCATCAGTTGAACTTTAAATAAAAGCTTAGTTGAAAAAAGTATAATGTAGGCATTATGTTTGCATTTTTAGCAATATGCTTTCACATTTTGTTAAGAGAATGACGCGACAAGTTCATCTTCGTTAGGCGGAGCTTCCGATCTTTAAAGAATAGGTGCTTTTGCAGAATCCACATCATCGAGAAGCCCAACAAAACATTTTCTTGAGGCTTTTTCATAACGTTTCTATGTTAAGCGGTGAAAGAAATGCAAATAAACCTATGTAAGTACCTGTGGTTTGGCTTTCATGAAGAATTGTAAACTTATGTTCCCCTTGATTTTTGTTTTCTTGATTAACTTCATTGGAACTGTTTTAAGCTCTGGCCAACATAAGTCTTAACTGTGTACTCTGCGACATAATTTATGTTTTTATTTGATTAAAAACAGCGCCAAAGTGTATTCATGTGCCAAATAAAACTTGATAAATGCTTAGATTTCTAACAAAATATATTATTGAAAAATGTCGTAATTTGTTGAGAACACGATACAAAATTAATTTTTTAAGACATCTGAAAAAGGATTTTAAAGAAAAGTGGCATAAGTCATTGAAATGCTAATAAAAAACACAAAGTTCAAAACTTATCAAGAAAAGTGGAATAATTCGTTTTAGTACAAGAAAAAATTTATGAAAAGGCACTTACCTTATAAAGAAAGCGGACCCAACTACAAATAATACTTTTTTCAGCAAACTTTAGCAAAAATTTACACGCAAAACCAAAAATGAGTCACTTTTCCACACAAATCATGAGGCCCGTCCTCTTTCAACATCAGTCAGCTACTGAGTTATGTCTCTCTTACAAATAAATAAACAACAAAATGGAGCGAAGTAAAAAATGGCACATCACCCATCTAAAGCGATTCTGAAGCAATATAGTTATCCCGATTTTACAGAAATGTAAAGAATTTTTTTCTGAGTATACTGGCATACTTAACTCAAAAATCGAGTTTTTTGAGTTATGCCGGTTTTCTTAAATAGCGAAGATATGTGAACATATATCTGTTCATATGTTAACATATGTATCTATTATTGGGAAAAAGTCCGCAGACCGCCCCTTGTGGGCATGGCATCGATTGAAAGTGTAATCTTTCGCATGCAATTTATTCAATATTTTTGTTCCAAATCGAAAAAATTTTGCATAATATATTATGTAGAAAACACTTTTTTTTATTTCTTATATACAAAGTATTGGGCCACACCCAACATTTATTGGGTATATTATATTATAGTATTAGGATTTATTAGGAGTATAAGGATTTGGAAGCAGAATTTAAGAAAAACCTCTAATTTTCCAGAAAACATGGATTTCGACTACTTTTTAGCCTAACTTAATTAAGGATATGGAATAAAATTTAGCATATTAGCTTCAACGTGTTCTATACTAGATTTCTTTCCTACAAAGTTTTTGGCCACGCCCATGTTTGGAGGTAGATATTTTGAAATTGTTGAATTTTACCCAAAAAATTACATTTTTGACATCGAATTAAAGAGTAATTGTTCAAATGTTTTTTATTTGGTATTTTTGTTCCAAATCGAAAAATTTGTGCTTAATATGTTATGTAGAAAATATAAGGTTCTACATTTGGTTCATACAAAGTTTATGTCGACACCCATATTTAGAGGCACACCCACAAAGGGGTGTGGCATCCACCCCTTTTCAATAACATAGTTTTTTTGTTTATATATTTTATCAGAAGTGGTATACATGTGTTGATTGCACTTTCATATAAAAATTTGGTTTATACTTAAAAACGCCCCCAAAAAAGGGCGTGGCAAAAATTTATTCATTTCAGTTGATAGCTTGCGCACATATCTGGACATTTTATAGCGCAAGTTTTTTGGATTCAAAGAAAATATATCGAATTAAAAACGGTTTATTAAAATGAATATTAAATATGACCACGCCCAAAGGGGGCGGTTTTTGCATTTTTTTGAAATGCCAATTACAATACACTTCAGCGACAATAACGCGTACCAAATCTCAAATTCCTACGACAACTTTGAATTTTCATGCTATTAAGTAAAGTGGGCGTGTCAGTGGGCGTATTTTTAAATTTTTTTACACTTGTACTGCTTCGGGACCTAGAAAGAACAGATGTTAAATTCCTAGCTCAAAATTTAAGGCCTAAAAACTACCGACACACGGGCGACCGGACGGACATGGCTCATTTGACTAACGATTCGGTCTTGATCATATGCCCTTAAGGTCTTGGGGGTCTTCGGTGATGATTTCTCTATGTTACAAGCTTTGAATCAAAGTTATGACACATAATGATATAATGATGCATTATGGTATAATGATGCATAAATGGTAACGGGACGGGGGTGGAAAACAAGAAAATATACGAATGAAAAGGAGAATAGGCATGGAAAGGAGATAAGGAATGGAAAGGAGAATATGAATGAAAAGGAGAATAGGAATAGGGTAAACCGCGGTCCGTTACAGATGGACGGAAGCTACGTACTGTTGCACTTACTCACTGTTTTTATTTGGGTTTAACAGTCAGTACCATTGGACCAAGTATTCAAAGGGCTGACAGTCATTTCTTAAACCATTAACCTCAAACGAGTTTATCTCTAACACCCATAACAAAGCACTGAAATGTAAAATCTCAATTTGCTTACCTGAAGTATGAAACATCACCATTCATTGTTTTGTTTTATACAATAACCATCCAGATACACCATCGGCTTAAAGCAAAAGTTCCAATTAAAAACATATAAGAACCAAAGTGACGATGTACTTTTTATTTCGGCCTAGGTTAGGTTAGGCTAGGTTAAACAGGGGTGTGGTGAAGACCACACAGGCACTAGGCAAAAACAACCTAAACATTCACCGTGAAACAGCCAATTTCCCTGTAAAAGCCAAGAAGGCCCTTGAAGTTTGCGCCGTGTACCTATTCCAAACTTCCAAAGAAATATTCCCCTAAATATTTTCTGCGAACTCCTTAAAATGCCTCGCATTCGCACAGTTTGTGTGCTATATCCTCAACGGCCTGCAGATCACTGCAGAATCGACAAATGTATGTGTCAGAAAGCCCGAGCCTCCTTGCGTGTTTCCTCAGGAGACAATGTCCCGTCAGAACTCCCACCAAAGCCCTTAGCTTGTCCCTGCTCAGTTTTAATAGTGCCTTCGATCTTTTTCGTCTAGTCGTGGCCAGATGGACCTAGGCACCCTGCCAGACGAGACCACCTTTGGTTGGCCGTCATTACAATTTTCTCCTCAATAGTACCTCTAACTACGCAGAGGGGTGGTTTGATGTTAGAATCCACACTGTTTCCAAGGAGCCCTCCTTTTCTTGCAAGCTCATCAGCTTGTTCGTTACCCTCTATACCGCAGGGTCCTGACACCCAGCACAGTCTCACCCGGTTCTGACTGCACAATGCCTTGAGCATTGCATTGTGCGACAGCCTCTGACTATATCAGATTTAATGTTGATCGATTCCATTGCCTTGAGCGTAGGCTATCGATGTAAATGGCGATATCTCTGCCGGATATCGATCTCATCAGGAAAAGCTTTGCCGCCCTAAGTACCGCCAGAACCTCTGATGACACTGACACTGCATGTATCCGGTAGCTTTAAGGATACATTTAGTTCCGGGTCTTTTGAGAAGATACCAGAACCTGTTCCTTCCCCTATTTTCGAAACGTCTCTGAAAATTGCAATTTCAATAGGCCTGACAATTGCATTATTTTTCCAGTCTTCCCTCACTGGATAAATGACGTCATACGGTGTATCAAATTCGACAAGGGAGGGAATTTCATCCGTTAAAGTTGGATTGCCCGGCAGTATCTCCGACAGGATCGAGCCGTGTCCGTAGCTTCTGCTCTTGAAGTAGTTTAAGTTAGTGAGCCGTAGCGCACTATTGCCAGCAAGTTTTTTTTATCTGCAGATCAAGCAGTGTTAGGTTCAGCAGAGTGTTCAGAGCTTCCGTAGGTGTAGTACGGAGCGCACCTGTGATAGCTATGCAAGCCGTTCCTTGAACCGCTGATAATTTTCCATAAACTGTTATTCTGTTTGTTTCTTTCCACCAAACCAAGGCACCGTAAGTTAGAATGGGTCTTACCACCACGGTATACAACCATTGGACCATGGAGGGTTTTAAGCACCAAGTTTTCCCTACCGTTCTCTTGCAGATAAAAAGAGCATTATATGCCTTTTTGATTCTTTCCCCTACACTAAGATTCCAATTCAGTTTTTTGTCCAGGATTACACCCAGATACTTCGCACTATCCGATAGGGATAATTCCACTCCATTTAACTTGGGGAGTTTGAATTGCGGTATCTTGTACTTCCTGGTAAAAAGAACCAGTTACGTTTTCAAAGGGTTGACACTGAGACCAGCTTTGGGTCCAGATGCCGATCGCCCCCAGAGCACCCTCCATGATTTCACTTAAGATATTTAAGTACTTTCCATGCACCATTACCACCACGTCATCTGCGTAAGCCGTTGCTCTGATACCATAGCACTTAACTTCTTCAGAATGTTGTTTATAACTAGAACCCACAGGAGTGGAGATAATACCCTACCCTGAGGTGTTCCCCTCCTTACAGACATTCTAATCGAGCTTTGCCCAATCGAAGAGTTAATAATTCTATTTGCAAGCATGTTGCAGACCCAGTTTATAATGCCCAGTTCAATGCTACCGTCTGCTAGAGCATTTTCAATGGCACTACTCTCCACGTTATTGAAGGCCCCTTCAATATGAAGGAAGGCAGCCATCGCAAACTCATTACAATGTAGACTTCTCTAACTTCTCTAACTCCCCTTCGGATAGGGGTTAGAATATACCCGAGGTAAAGCATTCCTGTCGTAAGAGGCGACTAAAATCCACCCTCCGTATGCCTAGCGCGTAGCGCATACAAACTATGCATTGGACAAAACAAAAGATATTATTACCCCAGGTGGTAATCCAGTTTCACTGACAAATCCACCCTCTTCGGAGGTAGGCTCTACGGATTCTGGGGAGAGCCATTTATTGCTTATAAATCCCTTTTTGAAAAAATCAAGGGTGCCTCGATCTCCACCAGCTGGATCGAAGGTCTCCGGGAAAGGAAGTCTGCCGGTTAATCAGGACTCAGCGAAAATTAAATGCTTTGAAGCGGAAAACAACGAACTCCGTGCTAAGCTTAATGAACTAAAACGTCTCTACCATGAGCTTAAAAGCGAAGTAGATTCGTTACGTAAAGAAAATGAAGCCTTAAGGAACCCCCGTGGTACTATAGTATGCGAGGAAACGCAGAAACGTCAATGTGAATACCAGAAGGACGAGGAAGAACTTGCACGCGAAACGAATCCGGTCTTTAGGAAAAGGCTTACCAAGAAACGAAAGGCCGGTTCTTTACCCGAAATAGAAACCCAGCAGCAAAAATAAGAAACACCAGTCGTATCAAACAAAGCGACAGGAATACCCCAAGAAAAAAACCGCCGACCACCTGCAATAAATGTCGTTGGGATCGCGGACTACGGAAAGTTGCGAAACATCCTTAAACATTCTTGGGGCGAAATATAACTTAACATCACTTCGAAACAACGTATGGAAAGTTAACGTCGATGACTCTGATGCCTATCGCTCACTGTCACAAAAGTTAAATTATGAAAATCACCTCGAAAAGCCACTGCGGGTTATCGCGAGGGGACTACACCCATCCTTTACCAAGGACGAAATAATACAAGACGTTTAAGCCCAAGGCTTTAAAATTCTTGACGCCGTGAGCATAATAAAGAAAGAGAAGCAACGTACGGACAAAGGCAAAGATTCCGCTGTTATCCGACGCGGCCTGCAAATTTTTATGCTTTCTTTTGATAGAACTGAAAATATTAACGAAATCTACAAAACTAAATCAATCCTTAACATCAAGGTATAAATCGAGCCCAAGCAGAAGGGCATCAGGCTAGTTCCCCGATGTAAGCGATACCAAGGTTTCCAACACACGCAAGCGTACTGCCAGAAAAAGCTGCGATGCGTAAAATGCGCCGGCGAACATCTCTCGACGGATTGCAATGTCAGCAGTCAGGCCCCCGCGGTTTGCGCCAATTTCAGGGGAGCATAACCCAGCGAGCTACCGAGGTTGCGAAATCGCCATTGAGTTGCAAAAACGACATGAAGCTCCGAAGAAAAATAGTGAAAATAAGGGCCCAAGCCTAAAACCTCCTAAAGTAGATAAGCCAAAAACCCCTAAGTCGACAAGGGGTAAGGATTTGATAAAAGGCAAAACTCAAAATGCGCAAGAAAACGTCGCTGGTCCTAGTTCCCACCGGAGTCAAAAGAGAGAATCCACACTTGTTGGTCCAAGATCGTACGCTTAAGTCGCGTCACGTGAAAGTAAGCCACAATCGGCCGCATCAGATTCGGTCTCTCAAATTCTAGGCATGATTTTAGAAAAGTTGAGCGAGAAATTGAGCGAAAAATTGAGCGAGCTCGAGTTTAAACCTCGAAAAGCATTTAATAAAAAATCATGAATATGGAAAAGTCAATCAAAATAATTACATGGAATGCAAACGGCCTTTTGCAAAAAATTGACGAACTAGAAGTATCCCTACAGAAGAATAATGTAGACATATGCCTGATTTCGGAAACTCACTTTAAAAAGGGCTCAGCACGCAAAATAAAAGGTTACATTGACTATCACGCGCATCATCCTTCAGAAAATTCGAGAGGTGGATCCTCTCTCTACATTAAAGACTGCATTAAGCACTCCAAAAACGAAGAAATAGAACTTGACTCTATGCAAATAACCTCATTCTCAGTAAAATTAAGTCACATGAATTACAACATCGCGACGAGCTATTTTCCTCCGCAGTATCGGCTGGCAGATGAAGATCTTGTTCTGCTCTTTGATTCACTTGGGTCAAACTTTATCATCGGCGGGGACTTTAAGGTGAAAAATACTTTTTGGGGCTCACGGTGCAATTCAACAAGAGGCAGAGCCCTCTTTAAAGCAAAGTACAAAACGCGGCGTGATCAACCAACCGACAGAAATAAAATACCTGATCTCGTCGACTTCTTTATCGCCAAGGGGGTACCTCGTTACCTTACGAACGCTTTGATCTCTGATCAGATCACTCGGCAGTTCTTTTGAAAATCGGCGGAAGCCTAGGGAAAAAGAATAGAGCGCCTAGATTAACTAACAAAAACACCGACTGGGACGGCTTTAGAAAATACTGCAAAGAAAACATAGCTTTAAATGTACCGCTTAAAACGCCACTTGAAATAGAAGACGGACTAGATAAACTCGTGAGCGTTATTCAGAGCGCTGCGTGGAGTAACACTTCTTTTCGGAGGTCCGAATTATCGAACAGCGGAACAATATATCCGCGAGAAACAGAAGAACTAATATGCGAAAAGAGGAGAGCGCGCTAGAGATGGCAACGTTCGTGAACACCCCCAGGTAAGACCATCTTGAACCACCTTTCTAACAAGTTGAAGCACGAACTTCAAGATTTTAAAAATCGGGAGACTACTGTTTACCTCGAAAGTTTGACTGCCGATAAAGGTTCGAACTACTCTCTTCGGAAAGCAGTCAAGTCCGTTAAGAAGCCTATAGCACACTCTGCGCCATTAAGAAAAGCCAACGGCGAACGGGCAAGAGAAGACAAAGAAAAAGTGGATTTATTTGCAGATTATCTAGAAGAAACATTCAAACCGTTTGACGGGGATCCGTTGGTCGAGGAGCTCAATCCTTATGCGGTACAAGATAATTATGGAAAAAAAACCGTGTCATTGGCTGAACTTCGTCAAACGTTAAATAATCTGAAAAACAACAAAGCCCCTGGCTACGACTTAATTACTAGCGAAATTTTAAAGGAGCTACCGAAAAAACCTTGGTCAAGCTACTCTATATCATTAACGCTTCCATGAGAGTTTTATACATTCCAAGGCAATGGAAAGTGGCCGAGGTCATAATGGTTCCGAAACCAGGAAAATGTCCAAACGACAAGAAGTCATACAGACCTATTTCGCTACTGCCGATAATATCTAAGGTATTCGAGAAACTGTTGCTTAAAAGAATGCAACCAATCATTGAAGAAAGACGATTGATTCCAGATCACCGATTCGGATTTAGGAAAAAGCATTCAACAATCGACCAGGTCTATCGAATAACAAACGAAATCGAAAAAGCTCTGGAAGCGAAAAAGATATGTACTAGCGCTTTTCTCGACGTATCGCAAGCCTTCGACAAGGTGTGGCACGAAGGCCTGAAGTACAAGTTAAGGCTTAGCTTACCAGAAAAACTCTATAGAATCTTAGAGTCTTAGCTTAAAGACAGAATCTTTCGCGTAAGGTACAAAAATGAGTACTCGGGGTTCAAAGAGATAAATGCCGGTGTCCCGCGAGGAAGCGTTCTCGGCCCAATATTATTTTTGCTTTATACAAGAGACATTCCCCACGATGAGGGAACAATTTTAGCTACGTTCGCAGACGGCACTGCTATTCTCGCTATTGATACGACAGTTGAATTATCAACAGGGAAACTCCAGCGCGCTTTAGACAAAATATACGACTGGACGAAGAGCTGGCGAGTCGTCCTTAACGAGACTAAGTCAGCGCATGTTAGCTTTACGTATAAAAAGATAAACAACAAACCTTTATTCATTAACTCGGTACAAATCCCGTACTCAAATGAAGCGAAATATCTAGGAATGACTCTAGACGCAAAACTTAAATGGAAGCCGCACGTTAAAAAGAAACGCGACGAGCTCGAAATCAAGTTAAGAGAAATGAATTGGCTTATCGGAAGATTTTCGAAACTAAGCATATATAACAAACTGCTTTTGTATAAGCAAGTGCTAAAACCATCTTGGACGTACGGTATACAATTATGGGGTTGTACTTAACCAAGCAATATATTTATTTTAGAAACTTTTCAAAAAAAGACACTCAGAGCAATCGTTAATGCTCCATGGTACATAAGAAATAGCGATCTACACCGAGATCTAGGAATCGCAACCGTGTCTGACGAGGTAACAAACTTTGCTCGCAAACTTAGTACTCGTCTTCGCGGACACTGCAACAATGAAATTATCCGAATTTTGGATCAGACAAATCTTACGCGCCGACTACAACGAATGAGACCGTTAGATCTAGCAGCATAAGATGAAACCGCATAAAATTAAAGACTTCTCTCTATTTTCCCTACCACCTCATGCAAGACGGTTTCTGTGGATCTTCCTTTCATATATGCTTGCTGCGATGCCGCTGGAAAGCCACTGCTGCATCTAACCCTAATGTGAAGTTCAAGTAGTCGTTCCAGAGTTTTAAGCATAAAGGATGAGAGACTTATCGGTCTAAAGTCCTTTGCTGCCGTATGTCCCTATTTGCTTGCTTTAGGTATAAAAATCACTCTTACTTCCCTCCAGGCTGAAGGAATATACCCTATTCTTAGACTGTGTCTGAGAATTCCCATCATGTTTTGTATTGCCGACTCCGGTGCTCTTTGCAGCATGATCGGGAGAATGCCATCCGGTCCCGGAGACTTGTACGGCTTAAATGACTGAATTGCCCACCGTAGTTTCTTCCTGTCAATAATAAAACCAATCTCCTCTTCGGAAAGTGAGAAGCTTGTTCTCTCAAGAGCATTTTGCGTAGCCTCGAAGCCTCGTCTGTTACTGCGATAGATTCGCAGTAAATTTGCCATGAAGCCCTTTTTGACTTCCTGACTAAGAACTTAAACTGCTTTTTGCACTCGTTGTACTCATTTCATGTTCTTTTCTAGCCTCCTTCCTCTTTGAGCCTATATCCTTATTCCACCACTTTGGGTGTGCCCTTTTATAAGTACAATCGATCGAACACGCCTTCTCGAAAGTCAAGGTAAGTACCCTACTGAGATTTTCTACCGCCCTATCTAAGTCAATAGATAGCCATCCAAGATGACCGTTTGTGAATCCAGGTGCCTGTTCGCGACATCCGTGTATTTGACCCAATCGGCTTTCCTGGGATTTGTTTGAAAACCACATACCCTGAACTGCAGATTCACCTTGAAGCGTATTCATCGATGATCCGACATCGAAGCTTTATTTCGGCCTAATAGCAAGTACTTTTGACCATTTCTTGAAAAAATTTTCTTGAATAGAGATGTGGAACTTTCATGTTTGTAAGTTACATTTTATTTTTTTTTTCAATTTCAACCAAAAATATTTAGTAAACTGCATTTGAAAGTTTACCCTTAAAATAGATGCCACGCCCACTGGAGAAAGTTTACCAATAAAATTTTTATATTTTTTGTCTTACATTCATTAGGAGATGCCAACCGTCAAAGCCTCAGATCATCTTCCGCCTTTTAGATCATCTTCCAGTTTTGAAATCTCTGGAGCTAGTCGCACATTAAGACCGATTGTGGGCGTGGTTTTGGATGGATTTCAAAAAGTTTTACACTTGTACTGCTTCGTATGACATGGACTTTACGTACGGAATGTCAGCACCCTAGCTCAAAATGTAAGGCCTAGAAACATGTGAAATACAGACGGACGGACGGACGGACATGGCTTATTCGATTCAAATTTCATTCTCGATCATATGCCCTTGGGGGTCTACCGTTATTATTTCTATGTGGTGTACTTAATATGTTGTGTACTAACTATGTGGTGTACTTAATATACCTCCCATTCTATGGGTTGTGGAATAAAAAGAAAGGATAATTTGTGGTAAACAGCGTTTGAGCTGCCCTGTACATATGTATATACCCTCGTTATTATTTACATTCTTTCTTCTATATTGTATGCAAATACGATAGCGAATTTTCTCAAATTTAAAAGCTTGAAACGCTTTATGCAAAAGTATACCGTTATGTTATGTATAATTGTTAACAGTTTGTCACAATTGGATTCTGTTAAGGACAAGTGGTACTTAAAACAAACTGTTTGCTGTAAAAGTATTCTTCGAAAGGTGCGGGATTAATCTCGGCTCAACTGAAGTTAATCCCGGATGAACTCTGGTGAACAGTATTGAATATCAGTTGCTTTACGTGTTTCTGTGAAAGAGGACATCTGAACATGACTCGAACTTTTTACAAAATTAAGAAATTAATGTGTCCTACATAAAATATTAAGGAATTTTTTTTAATGCGCAGCAAAAATATTGAATAAAAGGCATTTGAAAATGTACCCTTGAAATAGATGCCACGCCCACTGGATGAGGTTAACTATTTAGATTTTTCTTTTTTGTTTCTAACATTCATTATGAGATGCCAAATGTCAAATTTCAGCCTTTTAAGACGTCTTACAGTTTTGAGAGCTCTGGAGGTAGTTGTACATTTAGACCAATTGTGGGCGTGTCTGAGGGCGGATTTCAAATATTTTTACACTTGTAATGCTAGCATGACATTAAGCTTAAGTTCGAAATTTCAGCTCCGTAGCTCAAAATCTAAGGCTTAAAAATATGTGATATACAGACGGACGGACGGGCGCACGGACCGGACATGGCTCATTCGATTCAGAATTCGGTCTCGATCATATGTCCTGCAAAAGCACCGTATTGCAAACTATGTGACGGGTTATAAAAGAACGTAAGTAGCAGTAATTTACAATGTGGGGTACGATGAGGGTAATCAACGGTCCGTTTAACGGACTGTAGCACTAGCTAAGATTTTGACAATTTTACTGATGGAGTTGACTGTGCACTGAAAAACTCTTCGCTGGGTTAAATCTAAGTCTAGGCTAGAGGGGTCGTTTAATAACATTGAGGCAGACGCGATACTACGCAGCTTGAGAAAGGCTTACCTAGATAGCAGTCTATGCGACTGGATTGGGCTCATTCCAAGCACACGAAGCATAAACAGTTAATTAGGCGAAGTATGCACCAGACGGAATGTAAGCAAGGAACACCGCAAGGAGATGTTATATCTCTGGTCATATGGACCCTGGTAATGGACGAGGACGAATTGGTAAAAACCCTGGGGAGAAATTATTTCATTGTGAGCGCACACGCAGATGATGTGCAATCCTGATCCCAGGTCATTTCCTGGGAAGGGATAAATCCTTCTTCGACGAAGGCCTTGTTGTTTACCAGGAAAAAGACAATTCCAACCATAAGGACTCCATGAATGTGGTGAATGGAGTTACCGACATCCTAATCGGCCAGATAAATGGGCGTCATATTGAACTCTAAACTCAGCTGGAGGGATAAGTTCAGTTTGGTTAGGTAGGGTTGCTAGCAGCCAAAGCCACCAGCTCGCATAGGCCTACGAGGCCCTTAGTGCCGCCCTTTGAGGACGACCTGTAAGGAATTAAAAATCTTAGTATATATATGATTCTTAGTTAGTTGAAATATCCTGAGCTTCGAAGAGAAAATTGGCTCAGCCAGAGTCCTTGCTGAACTTCCAGATGTTTGTCACCGGTATTTTTGCAAGTTCGTCTAGCTTCTCAAAGAAGAATTGACCTAGAAGTTTAAAACATTGCCTACTGCCACTTGGCCATTGGCAGAGGAGGTGTTTCACATCTTCTTTCGCCTTACTGAGTGCTTTCCCAACAGGTTGTGCCCTGTTATCAATCTTGTGGCTATGGCCAGTGATGGCCAGTGATGTTTTGACTTGTTGCTGTCTATGGATGGCCATAACGCCTTTGAATTGCCTCAACTCTGCAGATTATTCCACCTATTTTGGGATGTGAGCCATGTTTCGCTAGCTCGTCAGCCTTTTCATCTCCGATGAAGTCACAATGGCCTGGTACCCAAACAATGCGGACATTATTCTATCTGCCTAGAGCACTAAGTTCTGAGCGACAGAGGATTTACAGAAGATTTAACTGTTGGTTTTGCCAGGGCCTTAATGGCTGCTTGGCTGTCTACGTAAATGGAAATATCCTCCTGTGATAGTTCCAATACTCTGGGCTTTTCGGCGGCTATAATTATTGCCAGAATTTCTGCTTGGAAGATACTGCAGGAGCTCAGCAGGCTTTCTTCTTGCTAGGTTACCGAGTTTCTCAGAGCATACACCAGCTCCAGTACCCTCACTTGATTTAGAGCCATCTGTGTAGATTGCTATCTCGGAGTGAATCGCAACGTTATGCAGCCCCCAGTCTTCTCTGCTCGGAATGTTAGGGTGTAGTGTAGATTGAAGTCAAGATAAGGAGTAATGTGGTCTGTTGTAGCTGCACAGCAACCCAGTATGTGTATGATTGAACTATGCCCTGTGGATGTTGTACTCCAGTTGCCTGTCCCTTGAAGTCTTATTGCGCTTTTTTAATAAACAGATCTACAGGCGTTAGGTTTAGAATTGTCTCTAACCCCATGGTAGGACTGGATCTCAGAGCACCTGTGGTGACGAGGCAAGCCATTTTTTGGACCTTAGTTAAGGCTTTTAGATTTTTCTGTTTGTCTATAGCTGCCCACCAGAGACAGCATCCATACGTGAGTATGGTTCTTACTATAGCTGTGTAGAGCCAGTTTGTAATTCTAAGGAAAAACCCCATTTTTTCCCGCAGATTCTGTTGCACGTATATAGGGCTGTATATGCTTTTTTAACTCTTTTTTCTATGTTTAGGTTCCAGCTGAACTTACTGTCTGATTATACCCAGATATTTAGCGCTTTTAGATAATTGGAGAACCGAACCTTCCAGTGTTGGTAGCTCTATATCCGGGATTGACCTCCTGTTTGTAAAGGGGACAAGCTCCGTTTTTGACGGGTTGACGCTAAGGCCGAGTCCGTTTTGCATTAAGTCAACAAGCGTTGGCAAGAATTTGCCAACACCTCATGAGAGGTGAGAGCACTCCACCTTGTGGGGTTCCTCTGGTGGTGGACAACCTTTTTATACTGTCACCTAGCTTAGATGATATTATTCGTTCTCTTAGCCTTGTGACTATAAAGTCACAAGCCCCTTTAATGGCTCCCGTATGTTTGAGCGCACTTTCAATAGCTTTGGTGGTTACATTGTTAAAGGCACCTTCTATATCAAGAAACGCGGCGAGGGTTTATTCTTTAACTTGCAATGACGTTTCTATATTAAGAACTACGTCGTGTAACGCTGTCTCTACCGACCTGCCTCCTCTCCTACCTCCTACATGTTGATAGGATTAAGTTTGCTGCGTATGTGAATATCGAGGAGCCTTTCGAGAGTTTTTAGCAGAAAGGATGACAGACTTATAGGGGTGTAGTCTTTTGCCTGATTATGGCCGCTCTTACCCGCCTTAGGGATGAAGATTACATTAACTTCGCACCATGCTTTGGAGAAGTATCCATGTACGAGACAACCACGGAAAATTTGTGTTAACCTCGGGCTTATAAATGTTTTTGTCGTTTGCAGCATAATAGGAATTATGCCGTCAGGCCCAGCTGACTTATATGGTTCGAATGTGTCACTAGCCCATTCGACTTTGAGCACACAGATAATGTTCTTTATTCTTTCAACGTCTGTCGCTGGGGCGGATTGATTTGTTCGGATTTTTTCGTTCTCCTCAATCACTTCAGGGCAGTTGTAAAAATGTGTACACAGTAGTATTTCCAGTGTTTCCGAGGTAGATTCTGTCCAGATTCCATTCATGTTTTTGATAAAGCTTGGAACGGTAGGCTCTTTGGACATAATTTTCCTCAGTCTTGCTGTACCATTTATGTTTTCTATGTTACTACAGAACTCCTTCCAAGACGTTCTTTTAGCCATTCGAATTTCTTTCTTAAAATTCTTTAGACCAGCCTTATAAGCCTCCCAGTCAATATCTGCATTGGATCTTTTGGCTCTACTGAATTTTTGTTTGGCTATTTTTCTTAGCTCATTTAATCTAGAAGACCACCAATGGTTCTAAGAACCAGGTTTACTGCGACTAATGGGGCAGGTTCCTTTAAATGCTTTTATAAGAGTGGAGGTTATATCTTCTAAGCCCTTATCGACGGCTATAAGGGCTTAGAAGATATAACCTAAGCCCTATATCGTCGGTTACACTATTCGAAAGGCTTTTAAAATTGTGGTTTCTAACCTTGTTGTAGAATCATCCCAGTTGGTGTTCCTTGGGTTGCGGAATTTTTCCGGCTTTCTTGCAGCGGTTACGAAGTTGAATTTCAGAATACGGTGGTCAGAAAAGCTGTGACTGTTTGATATTCTCCAGTTGCTTTAGGAAAGATTTTTAGTATTAGAGGAGATTGTTACATCGAGAACTTCTCGACGATTTTTATACCCTATTCCATAGGATAGGAGGTACATTAAGTTTGTCACATAGTTTTTAACACGGTGAAATAATAATGGTAGACCCCCAAGACCTAAAGGGCATATGATCGAGACCGAATTTTGAATCGAATGAGCCATGTCCGTCCGTCCGTCTGTCTGTATGTCACACGTTTTTAGGCCTTACATTTTAAGCTAGGAACCTGAAATTTGGTACATGGGTTTATTGTCATCCGAACCAGTACAAGTGTAAGAAATTCCGAACGCCAACAATCGGTGCAATTGTGCAACTATGTACCTGCAAAGCTTTCAAAGCTGTAAGACGTCTTAAAAGCCTGAAATTTGGTATTTATTATCTTCTGTTTATTGTAAGATATACAAAATAAAAATTTTATCGCTTCATCTTCCCTAGTGGGCGTGGCATCGATTTGAAGGTTAATTTTTCAAATGCATTTTATTCAATATTTTTGTTCCAAATCGAAAAAAAATTACTCAAAATATTATGTAGAAAACATGTAGCCCTACATTTCTTTCATACAAGACTTTGAGCCACATTTGGAGGCAGAAATAAAGAAAAAGCTAAATTTTTTTAGAAAAACATAATTTCGACTGGTCTTAAGCCTAATTTAGAGAAGAATCAAAAACAAATTAGCGAGTTATATAAACGGGATTTTATTCTAGATTTCGTTCATACAAAGTTTTTAGCCACATCCCCTTTTAGGGGTCGATTTTTCAAAAATATTGAATTTGAACCAAAAAATTGCACTTTTACGTACATCTAAGCGTAACTTGGAAATATCTGCGTTATAATTGAAAGTTTTTAATTAGGGGTGGTTGGACCACGCACCTTTTCAAGGATTGCACTATTTATAAAATATGAAAAAATAACAATAACATCAGTATTTTACAATACTGATTCCGTTTACGTCCGTATTCCGTTTTACGGACTGTAACTTCGGCGTACACACTGAAGCACTTACTCACTGGTTAATAATAAAATTGGGCTCATGCCCCCTATTGTATATGACGAGATTATGTCATATAATAAAGTTTAAAAGAGACTCACCTCGACTGTTGATATCGCTATTACCCCGGTTAGAGTGATGGGCGTTCGCGTCTGTTCCTATGATGGTATCCCATCCTTTGATTTCCCCACGACGGATGAGGGTCCGTAGGGATCCTGGTGGTGGGGGCTCGGTGGAGTTTCATTCCATATATGATGAGCAAAGAATACGGGCCGGGAGGCCATCTCTTTCTAAAATGATCGTTGTTTGATCAGCGTCGCTGTATTAGGATAGAAAATATAAGGTTATATTTTTCCTAGCCATTATGCAGCTGCGTGGTTTGTTTCGTGTCAAGCGAGCATGCGAGGCATTGTACGCCTGTCGCAAAATGTTCGGCAGCATGTGGGGACTGCAACCGAATATGGTAGACTGGATCTATACAGCGGTAATAAGACCCATTCTAACTTACGGTGCAGTTGTATGGTGGAAGGCTACAGAAAGAAAGTGTTATATCCCTTAACTCACCTAGGCTCAAAGGGCAGCAACAGGTACTACTCAACCTCAACCCTTAGACACCGTTATATACTGCAGCAACAAGGTAGCTAAAAAAGTTGTCCCCCAAGGAGTCCGAGCTGTCGTCAGGCCATGCCTCTGTGGAAACTCACTGGGTTGCTTTCATAGATACCCCAGCCATGGATTACCTTCTTATGACATTCGCTTTTCTATACTCGTCGTCTATGCTTACGGTTCTAAGATGGACGTCGCAACCGGTGCAGATGTCTTCTTAGAAGCTCTGGGGCTAAGCAAATTTTTCCGGATCAATGAAGACTGCAGCATTTTTCAGGCGGATATGCTAGCCATTATTCAAGCTACCACTGAGCTCAAGAAACACAACCTCGTAAACAAGACCATCATCATATACTTTGGCAGCCAAGCGAAGATTTGGTGAAGTCAAGGGCTGTGAAACTATATAGGGAAATTCTGGACGAATTATCACTTGGCAACACTGTAACTCTGTGTTGCGTGCAGGGTCACACCGATATCCCGTAAATGTAGAAACGGACAAACTTGCGAGATCTGGGTCAGGGATGAATGCATCTCTAGCCCTCAAATCTATAAGAATTTCCCTGACAGGGTAGAAACTGAATCCTTAAGTGTAGAACTAACCTACGTTGGACAGAACTTGGTACGTGCAGACAACCAAGGGCGCTATGGCCAGCGGTAAACAAAAAGAGATCACTATTTATGATTGGACTAGCCCGCAGGAATATCCGCGTACTCATGGGAATACTGACTGAATATTGTAACAAGGGCATTTATCAACCTTACCTTACTTAACTCTAGATTCGTTTTGTTCGAGGATTAGTAGAGCTTGGTTTAAGCTGGGCTTAACTCAGCACTGAAAAACTGTCCCTGAAAGGTCTAAGGATAGAGCCCGGTAATTATTTCACTATGTTACAAACTATGCATTTAAATCTGGGTAGGGTATAAAACCAGAATAGTGCCAATGTGTTTTTATACCCGACCTAGGGTAGATTTATTTAAGTGCATAGTTTCTAATGCAGTGAAATAATCACCGTAGACCTTAAAGACCTTTAAGAGATATGATCGAGACCGACACGTGAATCCATTAATCCATGTCCGTCCGTCCGTCCGTCTGTAAGTGTGAAGGTTTTAGGTCTTCAAAATCAAACTAGAGAGCTAAAACTTGGTACACGACTTGGTTCTATTTCACATTTTTTTTGAAAATGCCTTTTGTTCAAGTTATACAAGGCGCAGGAAATTTTGGTACTGGGCAATATTTGCTTAAGACCTTTAACAAGGTAAAAATAGGACCTTTTACCGCTTTTACCGTATTTTCTCATAATTCTAACGAGATAACAAATAATTAATTTTAATTTTAAGCCCATGCCCACTTTTGGGGCGGGGCCTATACAAATCATATATGAATTCGGGCCCAGAAACTTTAAGATTTGCTGTTTCAGGGTATATAGGGTCGGGTACATAGAAGTTTGTCTTAGACAAACTCTTGCACTTACTTACTTGTTCATGCTCGTTTTTGTAGCTATTTTTTTTGTTTTGATTTTAGGGTGCCAATTCGTCTACACAGATCTAGCCATAGCCCTAAATCGACAAATACGACTGTTTAATTAGGTATTGTATTTTTTGTCAGAGTTCAAGTCCCGAAAAAGTCCTGCGGGTGGCTATGAATCTTACCAGTCCTCTCGGCTTATTCGTTGAGGTGATGAGGCATTTTACTAAAAATATTATTACAAATTTTAAAAGTTTTAAGGCCTACAATTTTGAGCTAGAAATCTAAAGCTTCTTTCGAAGCGCTTTGCAATCAGAAGCCTTACGTTATGCTTACATTTGCCAAATTCGCTCAAATTGGCACAATTAATAGTGTTGTCTTCTGCAAAAATTTGTTACACCCCCATAAAGAAAACAAGAATTATACTGCAAAATAATAGGTTATTAATATATAATGTAGCACGATTCAATCTTATTTCATCAGTTGCATCAGTTCTAATAGTACATAGCTATTATTAAAACTGTGATGCGGCTTTAACATCTTAAGCATACTATCATAAATATTTTAAATGTAGATAAAATGGGGGTAAAATTCGAAGCACCAACCAGCAAAGTACATATTCATACAAAATAATGTTCTTGAATTCGTCGTAAAAAAAGAATGATTCAATTTTACAAAAACGCCTGCTTATTTTTTTTAAGTTTTGCAAATAATGTTTCATTTTGTAACAAATTAATTAATTTTCCGTTTGATTGAATGTCTCTTCGAACAAAACTTTCAAAAAACCTACAGCTTATGAAACTGGCTCGAACTGTGCTGGGCACTAAATTATTTACAAAGATAATGCATGCCACATTCTATGGACATTTTGTTGCTGGAGAAGATGAAATCAAAATTGTCCCGACTCTAGAAAGGTAAATATTTAAATTAAAAACAATTTTACTAAGCCTTTCTTTTTTGTTTCTTTTTTTCTTTTACATGTCGATAAAAAATCAACCGCAATTGCTTTTTATGCTTTCATTAACTGTAAAAAATTACTGAAACAAACAAATCGTTATATTTTTTTTTTAACTAAAAAACTAGTTTATGAAAATAACTCGAGCGCTGATGGGTAGAAGACTATTTGAATTACTTATGAAGTCAACATTTTATGGACATTTTGTTGCTGGCGAGGACCGTCATAAAATCGTGCCAACGTTGGAAAGGTTCAATAAATCAATGATTTCGTTCTTAAAGCTAACATCTAATGAAAAACCTTCTGAATTAATTTATTATAAGTATTTTGAACCGCGATTTGTATTGTAGTCCAATTTTTTTCCCTTATTGACTACAAAAATTGTTTTTTGCTAAAAAGTCCAAATGAAAATACGAAAAAAACTTTTTTTTAATATTTAATTGGGCTAATTAGACAAACGTATGCATTTCGGACTAGCATGCAGTCCATCATCAGCGAAACTCGATACTAAAATAAATTAACAAAAACTAAAATTGCAATGTTTAACAACAACAAGCATTGGAGAGAGAAGAATAAACGAAATAACAACGTTAAAAGACATGAAAACAAGTGGGAAAGTGCAACAGTGGGTATGCAAAAGCTTCAATCCATCTACGACGGATTGCGAAATACCCGATCATACCAAAAAGAAAACTGCCACGCCTCCAAAAAGTGGGCGGGATATAAAAATATAACTGTTGAATGCTTTGTACTAGGTGGTTGCATACATTTCGGCCTAAAACTCCGCCTTTTTAACTAAAAAAATCACTTTTTTTAACGCCACGCCCACAAAAGTGGGCGGAGGCGTTACAATACATACAATATATTCATAAAAGTTAGAAAATGCTAATATCTACAGCTTTTGTCATATAATTTTTTGTCAAATTTCATATATATTTATTGAAAAACAGTCATTTTAAGCTAAAATCCCTTAAAAAGTGGGCGTGGCCAATAAGCTAAAATTTTTTGGCTACCTTAAAGACAATCATAAGGCAATGTTACGAACCAAAAATGGATGCGCTAGCGCCATTGTAACATAGCTAAAATTTGCAAAATGTATTTTTTTAAATTAGAGATGGTCGCACATACAGGCCTGTAGTGGGCGTGTCTGTGGGCGGATTCAGCTTATTTTTGATCTGAAGGACTGGACTTCCAACCAACCCATAAAATTTCAGCTCTCTGCCTTAAAGTTGTTTACATACGGACGGACGGACATGGCTTAATCGATTCTCCTGTCGGTCCTATTCATATCTCTAAAAGGTCTTAGGGGTCTACGGTTATTATTTCACTGCGTTACAAACTATACATCAAACTAAATATACCCTGGGTCGGGTATAATTAATTTAACATTTATGCTAGTGTGAACAAGGAAGACAAAATGTTTCCCCTGTCGGTGTTCACCACGTTTTTGGTTTTTGTGATAAGCAGTGACTCATATGCGTCAAGCTTCCTCTCGTTGTATACGCTTTTGAGTTACCGTACACTTTCGTCGAACGGGCCGATGGATGGTGTGTGGGGGCTCATTATCCTCATATGATGCAAATACATGAGCTGCTACCGATGAACGATATTTTTGTTTATTTTCCACACAGCTGATGTGTTCTTTGAACCTCGTTGCGGTGCTCCGTTTTGTTTGGCCGATGTACTTCTTGTTTTCATAAATCCCACTCTTCGCACTTATGGGTGTTATGTCTTTGGTTGACCCGAGAATGTGTTTTAGCTTACCGTTGTTGTTGTAAACCATGTGTATGTTTCTTTTTCAAGCGTCTTCCGCAAATGGTTTGTGATAGCGGGTATGTAGGAGAAAGACACACGAAATTTGTTGCTGCCTTCCTCGTTTTGACTGAGTGATCGTGGAGTGATCGTTTTTCCTAAAATAATTTGAATCCTTTTTCACAATTTTTTTCACTGTCGACTTGTCAAAACCATTGATGTCAGTCAATCGCACAATAAAATCAAATTCTTTTTTGAATTCGCCGACGGAAAGTGGTAGTTTGCATAACCTGTAGGCCATTGAGTGGAACGCTGCAATTTTATGCTGATACGAACAGAAGAAGTCGCTTGTGATGTAGCGGTCTTCGAAGTTTTCTTGCGTAAAGTCCCAAATTCGATTTTTTTGTTGCGTTTTTGAAACAGAACATCAAAAAAGGGGGAGAGAATTGCTCTCGTCTTCTTCTTCGAACCTGAATTTGATGCTTTCATATCTATTGTTCAATATTTTTAAGATATCAGTAGCTGTGCCTTTTTTTATGACGCTAAAGAAATCATCAACATATCTTAACCGTATGGTAGGTAATAAACTCGAATTTGGGACTTTCCGCAAGAAAACTTCGAAGATCGATACATCACAAGCGACTCCTTCTGTTCGTATCAACATAAAATTGCAGCATTCCACTCAATGGCTCACAGGTTATGAAAACTACCACTTTCCGTCGGCGAATTCAAAAATGATTTTGATTTTATTGTGCGATTGACTGACATCAATGGTTTTGACAAGTCGACAGTAGAAAATATTGTGGCAACTCTGGATTGTTTTGAAGTGAAACCTAAATCGTAAACGCTCTGGAAAAAGTGATTGTATCTTTAAAAGCAAAGTTCCTATCCAACCAAATTTGAAAAATAAACATTAGTAAAAGTGGTCTGCAAATGAAAATCATAAAAGTTTAAGATCAGACCTAAAGATAAAGTGTAAATGAGTGGAAAAAGACCCCTTGCTGTGGATTCACCCGAACAAAACATTTACTCAACAAAAAAGCAACAAATAACAACAACAACAAACAAAAGAATCATGGCTGTTGGACAAATCTCAATAAATGATTTGAAGGAGTTCATGGGAGATCTTTTAGATCAAAAAAACGCAAATTTAGCAACGAAAGATGACATAAAAATTGTTGACGAGGCGATCCAGCAACTAAGAACGAAAAATTTGGAGCTCGCAACAAAACTGGAGGAAGTACAAAGCCACTGCAACGCACTTTAAAGAGAGGTGGAATTTCGAACGCCTTGTTAAACAACCTAATATGAATCCTCGCGAAGAAGTAAATAAGCTATTTACTTCATTGGTTCCTATAAGCCCGCTCCCATAAATGCCATCCGAGTTCTTGCATCGAAATATCAAACTGCGAACATCTTGGTGGAAACAAACTCGAAAGACTACGTCGACGAAATGCTTAACACTTCAAGTAAACTGAAGGGCACTGGTGTGTTTGTCCATAGAGATTTTCCACTGGGAAAAAGAAAAGTGCGTCAAGCGCTACTTCGCGTGCGAAAGGCAGTAAAAAACAGCAAACCGAACGTGGACGTTCAAATCAAAGGTGAAACATTGATGGTGGCGGGGAAACCTTTTAATTGGTGCAGTGAAAGGGGGCTGCTTGCTGACAGATCTGACGGATGTGTGATTCTGAGCGAATTGTACGGCGGCTTCAACCTAACCAACGCGGAGCTTCTGAGATTTGCAACAGATGGAGGGACGAGTCGTAGCGGAGACAACAACCAGCAAAACAAAAACGTCTTTAACGAACGGCCTGAAGTTAAAGTCAGAGAATTAGCATCAACAACGCATGAGAAAAAAACGTCTGCCAGAAGTTTATAAAAAAACCAGATGAGAATTTAGAATTAGATGTGAGTACTGTAGTTAACCTTTTATCTTATAATATAGGGGGCTTGAAAAATAAGCTTCTTTTTCCGCCCTTTTTCGATTTTATAAATAGCTTATTATTATTTTTTCCTTTATGAAACGCATGTAATGCAAGACAAATGCAAAGATTTTGATAAATATTTTCCGGGTTTTAAGCTGCACTGGACCCCAGCAACCAAAGTGCACACTCACGGGCGAGCAAAAGGGGGGTGCCTTTTTGGGTATAAAGCCGATTTTAAAAATTGTAGTTTTAATTCAGTTGAAAACCACACAGGTTTAAAAATAACAATTTCAGATAAATTCTATCATATCTTCCCAATTTACTTGAATTGCAACAACTGGGATCATGATTTTTATAACTTAGAGCACCTTCTTAATTCCTTCGATGCAAATAATGTAATGCTTATTGGCGATTTCAATGCGCGAATCTCAGACCGGCAGATAGTAAGTGATACGATGTTTCTTGGTGATCATGTTAGACTAGTTCGAAACTCCAAAGATAAAATGATTAACGGAAACGGGAAAAGGCTTTTGGAGCTATTTCAAAATTTTGATATTTTTGTTGTTAACGGTTCAACAAACGGAGACCTTTTAGGAGAATTAACGTTTGTTGGAGGTCCAGGGGCATCAGTTGCGGATTACTGTGGTGTAAAGGGCCAATGGTGTGATAAAGTACACGATTTTAAAGTAGGTACACAAATATTCTCCGACCATATGCCCATATCCGTAGCCGCTGTGATAGGGAATGCTAAGCATGAAACAGAAATAAATCTTCTGCCAAGACTCTTTTGGAGGGAACAAGAAAGAGAAAGCTATAGGGTAAGACTTAGTCTTTTTACCGAGCAATTCGACCAAAGCCAAGTTAGCACAAGTTACTCTATTGACACTTGCATCGAAGCGATTAAAAACTCGGCCTCCTTCACTGAAAGAGGATTCGTGGCACGTGCGAAGCCAAAGTGGTTTGGTAGAGACCGTGCTAAAGCTAGAGCTACGTCCTTCAAACTTCTTAAACTAGCAAGAACCTTAAATAGCGACTTCTTTCGAAAAGCTTATATCCAGGCTAATACGCAATACTGCAAATTAAAGAAAAGCGAATACTTTTCGGCATTAGCAAATAATCTTAACTGTGTTAAGGATTCACCTGAGTTCTGGAAGCTAGTTAGGGAACTGAATGGCGATAAATTTAAGATAGGCAAAAATTTAGACGCTAACATTCTGGCCGATTATTTTGAAACTCTTTTAAACCCAGTAACAATACCAGAACCAGTACAGTTTGCTAAAAATCTAGTAGTTGTAGAGTCTTTAGAGCAGGACATCACCACCGAAGAGATACTTGGCATTTTAAACAAGGCCAAAAATCATAAGGCTCCAGGATACGATGGAGTTTCTTATGAATTTTTCAAAAATGCCCCCCAAACATTCATAAGTCATCTAGCTTAAGTTTACTCCAATATACTACACACAGCCGATATACCACAATGCTTTAAGGATTCAATAATTTTTCCTATACACAAAAAAGATAATACAAATAATGTCAAAAACTACAGGGGTATATCGTTTATTAACATCATTGCCAAGATTTTCACAGGCGTAATTCTGAAAAGGCTAGAAGTGTGGGTAGGGGAAAACCAGTTACTAAATGAGTTTCAAGCAGGTTTCCGTGCGGGCTACTCAACGAACGATCACCTTTTCGCATTACAAAATATTGTTGATTTCTACCTCGAAAACGGAAAAAAACTGTTTGCAATGTTTGTTGATTTTAAAGCGGCTTTTGACAGCATCGACCGAGACTCATTGTTCTACAAATTAAATGGTCTAGGGCTATCTTCAAAAATCTTGAACGTGCTTAAAAACCTTTATAAAAATACTTTATCGGCAGTATGGGACGGCGAGAAATTGTCCGACTGGTTTAGAACTCTGACTGGAGTGCGCCAGGGATGTTTGTTGTCGCCCCTACTGTTTGCGCTTTTTATAAATGATATCGTTGATGCCTTGCCAAACGGAATCAGAATTGCAGGGCTGACTATCAAATGTCTTCTATATGCCGACGATTTGGTTCTCCTTGCTGAATCCTCTGAAAGCCTTCAACTTATGTTAAACAAATTAAATATATATTGCAAACGGTGGAACTTGTTGATCAATACATCAAAGTCGAAGGTTATGGTTTTTAGAACAGGAAGAGGCAGGTATTGCAGAAATGAGAGATGGTTTCTAAATGGAGAAAACATTGAAGTGGTTGAGGAATATAATTACCTGGGGATGTTGCTGACACCACAACTAAATAGAACCAAACATTTTCAAAATAAATTTAAGCGATCAATGTCAGCAATTAACTCAACATGGATCAGATTGTTCAGAAACAGAAACGTTGCACATAGCGTCAAATTTAAAGTTTTTGAAGCCGCCTTAAGATCAATCATGTCATATGGCTCGCAAGTATGGGGGTATCGAGAGCACGATGAGGTTGAGAAACTGCAACGTGTCTTTCTCAAAAAAACTTTCAGGCTACCAAATTCGACCCCCAATTACATGCTCCTCTTGGAAACGGGTCTTCCGCCTATATACTTATTCACTCTGAAAACGCACTTCGAGTACGTCATCAGAATACTTTCATACGGCGAAAATCGCCTTCCCAAACTGCTTGCCAGGCACAGTATAGAAAAAAATGTAAGCTGGTTTAAGAAATGGGAAGACATATTTACGTTAATTGGTTGCAAGGTTCAAACTTTAGACTGGCGAATTGAGTTTCTAAGTGAAAGTCTGTCAACCGTTCTTAGATTGCTGGACGAGAAAATAAGATCAGACCTAATAGAGGAAGCTAGAGGCTCGTCACGAAGATCTATGTACCCGAAACTGGAACATAATCTGTGTGACCTGAACTATTTTTCTGATGACCGGAGCTGGTATGAAATCTCGCAAATTTTTAGAATAAGGGGTGAGCTCCTTAAGCTGAACTATAGGCCATATTTAAGGGACCGAAATACTATTTGCTCATTATGCAACATGCAAGAACAGGAAACCTCTTATCACTTCCTTTCTGTGTGTCCGATTCTACAGGAATTAAGATACGTGTACTTCCAAAAGACAAAATTAAGCGAAGAAGACTCTATAAATGTTTTAAATGGAAGAAATTGGAAGCTTCTTGCCAAATACTGCATTGAAGCTCAAAAATATAGAAAGGATTACATTGAATATTAGCGGATTATACCCAAAAAGCTTATAGCTACACTACGTTTTACCGAATAAAACTCCACATTTGTCGAAGCAAATAAATCTTTAATCATTTTAAGAATAATTAAAAATAATTGTCCTATTGTTAAAATGTTTTTTTTTAACTACAATCTCTACTCACCGAAGTAAATTTCCATTGTATACTTTAAGTTTTGTAAACATTAAAATATCAATCACTATTGAATATATTATAATAAAAGAACATTAGAAAGTTGGCATCTGGCAGACGGTTATAAACCAAGGCCACATTTAATTTATTAATATTTAAAATATAAACTTATGTATATTTGTATATTTGAACTAAATAAATAACTTACTTACTTACTTATTTACTTACTTATATTGTGAAAAAGCAATCAAACAAAATTAGGAGAAACGATCTCTTGACACTTTTCAGTCAAAACGAGGAAAGCGGCAACAAATTTCGTGTCTTTCTCCTACATACCCACTATCACAAACAAATTGCGGAAGACGCTTAAAAAAGAAAACATACACAGGGTGTACAACAACAAAGGTTTGAGGGTTACAATCCGCTTAGGCGAATCGTTGGATACCCCATCCCAATTGACCAGTTTCAAGCTCCGAATTTTGTCATAAATCTTGGTTGTTAAATTTCAGTTTCTATTAACTTCAACTTAATTAGAATTTCTCTGTTGAAGAATCTTCTACCTTAAAAAGGGGCGTGGCATCCACCCCTTTTCAATAACATCGTTTTTATACCCTATCCCATACGATAGGAGGTATATTAAGTTTGATTCATAGTTTGTAACACAGATAAATAATCACCGTAGACCCCAAGACCTTAAGTGCATATAATCGAGACCGAATTGTTTGTCGAATGAGCCATGTCCGTCCGTCCGTCCGTGTGTCGGTAGTTTTCAGGCCTTAAATTTTGAGCTAGGAACTTGAAACTTAATATCTGTTCTTTCTAGGTTCCGAAGCACTACATGTGTAAAAATTTTTAAAATCCGCCCACTGACACGCCCACTATAATTGTTAGCATGAAAATTCAAAATTGTCGTTGGAAGCTGAAATTTGGTACGCGTTATCGTCGCTTAAGTGTTTTGTGATTGACATTTCGAAAAAAAGCAAAAACCGCCCCCTTTTGGGCGTGGCCATATTTCATTTGCATTTTATTAAGCAATTTTTATTCCATATATTTTCTTTGAATTAAAAAAACTTGGACTATAAAATGTTTAGATATGTGTGAAAGCTATCAACCGAAACTAATAAATGTTTGCCACGCCCACTTTTGGGGGCGTTTTTAGGTATAAACCAAATTTACATTGTGAAAATGCAATCAACACGTGTATATCACTTCTCATAAAAAATATAAACAAAAAAACGATGTAATTGAAAATGGGTGGATGCCACGCCCCTTTTTAACAGAGAAAATTTCTAACTGAGGAGTTCTAAATAAAGTTGAAGTTAATAGAAACTGAAATTTAACAACCAAGATTTAAGGATGACGCAATTTGGAGCTTGAAAGTGGTCAATTGGGATGAGGTATCCAACGATTCGCCTAAGCGGATTGTAACCCTCCCACTAGTTTTGCTTATATTTTTTATCAGAAGTGGTATACACGTGTTGATTGCATTTTCACATTAAAAATTTGGTTTATACTTAAAAACGCCCCCAAAAGCGAGCGTGGCAAAAATTAATACATTTCAGTTGATAGCTTTCACACATATCTCAACATTTTATAGCGCAAATTTTTTGGATTCATAGAAAATATAATAAAAACGGTCGAATAAAAACCGTTTATTAAAATGCAAATGAAATATGACCATGCCCAAAAGGCGGCGGGTTTTGCCTTTTTTTGAAATGTCAATGGCAATACACCTAAGCAAGGATAACGCGTACCAAATTTCAGCTCCCTCCGACAACTTTGAATTTTCATGCTAATAAGTAAAGTGGGCGTGTCAGTGGGCATATTTTAAAATTTTTTACACATGTACTGCTTCGGGACCTAGGAAGAAAAGATATTAAGTTTCAAGCTCCCAGCTCAAAATTTAAGGCCTTAAAACTACCGACACACAGACGGACGGACGGACATGGCTCATTCGATTAACAATTCGGTCTCGATCATATGCCCTTAAGGTCTTGGGGGCTTACGGTGATTATTTCTCTATGTTACAAACTATGAACCAAACTTAATATATACCTCCTATCCTATGGGATGGGGTAAAGAAACATTCTCGGGTAAACCAAAGGCATAACACCCATAAGTGCAAAGAGTGGGATTTATGAAATCAATTGTAGGGACTTCAACAAGTAGTACATCGGCCAAACAAAACGGAGCATCGAAACGAGGTTCAAAGAACACATCAGCTGTGTGAAAAATAAACAAATAAGTCGTTCATCGGTAGCAGCTCATGTATTTGCATCCTGTGACGACAACGAGCCCCCACACACCATCGGCCCGTTCGACGAAAGTGTACGGTTACTCAAAAGCGTATATAACGAGAGAAAGCTTGACGCATATGAGTCACTGCTTATCACAAAAACCCAAAACGTGATGAACAATGTCAAAGGAAACATTCTGTAGTCAATAAAGGTAAAAAATTCGGTCATTTGAACTAAAGGTAAGATTAGCCTGTATGCCAAATGGTCTTATAAACAAACGCGAAAATGTGACTCAAATTTTAATCATAAGCCCATTTAAAACGTTCATATGCTCTCAGCTGGGGTACGGGTGATAAACTTTTTATCTATATAATTATTAAAGTTATTACACTGTATGCCACTGTTATACTTAAATCACTCACAAAAACTTGAAGTTTTTTGATATGACCAAATATTCCACAGTGAAAATTTATAGAATGGTGTATGATCGTATTGGGTTTATGGCTGAATATTATGTTAGTGTCCCTATTACATCGTATCGAATATGGTCATACCGGAAAATACTGACATATAAAACATATAAATAGGCCATATAAAACTCATTTAAAACTTAAACAAAAAACCACTGACTCTCACTACGGAATTGTCTTTATGAACCGTAAAAGAAACGTTGCCGAGACTTCTCCGGAATATTTTAACAGCAACAAAAAACAACTGGTTAACAATTCACCCACAATGGAAGTTGGAAAATTATCTACTAACGAGCTTAAAATTATGCTCAACGACATTCTTGCAGAGAATTTAAAAAATCTCGCAACCAAAGACGATTTTATGTCACTTTCAAAGGAGATCGCATCATTGAAATCATTAAACGCACAACTTAACCACAATTTAGCACTGATAGATGTGAGCTCTTGGAAACGCAACTTGAGATATTGTCCCGAAAAGCGAACAACAAGTCGATTGTGGTGCACCTTCCCTTAGACACAGAAACCAATGCAGTCCAATTAGCTGACCAGACCTGCAAGGGGCTTGAGCGAAAGTGAGGATTTTTCCAGTTAAATCTCTACGTCAAATTGACAACAGAAAAAACAACGCGGTAATTATACAGAAATTATGGAACTCTCCTCGGAAGAATCCACCGATAAAATTATCGCAGCCGCGCACCAGCTCAAAGGCACCGGAATCAGCATATTCCTTGAACAGTCACTCATGAACCGGAAAAAAAGACAAATACTCCACAATCTCAAAGGAAAACTTCAACAAATAGCTCCGAACGCAAAATTATTGGTAAAAGGTGACAAACTACAAATTAACGACCGCACATTTGTTTACAAATTCGCACGAGGCCTCGTTGTCAAAACGGCTGCGGAGTTGTCATCTGTCATTCAATTGTTTGGTGACAGATCCTCTGAGTTTTTTGACTGCAGCGAGGGCATGAACCCCCGTCATCATCGCAGCTCCAACGTCTTACTCCTAGATGGCAGCCATCGAATCCAGCGACTGGGAAAAAACTAAAGGTAAAATCTGTCGTCTGCCATAAATTAATTAGCTCTCAGAAATTACTTATATGTTCTTATAATATTACTGACCTTAAAAGCAAATTACTATTACCAGATTTTTTCAAGTACATTCAACAGTTTGATTTATTTATTCTTTTGGAAGCGTTTTTAATGGAAAAGTAATTAAAAAATTGGAATTAAAAAAAGCTTATTTAACCACACGGTAAAATTCAAAACTATTGAGAACAGAGTGCTATTTCATGTTATAAATAACAATTTAAATTTTTTCATTATTCCCGTGTACCTAAACTGCAGTAACTGGCAGAATGATTTTGATAGTTTAGTTAATTTAATGAACAACTCTTCTTTAGAGAATGTGATGATTATTGGTGACCTCAATGCAAGAATTGGTAGATATCAAAATCCCGCTTTTCATAACCTACATTGTCGAGCCTTACTTGATGTCCATAGAAGCTCAAAGGATGAAACTTTCAATTGTAATGGCAGGTTATTAACAGATTTTCTTAACGACTACGGCCTTTTCGTGCTAAATGGGACTTCTAAAAGCGACCCGTGGGGGGAACTAACATTCTATCAGTAGTCAGGGGCAGTCTGTTATTGATTTTTGTACAATATCGGGGTTGTGGCTTAATGTGTTTGAGGAATTTACGGTCGATGAAGCCAACTTTTCAGCACACATGCCATTAAAAGTTCAGGTTCACTTTGACGGAATAGCTCAGCAAAGAAACTCGAACAATAATTGTTTTAGGATTAGGTGTACGGAGAGCAACGCTTCTCGGTTCAAAGCACTCTTAAATTGCAACTGCTCTTTTCTTCCCCCTTAATCATCCTGCACTATCGAATAAATCTCCAAAAACATAGTAGAAGTCATCAAAACTTCAGCTCCATTCGCAATCAACAAAAACTTCAAGTTTATACCCGCGAACAACTGGTTTGACAAGGATTGTAGAAAACTGCGCAAACTGTCTTTCGCCTATCTAAAACTCTTTAGATCTACTGATTCCCTATATTTCAAAAACACTTATCTTTTTATAAATAAGGAGTACAAACGTTTATGCTTGCTAAAAAAAACTAACAACCTGAAAATTCTGGCAACTAAATTAGGTAACTGCAAAGACTCAAGATCATTTTGGAGATATGCTCGTGCATTGGGTGCTCGTTGTCAAAGTATGAAGAACCCTCTTGATGCTGAAACACTAGCAGCACATTTTAAAACTCTTTTGTTGGCGGATGAGAACCTTCATATCTTCGACTACGCATTACCCAATGTTTCTGTCAGTGAGCTTGATGCCCCGATTTCTTTCACCGAGCTGGAAACAACCCTTAAGAAAATGAAAAACAACAAGGCACCAGGCTTAGACGGTATTCCTGTTGAATTTTATAAAAACTGCACCCGGGAACTAAAAAATTATCTTCTTATTTTCTTTAACAGGCTTTATAACGAAGCATGTATCCCTAGTAGTTTCAACAAAGCAGTTATTTTTGCTATTTTTAAGAAGGGAGATGCAAACCTTCCAGAAAACTATAGGGGTATTTCTATTTTGAATTCAATAAGAAAACTTTTTACCTCTATTTTGTATGAGAGACTTTCGAAATGGATAGAAGGGAACAATCTTCTAAGCAGCTTCCAAGCCGGTTTTCGCCCAGGCTTTTCGACGATGGATCACATTTTCGCTCTAACCAGCGTAGCCAAAAAATATATAGAGAAGAAAGGCAAGTTGTATACTTGTTTCATAGATTTCAAGGCTGCTTTTGACAAAGTGAATGAAGTATTGCTTAGGGGTGTCTCGTAAGTTTTTGATGATGTATTCCAATTTCCTGGCGTTATCGAATGCAACTGTTCTGACTATTTCGAAACCACAACAGGTGTTCCTCAAGGGTGTATCCTAAGTCCTCTTATGAAATCAGTCAACTAATTCCTGGCGGAGTTTCTTTTGCTAGCATATTGGTGAAAGCATTGCTCTGTGCTGACGATTTGGTTTTGCTCGCTGACAATCCATCTACGCTCCAACTGCAAATCAATGGCAAGACAAGTTTTCTGATCTGATTTCAATGGTATACGAAAAGCTATATATTCAAAACCTCTCCAAAGCAACTTCTTCCACATCTCGGAATGTCTACAAAAACTTAAACCACCAGCTTTCTGTTGCTAACTATTTTCGCAGAGAATTTTCATCCCAAGTAATTAGTACTGTCTTTAAAACCGGAGTCGAAATTTTGAACCTGAACTTTATACCTCATCGGAACGATTTGCCAAAATTGTGTAGTTTATGCAGCAGAAGGGAAAACGTAGATGTCTACCACTTCATTGCTATCTGTCCTATTTTACAGGAAATTCGAAGGTTATATTTCCAACAAAGTCAGATTTCTTTGCCACGCTTTCACGATATTATGAATGGAACCGAGGGATGGCTAAGCCTGTATAACTATTGCAAGCAAGCTCTTACCTACCGTAATAGCTTTATGTCATAACATCAGTTGTTCACTCAGTTACTGTAGTATAACTTCTTTAATTTTATGTTTCAAATTATTAAAATTGTGGTATTTTTATGCCTTCCAGTCATACACAAATGCATTTATTTTATGTTTCAAATCATTAAAATTGCCACACTATGCCACTTTTTAGGTTAGTTCTCCATTTGCGTCTAAGCTAATAATTTTATTTAAATTGTATATTATGTATTATATTATTAAATAAGAAAAAATACATTTGCGTTTATATTGTTTTTATTAATGAAATGTCTCTTCAGGCAGACGGCAGGTTTTTGCCATGCTATTATTTTTGTAAATTGCTCTGTAAACTCTAAAACGAAATAAAGAATTTATAATAATAATTATAATAATACTGACATATGGTCACATGAAATTATGATGATTACACTATATGACGACAAGTGACCGAGATATATGTCAAAAAAGTCTAGCATTTCACATTAACAAAATTATGAAAGTTTTTGAAAAACAATCACGAAGTTCTTCCGAGCTTTCATTTAGCAATATAACTGACTCAACTCAGTTATATGGTTAACATAAGCAAACTCTGCCCAATAAACATGTGCATGTGAAAAAGTTTGCAGCGCATCGAATAAGAGTGACCCTGCCAATGAGAGCTTTTTGTAATTTGGTATTATGCAGTACAGAAACCCTTGACAGTTAATGCTTTGAAGGGTTTTTTATACCCCATCCCATAGGATAGGAGGTATATTAAGTTTGTTACATAGTTTGTAACACGGTGAAATAATAATGGTATACCCCCAAGACCTCAATGGCATATGATCGAGACCGAATTCTAAATCGAATAAGCCATTTCCGTCCGTCCATTCGTCTGTATGTCACAAGTTTCTAGGTCTTACATTTTGAGTTAGGGTGCTGAAATTTCGTACGTAAGGTTCACGTCATGCGAAGCAGTACAAGTGTAAACATTTTTGAAATACGCAAAAAACACGCCTACAATCGGTCTAAATGTGAAACTACCTCCAGAGAATTCAAAACAGACAAATTTAATTTCACTTGTTTTCATACCCTATTCCACAGGAACGGAGTATATTAAGTTTGATACAGGCGAAAATGTAACAAAGAGAAATAATGACGAAAGACCCCCAAGACCTTAAGGGCATATGACAGAGACCGAATTCTGAATCGAATGAGCCATGTCCGTCCATCAGTCCGTCTGTATGTCACATGTTTTTAGGCCTTAAGTTTTGAGCTGGGGTCCTGAAACTTCATACGTAAGGTCCACGTCATGCGAAGCAGTACAAGTGTAAAAATTTTTGAAATCCAAAGAACCGAAGAGAGAGCTCGAAGACACGCCCTTAATCGGTATAAATATGCAACTACCTCCAGAGTTTTCAAAGCTGTAAGACGTTCTAAAAGGCTAAAATTTGACATTTAGCATCTTCTTATGAATGTACGTCACAAAAAACACAAATTTAGTTGGTTCACCTCCTCTAGTGGGTGTGGCATCTGTTTTAGGGTAAATTTTCAAAAACAGTTTACTGTAGCACTTACTCACTGGTTTATAATATGCTGGTGATCAAGGGGATATGATTACCTTTAAAACGCGTAGCACATCGCGAGCGGCAAGAATTTGGGGATAGAAAAAATGGAAGAAGAAAGTAATTTTCGATCCAACACAAACGCTGATGAGCCAAACATGAAACCTCTGCACAGAAACACCAAAGCTTACCCCCGCAAGTGTTTTGCCTCTACAGAGAAGGTTAGGTTAGGTAAGGTTGATGGATGTCATTGTGACAATAGTCACGGCTCACTAGGACCAGCAGTGGGGTATATTATCACTGAAACGAAAACAGAAATAAACCGCTGTTAGAAGCTCAGAGTGCCGCCTTCTTGCGCCCATCGAGATTTGTTTACAAATCTTAGGAGGTCCTTTAGATTAACATTATTTAGATTTTTGAGCTCGTTGAAGAAGTAAACGCCGAGGGCACAACGCCTGATTCTGTCAAGGACTGGGCATTCCCATAGCAGGTGATGCACATAGCAGGTGATGTCCCTGCAGCTTCTGCAGTAATCGTTATGCGGTATGCCTAGCCACTCGGCGTGTAGAACCACAGCCCAGTGCGGGTATCCCTTCGGGCTAATCCGATTCTAAATAGTGATCTCTTTCTGTTTACCGCTGGCCATAGCGCCCTTGAGTGTTTTTACGTATCAAGCTCTGTCGTAGGTAAGTTCAACTCAAGAATTCAATTTCCTGCATGGGAATATTCAATATCTTGCATGCTAGAGAACCCTGACCCATATCTCGCAAGCTTGTTAGCTTCTTCGTTTTCTGGGATATCTGTGTGACCTGGCACCCAACAGAGAGTTACAGTGTGTCAAATGATAACCCGTCCAAAATTTCCCTGCATAGTTTTACAGCCCTTGACTTCATTACATCTGATTCCATGGCTTAAAAACTGCATCAGCAAGGCAGCTAAACATCTAGTTTAGCTGCTCTAATGGCTCTTTAGTCCTCTGCCGTTGTGCAGCTAGCCTTTCCTGCTTTGGGGATAAATATCGCTCGGACTTCTCTCTAAGCTCTGGGAACATAGCACAGACTTAAGCAGAATTTGTATACGTTGCTCAACCATGTAATGATAGCTTCCCCTGCTTTTTGGAGCATTATAAGTCAGAAATTATCCATCCCTGGTGCTTTAGGGACGAAGGTGTTGATCGCCCGGGCCAGCCTTTTTACATCGGTTATAGTCTTGATCTTTTCTTTCTCTACCCTTCTCTGAGATTGCTCTGTTACTTTATCGTAATCTTCAAGGGTGTCGGTGCAACCTGGGAAGTGAGTTTACGTCAGCACACCCAGCCTTTCCTTGTGTGTCTTGGTCCAATTGCCATCTGTTTTCCTAAATGAAGACATCGGATTTGGTGCTTTGGATAAAACTTTCCTCAGTCGGGACGCTTCGGCTGTGGTTTGGATTGATTCGCAGAAATTCTTCCATGAATTCCTCTTAGCGAATCTGATCTCATTTTTCAGACTTCTTACGCTCTCCTTATATATCGGCCATACGATGAGCCCCTCTTTTGCGAGGTTCCATCTAGATCTTGAGCTCTTGATGAGCACACGCATCTCCTATCGCGTCCCACTACTCCCAAGCGCGAAATGATAAAAAAAAGAATCGTGTATACCCAGTGCGTGGCTGATAAAAACGATAATTAAATCGCAACCATTGTCCGGCCTCTAAATAAAATCAGTGAAATAGACCAAAGAAAATAATCATCAAATTCAGTGCGTGTGTGATCTTGAAGAACAACAATAATTCCCACCAGATTGTCTTAAACAAACGCGATTTATTTCGGTTCTCAGTCTTGCCACCCTCTTTCCACCTTCCTTCGCCTGTTGTTTGGTGTTCTAAGCTGTGTGCAAAGCACGCGGCAGTGAAGGCCAAGCAACATACAAATTTAATACGAGTCGTGGGTGATAGATCATGTTGAGTAGCATGTTGCTTATTTCTACTTGGGCATAATTACCGGTGGAAATGGTAACGTGCGGTCAACATTGTTTTTTTTCAATTATCGTTTGTGTTTGTGTTTTTTGTTGTTGGGGACTGTGTGATGGCGTCTGAAGTATTTCGTCTGGATGTCTGCATCATACGTGGGTTGCGAAAGAATTTTTTTTGCAGTGTATCTGTAACATTCATTTCAGTGCGCTGCAACATTCAAACCGTCCGTATTGGCATTGACTGAAACACAGGTAGGTGACAATCCAGATGATCGTGGTCGTTTCGATCTTAATTTGGATCTGCCTGGCTAAAGGATAGTGCCTCTGTTTCGTTTGCACTGCGGTCTAGCTGTTTATGTGCGTGACGATGTTGCCTACTCTGTTCCACAGAATACTAACGATAGTTCTGACGCAAAATTTAATTTTAAGTGGATCAAGTTTACCATCCATAGGCATGTAGTGCATTACTGCTTCTTATACCGTAGCCCGAGTTAAGGCAGTGAGACATCATGCAATAAGTTTGATGAGCTGTAAGACTCTATCTCCGGAATTGTTTCGCGTAATCTTTCTTCCGAAATCGCAACTGCTGGCGATTTTAACATCCACAATCCTCAGTGGCTTCGGTACTCTGGGCCATCAATACCCGAAGGCAGAGAGAGATTTTTGCTACAGCTAACAATTTGTCACAGCTCGTAAACGAGCCTACAAGGATTCCTGACGTGAACAGTCATGCTTTTAAACCACTGGACTTGTTCCTTACCTCCCATCCCGAACAATACACCGTTAATGTATTGTCGCCTCTAGGCTCGTCTGACCGTTGTGTTGTATCGGCTTGTTTCTCATACGGTTACCACTCAGTTGTTATCACTCAAAGCTCCAGCCCCGAAAAGAATAGTCTGGCAGTACGATAAAGCTAATTGGGACGGCCTCAACAACGTTTTCAAGAATTCTAATTGGTCCATGTGCTTCCTTGACAATGACGTTGATGCCGCCGACGACATGCTCTCAGGTATCATCATTCACGGTATGAAATCTTTTATTCCTAACAGAGTAAAGAGTATCAGACCGAAGGAAAATTCATGGTGTGACTTGAGCTGTAAAGAGGCCATCAAGTTGAGGGAGGTTTATTATCGGTCCTTTAGAGCCAACCCAATCGAGGACAACCGGAAAATGTTTAAACGAGCCAGGAACGACTGCAATGCTCTCATTAGACGCACTAAATTTCCTTATGACCAAAAATTGAGGCAAAAAATCCTTCAATGTCCTAAAGGAAGCAAAAGTTTTTGGTCTTTTGTCAAAAATGTAAAGAACAGTGCCTCATCTTCCATCCAACGCTTGCTTCTAATGGTACCACAGCAGTCAGTTCATTTGACAAAGCTAATCTGTTTGCCCACTTTGCTGCCAGCTCAACACTACCTGACTCTTCCTTGTCTCCTCCTGTACTTGAGCGCGTTGAACACTCTATAGGACAAATCCACTTCCGCACTCGTACAGTGGCAGGAGTCCTTCGAAATCTTAACATACACAAAGCCGCAGGTCCAGATGGCATACCCGCCCTAGTTTTGAAGATGTGTTCTGCCTCGCTGGCTAAACCACTTCGTTAACTTTTTTACTTATCCTACTCTTCTGGTTACTTTCCGACCATCTGGAAAACAGCATTTATCCAACCCATTCCGAAAAAAAGGTGATTTTTCTTCCACTTCTAACTATCACCCGATTGCACATGAAGCCAACTTATGAAATATCTGGAGTCACGCAAGCTACTAAATGACCGGCAATATGGCTTCCGTAGCAAAAGATCCACGGGAGATCTGATGGCTTATCTCTCCGAAAACTGTAATCGCTGATTGGATCTTTTAAGTGAAAGCAAAGTCATTGCTCTAGAAAATTCTAGGGCGTTTGATAGAGTTTGGCATCCAGCCCTTCTATCTAAACTAGGAGCATTTGGGATTGACGATACGCTTATTAAAGTTAAAAGGATTAGAAGTTATCTTTCCACCACTTTTTCTGATCTTTATTAACGATGTTTTGTCTGCCACTTCTAATACAATCCACTCATTCGCTGACGAAAGTACTCTAAGTTTCTCATACTCATTCCCAAGTAAACGTAAGTCCCCAGCGGATGTTGAAACGGGAAGGTTAGGCATGTTGAACTCTCTTAATTCCGACTTAAACACTATCTTAAGATGGGGCTCCTCCAACAGAGTGGAATTTAATGCATCGACAACCCAATGTTGTTCACTGGCATCTAAGCTAAGCCAAAACCTTCAGCCGCTTACCATGAAAGACATTTGCATTGCAGAAACTGCTAAGCTCTCAATTCTTGGTATGAGTGTCAATGACAACTTACGTTGGAATGACCACATATTTAAAGTGGCCAAGCATGCTGCGAAATGCCTAGGTTTCTTACAGCGTTGCAAGAAATATTTTTCACCATTGGATTTGGCAAACATCTACAAAGTGTTTATACGCCCTAGGTTGGAATACGACTCCCATGTATGGTGGACCCCAGACAACTTTGCACATGCTGGATAGGATTCAGAAGCGTGCAATAAAACTGATAGGGGACCCCATCATAGCAAAATCGCTCAAATCATTTAAACACCGCCGCAACGTCGCCTGCCTCGCATTGTTTTATCGTTTCTTCTACAAAGATTGCTCAAGTGAAATAGCCAGCTTCATTCCACCTCTCAAACAGTTCAACCGTTGTACTCGCACAAGAACAAGTGCTCACGAGACGTACAGCTCTATACTGGAATTCTTTCTTCAGCAGAACTTCACGAATGTGGAACCGGCCTCCACGTGGGTTTTTTCTCGTACCTTCATTCCTCAGCAGTTCAAAGCAGGCCAAAGTGCACTCTGGCTCCCTCTCTCTCCTCTGATCCTTTCCACTCGCGTTATACAAACTGAATATAGGGGTAGTCATAATCCCTTGAACAAGAGTGAATTATAAAAAAAAACTCCGTGATCTTGCAAGGGAGGGCGTTGCTTTCCTGCTCCTGCCGTTTGGGCAGGATTTTTCGAAAGAGCTGGAGAGCACCCCGGCTATGTATAAACTGTGTCGTCGATCTCATATTCGGTAGTAAAATCTCTGTATAAGCAGGGGGTGATAGTCCTCTGCAGCTCCTAATTGGACTTCACCCAGTTTGCTCTTTTTGGGTTTTTGAAAACCTTCCTAGCCTGAGAGCCTACCTGTAACTCAAAGAGTATGCAGCAGTGATCTGATAGCGATGCCTACTTAGATACCCTCCAGTTCCTTAACTTATGTCTGAGCTTCCCCAGATCGTATAATGGGCAAGTTCTTCTTACCTTGTTCGGACGCTGTCACAAGCTCCTTCAAAGATTTCGGGGGGACCGAGGTACCGTCCTCATATGGCATGTGGCCGACGCTACCGTACAGTTCTCGTCCGTGCCTCTAACCTCCACTTACGTTAGGTCACCTGTGCTAAAATGAGAAAACATTATTATATGAAGTTTCTGTTTGCTACGATACAGATTTTCGTCTTACCTTTATTTTTATTATTTTTACTAACTAAGATATTTTACTAACTAAGCTCTACAATGTTGGTTTTCGAGGCAACTTTTTCAATTGGCTAGAATCTTACTTAAGAAATAGAAAGCAAAAAGTTATTATGGGTAGAATATCAAATGAACCAAGAGAATTAAAGAATGGTGTTCCTCAGGAATCTACATAAATTCTATCTTCAAACTCAAGCTTTATGGTATTTCGACATAGCTTTAACATACGAATCTGAAACAGTCTTTGAAAGCATTGTGTTGATAAATTAAGATCTTGAAACCTTAAGGCTGTGGTTTACTTATCATAAATTGATTATCACCGAGAATCAAGAAGAACCAAGAAGAAACCGAGAATCTGGAACCGTTTTCAAAAGCATTGTGTTAATAAATGAAGATCTTGAAACCTTAAGGCTGTGGTTTACTTATCATAAATTGATTATGAAGTAATACAAAAAGAAGATAAGCCCTCAGGCTCAAACAAGGCTAAACCAGAAGCGAAAATTCGTCCACCTCCCGCAATAAACATCGTCGGGATAGCAGACTTTGGGAGATTGCGCAACCTTCTTGCAAACACGGTGAGAACAGAAAACTACCCACTCGTTGTTAACATCGTTAAGAGTCTCGTTTAATGTACGGATCATTTCATTGTTGCAATGAACATGAAGGCGAGCATTTAGTTTCGAGCAAAGTTTGTTACTTCTTCGCTCACGGTAGATATTCCCAAATCTCTGTGAATATCACTATTTCTAATATACCATGGAGCATTCACAATTGCTCTTAGTGCCTTGTTTTGGAAAGTCTGCAAACAAGGACATGGACATGTTGCTCGGCTTGGTACAACCCCAAAGTTGTATACCGTATGTCCAGGACGGCTTTAACACCTGCCTGTACAAGAGCAGTTTGTTATATATGCTTAATTTCGAAAATCTCCCGATAAGCCAATACATTTCCCTGAGCCTAATCTCGAGCTCGTCACGCTTCTTCTTTACGTGTGGTTTCCACCTTAGTTTAGCGTCCAGTGTCATCCCTAGATACTTCGCTTCATTTGCATAAGGTATTTGTGCAGAATTTATGAACTGAGGTAAATGGTTAACCCTTCTGTAAGTGAAATTCACATGCGTAGACTTTTTCTCGTTAAGAGCGATTCGCCAAGTCTTCGTCCAGACACAAATTCTGTCCAATGCTTGTTGGAGGTTTCTCGCTGATGACTCGACTGATTCACCTGTTGCCAGGATGGCCGTATCGTCCGCAAACGTGGCCACGACTGTCTCGTCATCTAGACGTATGTCTCTTGTGTAGAGCAGGAACAGGGTCGGACCGAGGACGCTTCCCTGGGGTACGCCAGCCCGAATTTGCTTGAAACTCGAGTATTCACTACTACACCTAACACGAAAGAGTCTTCCTTCAAGATAGTTTTTCAATTTTTTAAACATGTCTTCCGGCAAGCTTTGCCGTAGCTTATATTTCAAGCCTTCGTGCCATACCTTGTCGAAGGCTTGCGATACGTCGAGGAAAGCACTTGAACATATTTTTCCCCTTCTAAGGCTTTTTCAATTTCATGCGTTATTCTGTAGACTTGATCTATTGTGGAATGATTAGGTCTGAAACCGAATTGATGATCCGGGATCAAGCGTCTTTCTGAAATTATTGGTTGTAATCGCTTCAGCAGAAGTTTCTCGAATACTTTCGATATTATCGGCAGAAGCGATATGGGCCTATAAGATTTTTTATCATTTGCGCATTTCCCCGGTTTCGGAACCATAATGACTTCAGCAACTTTCCATTGCCCTGGAAGGTATAGAAGTCTAAGAGAAGCGTTTATCATATAAAGTAGCTTGTCAAGTCCCTTTTTTGCTAGTTCTTTCAAAATTTCGCCAGTGATCAGGTCTTAACCCGGGGCCTTATTATTTTTAAATTTGTTTAGTTCAACTAACGAAACTTTTTTCATTGTAAAGCTATCAGGTTCCGCGTCGTTGTTTTGAACGTCAGCCAACGGCGGACTGTCGAAAGGCTTGAATGTTTCTTCTTAATGTTCAGCAAACAAATTCGCTTTCTCTTTGGTGTTCTCTTGCCCATTCGCCGTTAGCTTTTTTTATTGGTGCCGAGTGGATTATAGGTTTCTTGACTGCTTTCAACAGCGAGTAGTTTGAGCTCCTATCCGCCGACAAGCCTTCAAGGTATTCAGTGGTCTCACGATTTTTAAGACCTTGCAACGTTTCATTCAGTTTGTTAGAGAGGTGGTTCAAGAGGGTTTTGTCTGGGGGAGCCCTCGTGCCTTGCCATCTACGCGCTCTTCTCTTTTCACGAATCAATTTTTCGATTTCGAGCGGATATGTTTTACGTGCATGCCCGTCGGTGCTAACTGCGTTCTTTTGGGACGAAGTGTTGTTCCAAGCAGCGCTCTGAATTGCTTCAAGTCAATAAAATAAAATACAATACAATTTCAATGTGGTAAACATAAAATTTTTTTGACCCTAATCCTAAAGCCCTGCTTTTTTTTTGTCAAATCAGGGTTTTTGGATTAGGGCTTGATCCAGCTGCTTCCTCTCGAGGAACAACCTCAGGTTTGCTTTGGCAACTATACTGTGATGGAGGTTTATTTGGACTACCTCCATTGTTGTTCGTTGTCTCTACCTCCATCATCTTCGCTAGCTGCGAAGGTCAGTAGTGGCTTCTTGTCCGCGTTTAGCTTTCCGACAACTCGCCGAAGGAGACAACATAACCCATGAAACCAATTCTCGGCTGTTACTCGCTTATGATTTCCCTATCCTGCACTGGAGTCTGGGATTTCTGTGCGTGAAGGAAGTATATATGTGATGCCTTTGGACGATCTCATTCTGTCATAGGTCGGGGCACTTGTACCCGTGTTTATCAGAATGTGGCTGACGATAGCTGCCCCAAGGGCTTGCTCAATCTTCGTGCCGCACTCAACACTGTATTGTCCGCTAGGGTTTTTTGGAGTCAATTTCAGCAATAGGGGATTCCTCGTCACCTCGATCGTGTTCTCTTCGAGGCAAACGCTTTTCTCCTATGCCCTTCGGCATTGCTCTTCTGCAACCCGCTTGGTCCCGGTTTGTTACTAGGTCCATGGATTGCAGCACCTCTTCTGGCAACAGGCCTTCTGTTGGTTTCGCAGATATTTAAGCAGCGGTGTCGTCCCTCGGCGCTCCAGATTTGCCCGGCTTACCACCCGAACCCTTAGCTGAACAAGCTGCCTAAGGCGGACGCCTCGTGGCAACGTCGTTGGGCCCACTCAACGACGGAAGATTGTTTCTAAGGAAGATTGTTTCTTCTGAGTTAGGGAAGATTTCTCCTTGACTGTTAGGATGCCATATATATTTTTGGCCTTCATAAACAGCCTGTTCCTCTGCAGGCCAGGAGTAGTCCTTCTGGATTTTTTTCCCGTGCTTGGTGTCCTTCTTGTCGCCGGATTTCTCTTCAGAATCGTCAGAGTAGTGAGTAGCTCTTCCTCCCTTTCCAATGAGATAATCTCAGAAAAAGGTTTTTTTGTATTCGGCCGAAGCTAACCTGGTTAACAGACGCCGGTAACACCAGGAAGCAGCTCATTTTGCGATAGACGCTTCTGGATTTTTCGTTTGTTCCTGGTTTTGGTCCGCCCCGGATATTTTTGATACAGGAACCCACCACATTATCTGGTGAGCATTCCCCTATCCGTCGGGTGCCGTGGCATAGTGGTTAGTGTGTGTGCTTACTACGCCGGAGGTCTGGGTTCGAATCCTGCCATCGTCACCTGAAAAAAAGACTGGTTCTTTTTCACGGCCCCCACCTCCGCGAGGGTCTGACAAGGCCTCCGAGAGTATCATTTGTCTTGAAAAACTTCTCAAAGTGCCGTTCGGATTCGGCAAAAAATTGTAGGTCCCCCTGTATGTAAAGAAATTAACACACCAGCATACATTGTTGAGAAGTTGGCCCTGGTTCACCTCGAGCTGTTGCGCCACTCTATTTATTTTTTTTTATTCCCCTATCCGCCACCTGGGGGATAGGAATATTGTTGCAGAAAAACGTTTTTTCCTAAACACGCCCCTTAAAAGTGGGCGGAGCTCAAAACTTTGTGTAGAGCAAACCAAGCAAGTAGTAATATCTTGAATATTCATTATATAACTTTTTTCCATTTTGGACTAAACTTTCCGAGAAATCGGGTTTTTAAAGATCTAACATGGTAAAAGTGGGCATGGTGGATATTGTGGGCGGTCCAATTTTTGGCATCTTAGAGGCTTTGGGCCATTTTTGCTCTATACCAAAATTTTAGTTCCTACGCCTTGATAACTTGACCAAAAGGTATTTTGAATAAAAAAATTTGAAATAGAGGTTGTCTTACTTTGAAGCCAGTAGTGGGTGAGGCCGTCGGCGGGTTTAACTAATTTTCACACTCTGTCTGTACAATATAATAGCCAAGATATACTCCAAGTTTGAGCGTCCTAGCTCAATTTGAAAGACCTAAAAATTTCACACATACGGACAGACGGACAGACGGACGGACATGGCTCAATCGACTCACCTGTCGGTCTCGATTATATCTCTAAAAGGTCTTGAGGGTCTAGGTGGATTATTTCACTGTGTTACAAACTATGCATTAAAATAAATATACCCTCGGAGAAAGTGGAACAGTGCGTATGCAAAAGCTTCAGTCCATCTACGACGGATTGCAAAATACCCGACCATGCAAAAAAAAAACTGCCACGCCTTCAAAAAGTAGACGGGATGTAAAAATATAACTGTTGAATGCTTTATACTAGGTGGTTGCAAACATTTCCGGCTAAAACTCCGCCTTTTTAGGCTGAAATTTGACATTTAGCATCTCCTAATGAGTGTAAGACACGAAAAAGAAATTTAATTGGTAAACCAAATTTTTGGTTTTTCTATAATGCTTCCTCCAAATGTAGGCGTAGCCTTAAGTCTTGTATAAACAAAATGTAGAACTAAGCGTTTTCTACATAAGATATTAGGCGGAATTCTTTCAATTTGAAGCAAAAATATTGAGTAAACTGCATTTGAAAACTTACGATTAAAATAGACGCCACTTCCACTGGTGGGCGCAGGCACACAGAATGTATACACAAAAGTTATAAAATGCTAATATCTACAACTTTTGTCATATGATTTTTAGTCGAATTTCATATATATTTATTGAATAACTGTCATTTTAAGCTAAAATCTCTTGAAAAGTAGGCGTGGTCAATGAAAGGGCAAACATTTTTTGGCCACTTCAAAGAGAATTACAAGGCAATTTTACATACCAAAAATGAATGCGCTAGCGCCATAGTAACAGTTAAAATTTAGAAAAAGTATTTTTTTAAAAAAGAGATGGTCGCACATACAGGCCTGTAGTGGGCGTGTCTGTGGGCGAATTCAGCTAATTTTGATCTAAACTTGACTAAATGAAACTAAACAATCTAAAAATTTTGATGAAAACTTGATTTAAAGGACTGGACTTCCAGCCAAACCACCAAATTCCAGCTCTCTACCTTAAAATTTTAGGACTAAAATTTGTTTACATACGGACGGACGGTTATGGTTTAATCTATTGTCCTGTCGGTCCCATTCATATCTCTTAAAGGTCTTAGGGGTCTACGGTGATTATTTCACTGCGTTACAAACTATACATCAAACTTAATATACCCTGCGTCGGGTAAAACAAGTGAGTAAGTGCAAGAGTTCGTCTGTGACAACCTTCTGTGTAAGTTAACGACAAAAATATTGAAGAAGAACATCTCAGAGGCACCTGCACCATATCTGATTTAATCAGCGAGTCAGGTGATAACACTTGAATACAGCTGCAACGTTCCCGTACGTGATGGAATGCAGGAGGTGTCCAATGCTCCAGATGATGTCAACAAGACGGGTGTCGTGCGCAACAGGTGAACTGTGGGAGCGTAGAGATAAGGTGCAAATCATCGTCCTAGAGTTAGAAAAATATAATTTGTAAATTAAGTTCTTAAGTGGCCGTGAAGGCAAGCAGTTGAAATAATTTTTTTTTAATATAAAATAAACCCGGCAAAATTAATTGGCGCCCGAGCAGGGACCGGGAGAGTGTGCATTAAAACGACCAGTTTCCTTTAATAACAAAAAAAAGTGCACGCGTTTTAAGTCTTTATAATAAGTTCGACCAGTGTCCTTCTATGCAAAAATTGCCCGCGTCCGAATAGCGTCTTAAAAAAGCGCTAAAAGAACTTTAAGACTGTAAACTTTAGTGTCATAACTCCCGGTGCCCAAAACCTAAGTGCACGAGGAAGGAGGCCCCCGAGTAGCGGCCACAGAAGGGAGACACCAGATGTCAGCCGCTCGGCCGGAAACAATTCAAACAAAAACTATGGAACTCATCGTAGTTTTACTATCGTAAGGTTAGTTAATAAGATATCAAAAATTATTATATAGTGAAACATGAAAAATTAAGGAGAATTTAGATACTTTGAAAATAAGAAATGGAAAATGTTTGAAAAGTAAAACATAAAAGTTTAAAGAAATAAAAGTAAAGTTTTTGGTGTGGAGGAGTGAATATATTTTGGACCCTAATCCCTGCATTTTGTCTTTGGAAAGCCTCGGTTCCTGGATTAGGGCCACATCAATATTCTCCTCGGCCATGAACAGCAGCAGGTCGTCGGTGGTAGCTTGAGAGTGATGCAGATTAATCTGCAGCTCAGCTTTCCGACGCTGGTCTTTTTCATGTAGGAAGCTAAACTTTAACTGCCCTAGCCCGAATTTGACCACCCCTGCTACTGTTTGGGGCTTTGATGTAGAGACACACGTTGTCTCTTTCGAGAGCATCTTGTCTTTCGCGACATTGTTAGCCTTTCCCTTCTCAGTTTTCTTATTGGATGGGATGGCTGCCTTTGTAGTCTTAGTGTTGAGAATTGTTTTGTTTCCAAAACGTCTCTCATAAACCTTGAATACTTTGGCGTGCTTTTTGACGAGGTGCCTATCCCTGTCCGTCAGCGTAGCTGGATCCCTTTCCCTCATTGCCAAGAATTTGCCAGAGCTCTTATAGCCTTATCTAGCTTTTTGCTCCGCTGTTTTCTTTTTAGACTTAGGGGCCTGCGTGTTCTCCAGAAGTCTTTCCTCTGTCTCGGAGTCTATTGTCGAGACGTTACTGGACTGTGAGGAAATGGCTTCCCCCAGTGCGGTCATGTCTAGCAGGGGACTCTCCGACTGAGCGGTGACTTCTGTTGCTTCGCTGGTTGCCCTTTGTCCCTTTTCATCATCTCTTTTATCATCGGGTAACTCTCTGCCTTCACACCCCTGCTTAACAGTGTGATCTTCCATGAAAGTTGGGTCCTTCAGAATTTGTGACCCTGCCGCTTCCGAAGAAGCGAGTGGATTTGCACTAGTGTGCGTTCCACCTGGTGTAATATCGCTGTGTTGTTGTCCTTCCATGTTGGTCTTGGGTTTTCGCATTAGTTAGTTCTGCTTCGTTCTAGGAAGCATTTCAGCTCCTACCACTCCCCAGCAACCAAAAAATTTAGGGCTTTAATTATACCCCATAAATATAACCCCATATACCCCTGCAAGGTCGGGGTTAGATTAGCCTTGAGGTAAGGTATGCCTGTCGTAAGAGATGACTAAAATCCACCGGAAGAACTATTCTTTAATCTTTCAACGGATGCTGTCGATGCTGCTCCATTTGGGGCAACTTTTGGCGGTAAGGTTTTAACTTATAGATGAATCTGAAGGTTCAATTAAAATCCAGAAGCGTCTGTCACACATTGTGCGGCTCACTGGTCGGCGTCTGTCTCCAAAGGGGCGGCTGTATTTAAAAATGAAAATAGAAGTGACTTACCTATTTCTCATGAAAACGACAAGTTAAAAAAAATGGCAATGAACAAAACGAAAGATTTTATTACCCCAGGTTGCAGCCCAGCTATGCTGGAAAATCCACCCTCTTCGGAGGCAGGCTCTACGGATTCTGGGGAGAGCCTTTTATTGCTTATAAATCCTTTTGAGAAAAGGACAAAACTAAATCGATCACCATCACCTAGACCGAACATATCCGGAAAAATCAGTCCATCGGTAAACCAGGACTCAGTGAAAATTAAGAGCTTAGAAAAGGAGAATAATGAACTCATAGCTAAGCTTACTGAAATGGAGCGACTCTTCTACGATCTAAAAATGGAAGTCGACTCTCTGCGAAAAGAAAACGAGGATATTAAAAATGCTCGTTTATCGAAAGACTGTGAGGTAACGAAAGAGTGTGTAACACCGAACCGACCAGCAGTCGAACACTTCACGGACGAGGACGAACTTGCACTTGAGACCAATTTAGTTTTAAGGAAAAGGTCTAGCAAGAAGCGTAAGGCGAATTTCTCTCCCGAAGCAATACAAAAAGAAGATAAGCCCTCTGGCTCAAACAAGGCTAAACCAGAAGTGAAAATTCATCCACCTCCCGCAATAAACATCGTCGGGATAGCAGACTTCGGGAGATTGCGCAACCTTCTTGCAAACACGGTAAGGACAGAAAACTATAAGCTTAATTCACACTGAAATAACGTGTGGAAAGTAAATGTTGACAACGCCGATTCCTATCGCGCGCTGTCTCTTAGACTGAATGCAGAAAGAATCGAGTGGTATAATTATCAAAATAAGTACGAAAAACCACTGCGAGTCATTCTAAGGGGGCTCCACCCATCATGCACAAAACAAGACGTTGTAAAAGACGTAAAAATTAAAGGCCTTAAAATTATTGATGCCGTCAATATCGTTAAAAAGGAAGAGCAACGCACAGAAGGAGAAAGAGACACTGTGATCAGACGCGGCCTTCAACTTTTTATGCTCTCCTTTGAAAGAACTGAGAGCATAAACGATATTTATAAAACGAAAATGATACTCAACATAATGGTTAAAATCGAACCCATGCGAAAGGGCAATAGACTGATACTACAGTGCAAGCGATGCCAAGAATTCAGGCACACAAGTGCCTACTGCCAAAAAGAACCACGTTGCGTGAAATGTGCAAGAAAACACCTCTCAACAGAGTGCAAAGTTGACATAAAGGCTCCAGCAGTTTGCGCCAATTGCCACGGAAACCACCCCGCAAACTATCGAGGATGCGAAGTAGCCATAGAGCTGCAAAAGGGAGGAGAACCTCTTAGGGAAAATACTAGAGGTCAGAATCCAAGCCTAGGACGTCCAAAAACTGCTGAAACTCCTAAGCCAAAGACTCCAAGGCCGATCAAAAGTGCGAGATTGGCAAAGGAGGCGTGGACAAAAGGCGTTAAACCTCCACAAAAGAGCGGCGCCGGTTCAAGTGCAGCGGAGAAACCACCAGTGGTCAGACCGAAATCATACGCACAGGTTGCGGCAAACGAAAACAAGGCAAGATCGCCCACAACAGATGCAGTGTCTCAGTTCCTCGCTGTAATCTTGAAGAAACTTGAGGATCAGACTAAAATCAACAAAGTTATATTTGACAAACTGAGCAAGCTCGAGTTTAAGCCTCGAAAAAATTACAAGAGAACATGAATATGAAACAGTTATTTAAAATACTAACATGGAATGCAAACGGCCTTCTGAATAAAATAGACGAACTAGAAGTATTTCTACGGAAAAACAATATTGATATTTGCATGATTACGGAAACTCACCTTAAAAACGGGTCTACACCCAAACTTAAAGGTTACAATGACTATCACGCACATCACCCTTCGCAAAATTCGAGAGGAGGATCCTCCCTCTACATTTAAAACTGCATAAAGCACTTCAAGAACACAGAAGTTGAGCTAGACTCTATGCAGATCAGTTCAGTTTCTGTAAAAATTGACTGCTTAGATTATAACATTGCATCGTGTTATTTCCCGCCAGGATATAGACTGGTGGAAGACGATCTTGATCGTATGTATGACTTCATTGAGTACAATTTTATCATTGGGGTTGACTTTACCGCGAAGCATAATTTTTGGGGTTCACGATGCAATTCAACAAGAGGCAGATTACTGTACAAAAATAGTATGAAGCGTGGGGTGGACTTTTTCTCCACGGGTAAGCCAACATATTGGCCAACCGATAGGAATAAAAAGCCTGACCTTGTCGATTTTTTCATCGCTAACGGGTACCCCAAAAACCTTACGCGAATTGAAGAGTGTTATGATCTTTGCTCAGACCACTCAGGAGTAATCTTGAAGATGGGTGGAAGACTTGAAAAAATAGAAACAGCTCCTAGATTAGTTAGCAAAAATTTGAACTGGGACGCCTTCAGAAAGGACTGTAAGGAAGGTGTTGAATGTGCCATTGAAAACTCCTTTCGAGCTAGAAACCGCAGTTGACCAATTCATTGAAGCAATTCAGAGCGCTGCTTGGAGCAACACTTCGTCCCAAAAGAACGCAGTTAGCACCGACGGGCATGTACGTGCAACATATCCGCTCGAAATCGAAGAAGTAATTCGTGAAAAGAGAAGAGCGCGTAGAAGATGGCAAGGCACGAGGGCTCCCCCAGACAAAACCCTCTTGAACCACCTATCTAACAAACTGAAAGGAATGTTGCTAGATCTTAAAAATCGTGAGACCACTGAATACCTTGAAGGCTTGTCGGCGGATAGGACCTCAAACTACTCGCTGTGGAAAGCAGTTAAGTATATCAAGAAACCTATAATCCACTCGGCACCAATAAAAAAAGCTAACGGCGAATGGGCAAGAGAAGACAAAGAGAAAGCGAATTTGTTTGCTGAACATTTAGAAGAAACATTCAAGCCTTTCGCTGACGTTCTAAACAACAACGGGGAACCTGGTAGCTTTAGAATGAAAAAAGTTTCGTTAGTTGAACTCCGACAGACAATTAGCAAACTTAAAAATAATAAGGCCGCGGGTTACGACCTGATCACTGGCGAAATATTAAAAGAGCTACCAAAAAAGGCATTAGTTAAGCTACTTTATATGATAAACGCTTCTCTTAGACTTCTATACGTTCCAAGGCAATGGAAAGTTCCTGAAGTCATTATGGTTCCAAAACCGGGGAAATGTGCAAATGATAAAAAACCTTATAGGCCTGGACGTATCGCAAGCCTTCGACAAGGTATGGCACGAAGGCTTGAAATATAAACTTCGGGAAAACTTGCCGGAAGACATGTTTAAAATATTGAAAAACTATCTTGAAGGAAGACTCTTTCGTGTTAGGTGTAGTAGTGAATACTCGAGTTTTAAACAAATTCGTGCTGGCGTACCCTAGGGAAGCGTTCTCGGTCCGACCCTGTTTCTGCTCTACACAAGAGACCTACCTCTAGATGACGAGACAGTCGTGGCGACGTTTGCGGACGAAACGGCCATCCTGGCAGCAGGTGAATCAGTCGAGTCATCAACGAGAAGCCTCCAACGAGCATTGGACAGAATTTGTGTCTGGATGAAGACTTGGCGAATCGCTCTTAACGAGAACAAGTCTACGCATGTGAATTTCACTTACAGAAGGGTTAACAATTTACCTCTGTTGATAAATTCTGCACAAATACCTTATGCAAATGAAGTGAAATATCTAGGGATGACACTGGACGCTAAACTAAGGTGGAAACCACACGTAAAGAAGAAGCGTGACGAGCTCGAGATTAGGTTCAGGGAAATGTATTGGCTTATCGGAAGTTTTTCGAAATTAAGCATATATAACAAACTGCTCTTTTACTGGCATAACACCTGCCAAGCCGTCCTGGACATACGGTATACAACTTTGGGGTTGTACCAAGCCGAGCAGCATGTCTATGTTGCAGACTTTCCAAAGCAAGATGCTAATAGCTATTGTGAATGCTCCACGGTATATTAGGTAATGTGATATTCACAGAAATTTAGGAATAGCAACCGTGAGCGAAGAAGTAACAAACTTTGCTCGAAAGCTCAATGCTCGCCTCTATGTTCATTGCAACAATGAAATGATCCGTACTCTAAACGAGACTCTTAACGATGTTAACAACGAGCGACGACTACAAAGAACAAGACCCTTCGATCTAGCGACGTAGGGTGAAGCCGCATGAATGAACGGTTTAGTAGGTGCATTCACTGGAAAGCAACCTATACAATGCGATTAACACTATGGAAGCGTAAACTACTTGTTAAGTTAACTTAGTTGTAGTCAAGAAGTATTATGAGAGAGCGAAAATTTACTACTATGAAGTGCGTTCTGGCAGTTTCATAGTGTCTCTCATAAATAGGTGGTTTTTTAGCACGTGGAAATCGGGCATAACCAATATCGGCTACTTCGGTATTATGTACCTGCTATAGAGGGCGTATTGGTATCTTTGAAAGATTTTGGAGTTTTAGCCTCCGTCCACCCTAGTATTAAAAAAAAAAATAAAAAAATTATACCCCATCCCATAGGATAATACCTCCTATCCTATGGGATGGGATATAATTAAGTTTGATTCATAGTTTGTAACATAGAGAAATAATCACCGTAGACCCCCAAGACCTTAATATGATCGAGACCGAATTATTAGTCCAATGAGCCATGTCCGTCTGTTTTTGATTAATCGAAGGACCTTTTAACACGATGTCAACGAAATCGCAAAGGTAAAAACCTGAGAGGAAATTCTAACACCCAACAAATGGATCACGATGAAAAAAAAACGATAAGAAGAACCGCAATCAAATTTACAGCAACGATTTATTTAGTGGTTTTACCCTTCTTGTGTCCGAGATCCAAATAGAAGAGACAAACAAATTTTTACATAATCTCGACCGATAAGCGGTAATAATAAGCAATTGAGTGAAATCAGAAACGTTAACATAATTGAGTGCAATAATGATTTTTTACAAATAGGGTAAATTACGTAATGTTGGTACAATTTATAGGAAACTTTTAAATAAACAATTTAATTTAAGAAAACTAAAACTCAAAATATTTATGCAAAATATTTACAGTAGTCGCACTCAATCCCAAACATACCGCCGCCCCTGAATATCTGTTCAGCTTACAGATAAAACTGAGAGTTTGTGAATTGGTCGCACGATGTTTCCTCTAGCCCTATTGAGAGTGACTACGCGAATATGTCCATCTTTGACCGGGTGAACTTCTACTACTCGCCCCATAGCCCATTTTCCTGGGGGTAAATTGGTCTCTTTGATGACGACAAGATCATTCAATTTAATGGACGGTTGGATCTGCTGCCATCGAGGGCGATTCTGCAATGATGTCAAGTACTCCATGCTCCACCGTTTCCAGAAACCTTGAGTCTTTAGTTGTAGCAATTGCCAACAGGATACTCGGTTTGATTGTATGTTTTGGCTAGGCTCCGGCACCGCAGCATAGGATTCACCTAAAAAGAAATGTGCTGGGGTTAGAGGGTCTAGGTCAGAATCACATTGTTGACATAAGGGGCGCGAGTTCAATATGGCCTCGATTTGTGTCAGTAGAGTATAAAATTGCTCAAATGTCAAAGCATCATTGTTTATTACCCGTCGAAGATGTTCTTTAACCGACTTGACTCCTGCTTCCCACAACCCGCCGAAGTGTGGGGACGCAGGGGGAATAAAATGCCATGATATCCCATCGTGAGCTAAAGATTCCGCCACTAACGAGTTGTGGTGTTCGGATAAAACGAGTTGATGAAATTCCGATAATAAACGAGCACATCCACGAAAGTTCGTGCCGTTGTCTGAATAGAAGTGTGATGGCTTTCCACGGCGAGCAATGAAACGACGAAGACCGGCGAGGAACGCGTCGGTGGTAAGGTCGCTTACTAGTTCTAGGTGAATAGCCTTCGTTACAAGACAAACGAACAAGGATATATATCCCTTTGAAAACGTAGATTTTCGACCAGACCTCACTTTTAATGATATTGGCCCGGCATAATCACATCCGCAGTGAGTGAAGGGTCGGCTTGGTTGCACTCGCTGAGATGGTAGGTTACCCATAAGCTGCGTCATAGTCTCTGTTCGTTGACGGAAACACCGTATGCAGGTGTGGGTTATATTTCGAAGGAGATTTCGGCAGCCAATAACCCAGTACTCCTGTCGAATAAGAGCAAATAGTGCAGAGAGCCCAGGATGCAGGAAGCGGTGAGCCTTGTTATAGGATCCCCCTTGGGTAATATGATGGGATGCTTAACGTTAAACGATACGTTGGCCTCTTGAATTCTGCCTCCAACTCGCAGAATACCGTCGATGTCTAAAAAAGAAGACAGGTTAATTATTTTGCATGTCTTTGAGAAAAACCCATTTTCGCGATAAAACTTGATGTCTTTGCTGAAATGCCTTTCCTGTAACCATTTAAGTATATCTAATTTTGCCTGGTAGATTTCGGTTGGTCTCAGGAATCCTTCGTTTGGTAGCGCAGTCTTACGGCATAAGGCTATAAAGCGATTAAGTCCTGCGACGGTCCTAAGAAGAGCTTTCCAGGATGATATGCGAGCCGACAGTGTTGCAAACGGATGTTCGTAATTCGTCACTTAGTGTGAGAACAGCTGTTTGCTTTTCTTCAGCCTTGCAGCGAGGATCGTCATCGAGATGGGTTGCCAGTGGCCAATCTTCCATTGGTTTCCGAAGCCAATCTGGACCGCTCCACCAAATAGGATGTTCACAAAGCTTCGAAGGCGTAATACCGCGAGGTGCACAATCTGCTGGGTTACACTGAGATGTAACATGGAACCATCTGTTTCTAGGAATAGTCGTTAGTATTTCTGCTGTCCGATTACCCACAAATACATTCCAACGACGAGGAGGTGATGAAAGCCATGAGAGGACGATTTTTGAGTCAGACCACGCATATACGTCCGCGAAGGTGATTTTAAGGGAGTTTTGTACTGCAACGAGTAGTCTAGCGAGCAAGAGTGCTGCACACAGCTCCAAACGCGGTATGCTTAATTGCTTAAGTTGAGCTACGCGAGACTTAGCGGCTACGAGATTAGTTTCGTAATCACCATTAGGTACTTAGTTTATAGCGCGAATAAATAACCGCGGCATATGCAGATGCGGATGCATCGGAAAACCCATGCAATTCGAACGAAGCGTTGGCAAGACCGATAGCTCTGGGTATTTGGATTCGCGTGAGAAGGGAGAGTTCGGCTCGATACTTCGACCAATGATCAGCAATTGCACTTGGAACCTCCTGATTCCAATCTAATTTCCGATGCCACAGTTCTTGATAGTGGATTTTTAATTGTACGACTGATGGGGCAAGGAAACCAAGAGGGTCAAAAATGCGTGCAACATCTTTGAGTATTTGTCGTTTTGTAATAGGTTCGTTTGGAGTATAGCTCAAACGATAGCTAAACACATCACTCTTGGAATTCCAACATAGACCTAGTATTTTTACCCATTCGTCTGCCTCATTATCTAATGGGACATTTTCCCGGGAAGTGTTTTCCTCATATTCTAACAGCTTGTCGCAATTGCTCTGCCATTTGCTTAAAATCATGCCACACTTGGAAAGAAGTTCTATTAATGCATTTCGTTTAGAGATAGCTTCCTGAACCGAGTTTGCACCAGACACAACGTCGTCGACGTAAAAGTCATTGAGTATGATATCCGACGCCACTGGATACTCATTCTTATAAGTTTCCGCACGTAGTTGGAGTGTCCGATCGGACAAAAAGGGAGCACTCGATGTACCGTAAGTCACGGTTCGTAAACGAAAATGTTGAATTGGCTCCGATGGTGAATTCCTCCAAACAATTCGCTGAAACTCTGAGTCCTTCTCTGACACCCAGATCTGCCGAAACATCTTAACTATATCTGCATTAAAAACAAATTGAAATCGCCGAAATCGTAGACTAACCGAAAAAAGGTTTCTTTGAATGGGAGGACCTATCATCAACGAATCATTCAGAGATTTGCCGGTGGAATACTTAAAAGATCCATCGAAGACCACCCGAAGCTTGGTCGATGCAATGTCTGGCCTGAGAACAGCATGGTGTGGGAGGTAAAATACGTCGTCTTTTTCGATTTCTGATGGGGAAACTAACGACATGTGTCCTAATGCGAGATATTCCTCCATAAAGCGGGAATAACTTAGAAAAAGTTGGTGATCCTTAGAAAACTTCCCTTCCATCCACTTCAACCGAGAAACTGCCCCTGTTAAGGTATTACCAAACTGCGGTGGTGCTTTGAAGGGAAGATCAACGATGTATCTACCATCCTCGCCACGATGATGTGTTTCAAGAAAGTGTTCTTCGATTTTCTTATCCTCAAGAGAAATTATGGATGCGGGGTCGACTTCCTCAATTGTCCAAAATGCTTGCAGAATTGAGTCAATATCAAGGTGGGTATGATGGGTAATGATTTTCGGTTCTGTGCAAGATAACAATTGCCCGGCCAAAACCCAACCGAAGATAGTTTGCTGTGCTATTGGGTATCCATTACTACTGCGAACGACACCTCCCTTAAAATATGCCAAGCCTTATCAGCTCCTAATAGCAAGTCGATAGGACGTGATTTATGGAATGTGGGATCCGCTAAATCTAGCCCTTGTATATAGTCCCATTGGTCAATGGCAAATGAAGCTGTTGGTAAATTTGATGTAACCCTGGATAGAATGTATGCATTCACAGAAATACTATAAGTATCACAGCGTGACGAAATAACCAAAGAAATCAGGCCTCTGGATCTACCAGCACTAGTAGAACCAATACCACTTATGGGTATACTCGCATTTCTTCGTTTGGATCCAAGACGTTGCGCACATGATTCAGTGACAAAAGAAACTTGGGAGCCAGTGTCGATTAGGATTCTTAGTTGGTGGTATTTGCCATTAATATCTCTAACCCTTCCTACGGCTGTTGGCAGAAGAGTTGGTGGTACTCTATGTTCGATGCTAGAGGAATGGTTGGTTACTAATGATGTTGCAGCTCTTGAAGTTGATGGAGAATTTGCCGAACTTAAATGTTGGTTGTCGTCTGTACGACAACTTTGAACGAGCGAGTTGTGGTTAGTGTACGCACTAGCGAAAGGATTCAGGTTACTACCGGCGGATGTATCATGCACTAAGCTATGATGACGTTGGTTGCTTGTTTTGCAGCGGAACTTGGACTGGCAACGAGCAGATGGATGGCCAGTACGCAGGCAGTTAAAGCAGATTTTATTCGATTTAACATAATCCCTACGAGATTGAAGTGACATTTCCAAAAATTGTGAACACTGAGAAAGCCCGTGTGTAGCATGACACTTTGGACAACTAACATGCATGCTCCTGGTAACTGGCTTATTTAGTTTTTTATCTCGAAAATCAGGTTTACAGGTTTCTAGAGCCTCGCAGCCCTGTTCTAAGAAATTAATTAGTTCCTCAGTGGTAGGGTAGTCCTCAGAGATACTGCTTTTAGACCAGGCCCTTCGGGTTTCCGGGTCCAATTTGTTAACTAAAATGAATATTAACCAAGGATCCCTGTTTATCGAGTTGATTGAGTTTAATCCTCTTATAATTTCGTCCGCTCCATCCGAGATTTTACGAAGCTGACCAACATTTGAATTAGTTGCCGATAGAAGCTCCATGAACGCCTTTATGTAGCTGTTAATTACATATCGGGGCCCATCGTACCGCTTCTCCAATCTTTCCCACGCCTCTTCGTATGTCGCGTCGCAGATTGGTAAGTGGCTAAGGGGACGAAGGGCTTCATCTCTAAGGCAAGACTTGAGAAAGTGAAACTTCTGAATTGGACTTAAACTTGGTTTGTTGTGCAAGGCACCCTCATACATGTCCCGGAAAGCAGGCCATTGCTGGTAATTACCCGAGAATGGTTCAATTCTAATAGAAGGAAGGAAGAAATCGGTGTTCTTTGACGAATTAGAATTATTACACCTTTCGATTAAAACTTGCTGTTGGTCGGCTAAACGAGCAACGACATCCTTGTTTCTCTCCGCTTGCTGACGCTTTCTTATTGAAGAAAGCAATGCCGATTTAACGATGGCAAACTTGGCTTCGAACTCCTCGAAGTCAGGCCCTGGATCTGTATACCCGTCATTATCAGCGAATTCAAATAACTGTTTTTGGGAGGCATTAAACTCCGACCATAAGTCTTCAGCGCGATTCAATTTTACTTCTAGCTCTACTGCCGATGTTGCATCTGTAATGCTGTCGATGTACGTAACCAGCTTGGTCAAAGCACCTTTCATATGACCACGTGCCAGGCGAAGACCAGGAAGGGAGACCGATTGTGCCATCTCTAATTATACACACTGCACATAAAACACGAAATAATTTATGCGAGAGTCTGCAACGCGACCCAATTCAGCGAATGATAAAGTTTATTTGGTATTGTGTATAATGAGTGGTGATTGATGGGGAAAGAACATGTGGGATTGTAATATGAAAGAATTGGTTGCTCACACGATTGATACACAAATTTTATGTGACGATTGCAAGGGTACGATTAAGCGTTATCTAGCGCTTCAACGGGCTTAAGCTACTTGCGATTAAAGTCTAATGTTCATTAAAATGGAACGAATGTAAATGGAACGAATGTTAACGATTGATGGATTTGTAATTTTCCACGAAAAATCCGGCTCGAATTAGGACCAAAATGTTTTTGATTAATCGAAGGACCTTTTAACACGATGTCAACGAAATCGCAAAGGTAAAAACCTGAGAGGAAATTCTAACACCCAACAAATGGATCACGATGGAAAAAAAAACGATAAGAAGAACCGCAATCAAATTTACAGCAACGATTTATTTTGTTTTGTTACCCTTCTTGTCCGAGATCCAAATGGAAGAGACAAACAAATTTTTACATAATCTCGACCGATAAGCGGTAATAATAAGCAATTGAGTGAAATCAGAAACGTTAACATAATTGAGTGCAATAATGATTTTTTACAAATAGGGTAAATTACGTAATGTTGGTACAATTTATAGGAAACTTTTAAATAAACAATTTAATTTAAGAAAACTAAAACTCAAAATATTTATGCAAAATATTTACAGTAGTCGCACTCAATCCCAAACACCGTCCGTCCGTCCGTGTGTCGGTAGTTTTAAGGCCTTAAATGAAATTAAAATTTTGAGCTAGGAACTTGAAACTTAATATCTGTTCTTTCTAGATCCCGAAGCAGTACAAGTGTAAAAATTTTTAAAATCCGCTTACTGACATGCCCACTTTACTTAATAGCATGAAAATTAAAAATTTAATTGTCGTAGGAAGCTGAAATTTGGTACGCATTATCGTCGCTTAAGTGTATTGTGGGTGACTTTTCAAAAAAGGCAAAAACCGCCCCCTTTTGGGCGTGGTCATATTTCATTTGCATTTTATTAAGCATTTTTAATTTAATATATTTTCTATGAATCCAAAAAACTTGTGCTATAAAATGTTTGGGGGCGTTTTTAAGTATAAACCAAACTGTTTAATGTGAAAATGCAATCAACACGTGTATATCACTTCTGATAAAAAATATAAACAAAAAATCAATTAATTGAAGAGAAGATTCTTTAACTGACAAATTCTAAATGCAGTTGAAGTTAATAGAAACTGAAATATAACAATCAAGATTAATGACGCAATACGGAGCTTGAAAGTGGTCAATTGGCGGTTGACCTAGCCGGATTGTAGCCCTCCCACTAGTTTTCAGCTAGAGATCTCAAAATTGTCAAAATTCGGATTGTCGTCCGAAGCAGTAAAAATGCTAAAATTTTTCAAATCCGCCCACAGACACGCCACAATCGGTCTAAATGTGCAATTAAAAAAAATTTGCGTAATATTTTACGTAGAATTTTAAAAATTTTACATTTAAAAAAATTTCGCGTTTTTATTTCGACCTTTGCAGTTGTTAAGGAACAAAAATTTTTATATCCGACCGAGCGTATATTAATTCTTATGCATAGTTTGTAAAACAATGAAATAATCACGGTAGACCCCTAAAACCTTTTAGAGATATGATCGAGACCGACAGGTGAGTCGATTAAGCCATGTCCGTCCGTCTGTCCGTCTGTACGCATGTGTGAAGTTTTTCGGTCTTTAAAATTGAGCTAGGACGCTCAAACTTGGAGCACATCTTGGTTCTTATTTTGTACAGACAAAGTGTAAAAATTAGTTAAATCCGTCGACGGTCACGCCCACTACTAGCTTCAATGTAAGAAAACCTCTATTTCAAATTTTCTTTCAAAATGCCGTTTGGTCAAGTTAGACAAGGCGTAGGAGCTCAAATTTTGGTATAGAGCAATAATGGCCCAAAACCTCTTAGAAGGAAAATTGGACCGTCCACAATATCGACCCACTTTTACCATTTTAGATCTTTAGGAAGATCTAACGCAGAAAAAAATTTCGGGGGGGGGGTTTTCAAAAAATATGATTGAAATACGTTTTTGGGTACTGCCCTTGAGCAGCCCCCATGTTTTGATCAGGTAGTTCCAGGGGTGTTGGGAGACATGTTAAAGATAGTTAATGTTTATCCGAGAATTTTAGTTTCGAATTTCATATTTTCAGTTCTTTTTTTTTCATTCCACATATTTCGGGAGGGGTTTCAACCCCCAAAACCCCCCTGCGTTCGCGCCTGGGGTCGGGTATATAAAAGTTCGTCACAGACGAGCTCTTGCACTTACTCACTTGTTTTAAATAGTATAAATTTGACCTCAAACTGGTTATAATTTAGTGATTAAGCATAACTAAATACATTTAGTAGCATTATTCAATTATCAAATCTAAAAATTGATAACTAGTGGGAGGTTACAATCCGCTTACGCGAATCGTTGCATACCCCTTCCCAATTCACCACTGTCAAGCTCCAAGTTGCGTCATAAATTTTTGTTGTTAAATTTCAGTTTCTATTAAATTCTATTAAATTTCAGTTTCAATAAATTTTCGGATCAGCCGCGTCTTTAATTTTTAATGAGCACAATTCTGAAAACGCACCCCGCACGTTTCGCTCGAATTGCACTGAGCGTGATCACCGGAAGGTAGTTCAGAGCAAACCCTGATCATTAAACCACAGGGTGTTTTTAAGACGATGGGTGTGGGCGTGTGATGTTAATCACGAGATCCCATGTGCGTGAAAGCTTAAAACTATCCTCACGATTGAAGTATTGGTTGCATTTTATTTCAATCGCTTCGTGGACAAATCGAGGTATGCACTGCGCTTAACGATCTAAAATCTTGGCTTGATCAAAATGGATCCACTGCTGTTAATCTGGATTGTCCAAGATATGCTCGCATATTGCAGACTTTTCTCGTTGTTTTTATACCCTATCCCATGGTATAGTTATACCCCATCGCATAGGATAGGAGCTATATTAAGTTTGTCACATAGTTTGTAACACGGTGGAATATTAATGGCAGACCCCCAAGACCTTAAGGGCATAAGATCGAGACCGAATTCTGAATCGAATAAGCCATGTCTGTCCGTCCGTCTGTATGTAACACGTTTTTGGCCGTAGGTTTTGAGCTAGGGCGCTGAAACTTCGTACGTAAGTTCCACAATTCAACTCAATTCAATTTTTTGAGGCTTAGAGATATAAAGTTTAATTTTGAGTACAATTATTAAGTAAACAATTATATTAAGTAAACCGGCTTAGTAAATATGTATGTCCTGTTAAGCAAAATTATTTTAGTAAAAGATCAATGTGAGAATCTTAACATTGTGACAATTTAGTTTGCCTTACTGTCCGTAAAACGGACTGTTGAATACCCCATCCTATCCCACATTGTGAAATGCTGATGGCATAGTTATTTTTTGACATTTTATAAGTAATGCAAACTTCGAAAAGGGGCGTGGTCCGACCGCCACTAATAACAAACGATTAATTATAAGATACATATACAGATATCTCCAAGTTACACTTAAATGTACGTAAAAATGCAATTTTTTGGTTCAAATTCAATGTTTTTGAAAAATCGATTATGAAAAAGGCTAAAAACTTTATATTAACGAAATCTGACTTGAAGTCTCGTTTACCTAATCTGCTACTTTTTTTGCTTCATGCTTTCCCAAATTAGGCTCAAGGCCACTCGAAATTAAGTTTTTCTTGAAAATTTTAGCTTTTTCTTCAATTCTATTATTGTATTAACAAAATGTGGAACTATTTTGTCTTACATTTTTTAGGAGATGCTAAATGTCAAATTTCAGCCTTTTAGAACGTCTTACAGTTTTGAAAACTCTGGAGGTAGTTGCACATTTAGACGGATTGTGGGCGTTTCTTTGGGCGGATTTCAAAAATTTTTACACTTGTACTGCTTCGCATGACGTGGACCTTACGTACGAAGTTTTAGCACCCTAGCTCAAAATTTAAGGCCTGAAAACATGTGACATACAGACGGACGGACGGACGGACATGGCTTGTTCGATTCAGAATTCCTTCTCGATCATATGCCCTTAAGGTCTTGGGGGTATAGCAATATTATTTCAACGTGTTACAAATTATGTGATAAACTTAATATACCTCCTATCCTATGGGATGGGGTATAAAAGAAGGATGCATTTTTTTTTCTGCGTTCCGTTTAACATGTTAAGATATAAGTCTGATATAAGACACATAGCTGTATGTTACAAAAAAAGTTAAATTAATAATTTTAAACTACCCTCTTAGAGCGGGCAAAGAAGCTTTCTCGTAAAAAGGTAATGATAATTTAACTAGTTTCGGTACGAATAAGGTTTCAAATCTGGAATTCATAAGACCAAATGGTGATAGATAAAAATGATTGTCGAACGCACTGTCGTTGACATTCAACATCAAGGGCATATGATCGAGACCGAATTCTGAATCAAGGAAGCCTTGTCCGTTCGTCCGTCCGACCATCCGTCCGTCTATTTGTCACATGTTTTTACTCCTTGAATTTTGAGCTAGGGTGCTGAAATTTCGTACGTTAGGTCCACGTCGTGCGAAGCAGTACAAGTGTAAAAAAATTTGAAATCCAACCAAAGACACGCCCACAATCGGTATAAATATACAACTACCTCCAGAGATTTCAAAACTCAAAGACGTTCTGAAAGGCTGAAATTTGGCATTTAGCATCTCAAAATGAATGTTAGACCCAAAAATGAATAAATTCAATTAGTTAACCTCCTCCAGTGGGCGTGGCATCTATGTTAAACGTAAATTTTCAAATGCAGTCAGTTTACTCAATATTTTTCAAAATTGAGTTTTTCAAAATTGAAAAAAATTTGATTAATATTTTACGTAGAAAACACTCAGTTCCACATTTTGTTACTAGACTTTTGGCCACGCCCAGATTTGGAGGCAGAATTGAAGAAAAACCTACAATTTTCCAGAAAAACGTAATTTCGACTGGCCTTAAGCCTAATTAAGGAAAGCATGAAACCAAAAAATTATCAGGTTAGGTAAAAGAGACTTCATTCCAGATTTCTTTCATACAAAGTTTTTAGCCGCACTCCCTTTTTGGGGTCGATTTTTCAAAAATATGGAATTGGAACCAAAAAACTGCATTTTTACGTACATTTAAGCGGAACTTGGAAATGTCTGTGTTATAATTGAAAGTTTGTAATTAGGGGTGGTTGGACCACGCACCTTTTCAAAGTTTGCACTATTTATAAAATGCAAAAAATAACAATAACATCAGCATTTTACAATGTGGGATCGAATGGGGTATTCAACGGTCCCTTATACAGACTATAAATTCTGCGTACATACTGTAGCACTTACTCTCTGGTTATACCCCATCCCATAGGATAGGAGGTGTATTAAGTTTGTCACATAGCTTGTAACACGGTGAAATAATAATGGAAGACCCCCAAAACCTTAAGGGCATATGATCGAGACCGAATGCTGAACCGAATAAGCCATGTCCGTCCGTCCGTCCGTCTGTCTGTATGTCACACGTTTTAAGGCCTATAATTTCAAGTTAGGGAGCTGAAATTTGGAACATAGGTTAACTGGTATCCGAAGCAGTACAAGTGTAAAATATATAAAATAATAAAATAATAGAGCATGGCATTTAAAGCCGTCTGCCGTGAGTTGACAATACATAATGCAATAATATAATACATAAAAATACATAATACATAGTGCAGCGTTTGTTTTCAAATCCGCCCAATGACACGCCCACAATCGGTCTTAATGTGCAACTACCTCCAGAGATTTTCAAACTGTAAAACGTTCTAAAAAGCTGAAATTTCACATTTAGCATCTCCAAATGAATGTAAGATACAAAAAAGAAAAATTTAATTGGTAAACCTCCTCCATGGGGCGTGGCATCTATTTTAAAGGTAAAGTTTTAAATGCAGTTTACTTAATATTTTTGCTGTAAATTGAAAAAAAATTTTTCTTTATATTTTATGTAGAAAACGTTTAGCTGTAAATTTTGTTCATACTAGACTTTGGGTCACGCCCACATTTGTAGGCAGAATTGAAGAAAAATCTAAAAAATTTCCAGAAAAACGTATTTACGACTGGCCTTGGGCCTAGTTCAGGAAAGCATGAAACAAAAAAGTAGCACGTTAGGTAAACAAGACTTCAGCCCAGATTTCGTTCATATAAAGTTTTTAGCTACGCCACCTTTTAGAGTCGATTTTTCAAAAATATTGAATTTGAAGCAAAAAATTGCATTTGTACGTACATTTAAGCGTTACTTGGAAACATCTGTGGAAATATCTTATTTTTGATAGTTTGAAATTAGGGACGATTGGACCACGCCCCTTTTCGAAGTTTTCATTACTTATAAAATGCCAAAAAATCACCATGCCATCAGCATTTTACAATGTTGGATAGGATGGGGTATTCAACGGTCCGTTTAACGGACTGTAACTCACTGGTTTTCTATATTTTGATCCAATTTTTATACACATTCATTAAAAAACGTAGATTTACGTAAAAATTGACTAAAAAGTGGACGTGACAATTTTTGGGCTATTCTTTTTCCTATAACCTTACAGCCGAGGTCTGCGCCTAGGTTCAAGCAAAGATATGGAGGGCCTGTATTAGAAATTGGAGGAAGTTTCTTCTTCCTCTGCTACACTACAAAAATCAGGCCACACAGGATCTTAGACGAAGCACCTTGAATATGCTGGCTAAAATCTTTAAAATTGCCGCTAAGAGGAGGAGAAACGCCCAGGAGATTCTTTCGCCAAAGTTCTTAAGCAATGTACAGGGACAGCTACTTCTGGATGACGTTGAAATTCTTCACAGGTGGCGGCAGTATTGTGAGGAACTTTTGAAGGAGCAGTTTTCCAGTTACCACTTTTTAGAAGAAACTGCTCCTAACCGAGAAGAAGTACCAGACGTCACAGTCGAAGAGGTTGGGAAGGCGTCTTACTACTTTAAAAAGCGAAAAAGCCGGATCAGGCACCCTCAGAGTTCTGGAAGAAAATAGGAGACAGCGGGTCCAGATTGCTCACGACCTTCATCTCCAAACTAATAAGAGGGGTTCCAATGCCTTATCAGCGGAGGGAAAGTTATCTTCTTCCTTTGTTCAAAGAAAAAGGTTATACGCGAAGCTGTGACAACTACCGCTTAATAGAAGCTGAATAGCTTAATAGAAGCTGATGTGTCACACAATAGAGCTGTGTCAATCGTTCATTTTCCCGGATAGAATCGTTCCAGGATTGATTTGAAAAAGGACCCGATCTTTTCAGTCAATCGTTCATTCGTTTCTTTTTCAACCATCATCGTTCTTACGGATTTCGTTCTTCTTTCAGTCATCAATCCAAAGTCAATCACCGTTCCTCTGTTCAATCCGGATTAGCTTAGCACTTTAGCAGCAGCCAGCGTGTGCGCGGCAAATACACATTTTTCGAAATCTCGTAGCAGTTTCGCTACGTTCATCGATGTAGGAATGGAACGTGTTAATATTGTGAATGATTGTGAAATGACCCTTTCTCTTTCGTTTCGCTCATTTGACCAACGATAATCGAGAGAGAAAAGTATTTCATTCGCTTCGTTCATTTGAAAGAAAAAAGGATTAATATTGTGGGAACGATTGGGTTTACTTTTTCATTTGTTTCGTTCATTTGAACGGAAAAGAGAATTAATATTAGTAACGATTGGTTTGCCCAAATTCGATTGCAATCACCAATACTTTTAGAGGAACGGGTCGAAAGGATCGAATCAATCACGATTGACACAGCTTTAAAAAAAACTTGGACATACTAAACCCCGGTGCACAGCACTAATACACCTTTGTGTAAAAATTGTTGTTCCCCTCCGCCTCACGAAGAATGCACGCGCATCTTCCGACGAACGAAACAATATAATATAATATAATAATATTGATGTACGAAACAATAATCAATCATCAACTAAAAATATTGAAACGCAAAATCAAAGAAATGCAACATGCACCACATCAACCTCATCAGACAAACACTGAAACGAAATAAATGAAATAGAAAAACGATAGAGAAAGAGATGGAATTTGGCTCTTAGATAATCTCTCAGCCATCTATATCTTCGATATTGACGATTGATTTGTTAATCCTCCAAGGGAACCAACAAGGCTATTGCAACAACAAACATGCTGTTCAGCGACTTATCGCTAAATATAATGCAGACATTATCGCACTTCAGGAAACTCAAATCATCGCAAAAAAACACGAATTATTTAAAATGAAGAATTACAAAACATTCCCATTTAATAAAAGCTATAATTATTGTAAATCAGGAATAGGCGATAGGAATAGACGATCGGGGTTTTGTAGTTATAAACGTTGGAAGTGCAACCTTCTTTAGTACAAGAAATAGAACGGCGCGATCGATGTGACATTAGTAACTCAGGACTTAGCAACTTATTTTAGCTGGGAAGTCTCTCCGTATGGGGAAAGCAGGGATCATATTATTATTCGCACTCCTGAGCGCGGATCGAAGTTCAAATTCACACCTCGCTTTAAGGAAGACCGAGCAGACTGGAAACTTTTTGAAAAAACGACAAAGGAACTTTAACTATTAACACCTATAAGTAATAACATAAACCAGGAGGCATCAAAAATAAAGAAAATTATAATATCCGATCAATTCCAGTAACAAGGGCGAACTCATCAGATCAAATTCAGTATGGCTTACACAAAGTATTGCTAGCTTAGTAAAAGAAAATATGAGGCCTGGACAAGAGGTCGTAGATTTCCAATAACAGCGAAATGCATTGTTTATATGAGAGTGTGTGCAAAATTGAGGAGGGAACCAATTCAATCTAAAAGATTATCGTGGGAGAACTACATCAATACAATGAACCAATCCTTAGATACAACCAGTGAGTAAGTGCTCCAGTGTGTGCGCAGAAGTTGCAGTCCGTAAAACGGACCGTTGAATACCCCATTCTATTCCACATTGTAAAATGCTGATGGCATAGTTATTTTTTGACATTTTATAAGTAACTTCGAAAAGGGGCGTGGTCCAACCGCCCCTAATTACAAACTATTAATTATAAGATATTTCCACAGATATTTCCAAGTTACACCTAATTGTACGTGAAAATGCAATTTTTTGGTTCAAATTCAATATTTGTGAAAAATCGACCCCTAAAAGGGGGCGCGGCTAAAAACTTTATATAAACGAAATCTGGACGGAAGTATTGTTTACCTAACCTGCTACTTTTTTTGTTTCATGCTTTCCTAAATTAGGCTCAAGGGCAGTCGAAATTAAGTTTTTCTGGAAAATTTTAGGTTTTTCTTCAATTCTGCCTCCAATTTTGGGCGGGGCCCAAAGTCTTGTATGAACAAAATGTGGAACTATGCGTTTTCTACATAACATATTAAGCAAATTTTTTTCAATTTCGAGCAAAAATACTGAGTAAACTGCTTTTGAAAATTTACCCTTAAAATAGATGCCACGCCCACTAGAGGAGGCTTACCAATTAAATTTGTTTTTTTGTGTCTTATATTTACTAAGAGATGCTAAGTGTCAAATTTCAGCCTTTTAGAATGTCTTACAGTTTTGAAAAATCTGGAGGTAGTTGCATATTTAGACCGATTGTGGGCGTGTCTTTGGGCGGATTTCAAAAATTATTTATTATTATTTTACACTAATACTGCCTCGCATAACGTGCACCTGACGTACGAAGTTTCAGCACCCTAGCTCAAAATTTAAGGCCTAAAAACATGTGACATACAGACGGACGGACGGACGGACGGACGGACGGACGGACGGACATGGCTCATTCGATTCAGAATTCGGTCTCGATCATATGCCCTTAAGGTCTTGGGGGTCTACCATTATTATTTCACCGTGTTACAAACTATGTGACAAACTTAATATACCTCCTATCCTATGGGATGGGGTATAAAAACTTTATGGAACAGGATAAGGTCTCTTCACTTCCCTAGGACAGACAAAAGTTTTATATTCATGTTCCTAGAGAACAGATTGGAAACCAACCCTGAAACGATAGCAAACACTTTTGCGAAAAAATGGGGAAAATATAGTATAATAAAACATATTCGCAATCCGTAATAGAGGTAATATATAAATAAACCAGTGAGTTAGTGCTACAGTGTGTACGCAGAAGTTACAGTCCGTAAAACGGACCGTTGAATACCCCATCCTATCCCACATTGTAAAATGCTGATGGCATAGTTATTTTTTCACATTTTATAAGTAATGCAAACTTCGAAAAAGGGCGTGGTCCAGCCGCCCCTAATTACAAACTATTAATTATAAGATATTTCTACAGATATTTCCAAGTTACACCTAATTGTACGTAAAAATGCAATTTTTTGGTTTAAATTCAATATTTTTGAAAAATCGACCCCTAAAAGGGGGCTGGCTAAAAACTTTATATGAACGGAAGTATTGCTTATCTAACCTGCTGCTTTTTTTGTTTCATGCTATCCTAATTTAAGCTCAAGGGCAGTCAAAATTAAGTTTTTCTGGAAAATGTTAGGTTTTTCTTCAATTCTGCCTGCAAATGTGGGCGGGGCCCAAAGTCTTATACAAACAAAATGTGGAACTAAGCGTTTTCTACATAAAATATTATGCAAATTTTTTTCAATTTCGAGCAAAAATACTGAGTAAACTGCATTTGAAAATTTACCCTTAAAATAGATGCCACGCCCACGAGAGGAGGTTTACCAATTAAATTTGTCTTTTTTGTGTCTTATATTTACTAAGAGATGCTAAATATCAAATTTCAGCCTTTTAGAACGACTTACACTTTTGAAAAATCTGGAGGATGTTGCATATTTAGACCGATTGTGGGCGTGTCTTTGGGCGGATTTCAAAAATTTTTACACTTGTGCTGCTTCGCATGACGTGCACCTGACGTACGAAGTTTCAGCACCCTAGCTCAAAATTTAAGGCCTTAAAACACGTGACATACAGACGGACGGACGGACGGACGGACGGACGGACATGGCTCATTCGATTCAGAATTCGGTCTCGATCATATGCCCTTAAGGTCTTGGGGGTCTACCATTATTATTTCACCGTGTTACAAACTATGTGACAAACTTAATATACCTCCTATCCTATGGGATGGGGTATAAAAATAAAAAAAAGCCAAACCAATTAGACTAAGTGAGAAAACAGATATGTATATAGAAAAACCTTTTTATGAATCAAATAAATAGTCAATAAAACTAACTAACTAACTGTAAATAAAAAATAAAAAAAAAAATAAACAATATAAATATAAATAAAAAAAAAAATCTAAATGATCTCCCAGAGCAGACAAATCTTTGTAAACTTTTATTGAAAAAATGTGGAATTCGAAATGACATTAAGGATGGCAAAAGGCACAACCTCCGGTGAAAACAAGATTTCCTATAAGATGATGAAATTATGCTCTGATGAACTCAAGGGTGGAATCTGCCTCCTGTACAACAGCATTCTATTGACTGGCACTTTTCCACACGATTGGAAAAAAAAGCAGCTCAAACCAATTGCTAAAAGCTCCAGAAACTGTCATCACTTTCATGACTATCGCCCCATTTCACGGATTCCTATTCCCTCCAAAATTTTTGAAAAAATCATTGCGAGACGAATTGAGTGGTTGGTGGAAGGGCAAGCTAATCCTGGTCAACATGCTTTTAGGTGGGGCTTCGAGGAGCTCATACATTAGTTCACCTTCTTGAGCACAAGCTTGCGGAAATCTCAATCTGATCTCAAAAAAGGTTTCGATCGTGTTAAAATAGTTGAAGTCATAAAGAAAATGAATGGATGGGGGGTTCCAGTCTTTAAATTTATAACATCCTTTTTATCTGGAAGAACTTTTCGAGTAAATATTAACGGGTATCATTTGGCATTAGTTAAACTGGAGAATGGAATGCCGCAGGGGTCCCCTCTCTCGGTCGTTATCTATAATTCATACATCGATTTACTCATCGTCGGAATATCATAGCCCCTCCAACAAAAACAGAGCTGCTGCATCTCTGCAGAAAAAGAATCTGTCTTCCGCCGCCAATAATCATTAGGGGCACAACCATACCACTTCAAAGGGAGCCAAAAATAATAGGCATTACTTTCAGTGGCAATTTAAGATAGAACGTTCAGGTTAAAACAGTTGTAAACCAATTAAAGCAACGAAACAACATTCTTAAAATGATATGCTCAAAGAAGAAAGGGCCTTACACTGAAACAGCATTGTGCATAGCAAAAACACTAGTGGAAGGGACATTACACCATGGCGTTACAAACTATATGTGGACCTCAAAAAAAAATTGCAAGGACATTGATACTGCCATTAACAATTGCTTTCGAACTGCTTCAGGAGCTCTTAGAGCGACAAGAATTGAATCCCTTCGCTTAGAGACTAGCTATACAAGTTTTCAAAATCTGGAGGAAAAAAGAGGGTAAACATTATAAGCAAGGCTACGATGCTACTAAGGAAACAATTCTATCCAAAAAAAACTTAGCGAATAAATTTAATCTCTGCGCTTAGGAAAATGCTTACTCTGGTATCTGGACAAAGAACTCACGACTCTGCATTAGAAACAACAGCAGGAGCACCACCTCCCTGGAAAAGAATTCAATTCGAATTAATACAAATAAATAAATAAATAGAGTGGCGCAACAGCTCGAGGTGAAGCAGGGCCAACTTCTCAGCAATGTATGCTGGTGTGTTAATTTCTTTAACATACAAAGGGACCTACAATTTTTTGCCGAATCCGAACGGCACTTTGAGAAGTTTTTCAAGACAAATGATACTCTCGAAGGGCTTGTCAGACCCTCGCGGAGGTGGGGACCGTGAAAAAGTACAAGTCTTTTTTTTCAGGTGACGATGGCAGGATTCGAACCCAGGCATCCGGCGTAGTAAGCACACACACTTACCACTACGCCACGGCACCCCACATTCGAATTAATACAGAACTTGCGAAATTAAAAATGGAAAATACACAGCATCAAGAAATAATCTGCATTGCACGGGCCGACAAGTGACTTTACACAGATGGCTCATACAAGGACAGTAGCAGTAGTGGAAATGGGGCGAAATTCCGAAACATATGTATTGTTCCATGAACTTCTTCCAAAAGAGGCGAGTAGCTACATTACACAGCTAACAGCAATACAAAAGGCAATCTCTATTGCTCTTAATTACGATGGATATAGTCTGATCTTTTCAGATAATTTGGGAGTCCTTAAAGGCCTAAAAAATGAAGTTAATAGGTGTCCATCACTAGAACTTATACGTAGCCAACTAAATGATAAAATTACTTTATCAAGGATACCAGGGCATACAGGAATTAAAGAGAATGAAGTAGCAGACCAAGCAGCTAAGAACGCCACAAAATATCCCCTGATTGTTCAATCACCAAAGATCTACTAGTTAACGCGCAGAATATTTCTTAAACACCAGAAAGAAGAACTCGCAAGAACTTCGAATGACTGCCAAACATTTCTTCGAACTCCTTAGAACCGAGGCTACCGCTGCCCATAACAAATTAAATGACATCTAATATGTAACTAAATTTTATTTTATTCTTTAAATCTTTCAATGCATTACTTAAAAAACATAGTGTATATATTTCAATAATTTCCTAAAATGTTTTTTTAAAATATTACTTTTTATACCATTTTTACGTATATTCAAGCGTACCTTGGAAATACCTTATAAATGACAGTTTGTAATTAGGGGCGATTGGACCATGCCCCTTTTCTAAGTTTGCGCTACTTATAAAATGTCAAAAAATGAGAATAACATCAGCAATGTGGGATAGGATGGTGTATTCAACTTTCCGTTTTACGGACTGTAACTTCTGCGTAAACACTGTAGCACTTACTCACTGGTTAATTTGTTTTATGGAGAGCCTAGTCTGCGATGATTACTTTATTGCATTACAAATTAAACAATGAACTTAATATAGGTACCCTTACCGTGGTTAGGGGTTTAAAAATGAAATTGCAAAATAAAGTTGTTTACATACGGACAAACGGCCAAACGGACTGACGGACGTGGCTTAATCGATTCTCCTGTCGGTCTCATTCATATCTTTAAAAACTCTCAGTGGTTTACGGTGACTATATCACTGCATTACAAACCATCCAATTAACTTAATATGACTTGGGTAGGGTATAAAAATCAAAAGCACAAAAAACAAATCGGTAAACTTTTATTTATGTATTACTAGCTAATTACTCCAGTTTGAATAGTTACCTATTTAACTCAACAAAAAAAAAATCGGTAAACTTTTATTTATGTATTACTAGCTAGTTACTCCAGTTTGAATGGTTACCTATTTAACTCATAGGGTGGTTTCATGTTTTTAATGTCCCAGACACTACTCATATTTGTTCCAAGGTGTCTGAGCTAAAACACCCATAAGCTGATAACGTCAATAAATTAATAAATTTTGTGTTTCATGCGCTATTTTATTGTTTTTTTTTCTTTAAAGCTAATATTAAATATTATTCCTCCCTTAAAAAAGTACACATAGAGCTTTATGCCTACTAAACAGCCTAATTAAAATTTATTAATAGACTGCGCTCTTTTGGAGTGAAGCCGATCTTGGATTATTCAGTAGAGGAAGACATTTCTCAGGAAGAAGCCGAAAAACGCGAAGTTGAGTAAGTTATGTCCTCTTTTTTTTTTGTTTTTTGAGTTCGTAGATGAAAAAGACTTGTTTTTATGTCTTTCACGTCGTCTAGTTAGCTTATTTATTATTATAATCTTTTCAGATCTTCCGTTTCCAGTGTAGGCGATATGAAGGATGAGGGAACTCTACCCCAATATCATGTTGACAAATCCTTTGCTGATCGTCGGTATAAAGTAAGCAGTGCTCGGACATACTTTTACTTAAATGAGGCGACGTGCGAACGAAATATGGAAATTTTTATAAAGTGTCTTGAAGCAATTTCCGGTAAGACAATTTTAATAACAATGCCAATGGCGCAAATTCAAAGTCAACTTGTATAATACGGGCTAAGTACTCGCTATCTTGTACCATGTTAACATGGAAAGTAGGTACTTTTAGCTTCTTCTTCATTAGGTAGGGTTAGACTAGGTTGTGTATAGCTGCCCGCGCTAGGCAGGAGCACACTTAGACCAAAGGAGGTCCATTGTGATACCACTTGTAGAACCGGAGGACATAGCGGTGCTTTTCTATGGAGCAGGCGGAAAAACTCTGTTAAAACTATATACATGGTCCGATCTTATTAAAATGATACGTGATAGCTTAAAGATAATTTCTTATAGTTGTAAAAAAAATAGTAGCTCTTATGTGACAAAGAGAAATGCTTGGCGTACACATACCTACCAATGAAGCCCATTTGAAGCGAATGCGTCTGTTGCAACACCTTGCACCCAGACAAATATCATGTACAGTGTCTCAAAATCGTATTCGTACACCTGCTACATGACCTCTTTTAAATGCGCTCTTAAATAAAATACAAAGTGTATGATGATCGAGATAATATCTGTTTATAGAACATTTGAAGAATACTTAATATTTACAATTTCGATGTGATGCAACTTCATTTCCGGTTAAGAGATTCAATAAAAGAAAAAGTAGACCAAAAATAGCTCAAATTCATATTCGTACACCAACCATTCCACTGAACTTTGATGAACGGTAACTGTAAATTCACATGTTTTCTTGTCTCTTGTGAGTGGAAGTAGTTTTCTTGCAGTTTATTGACATCTTTTTCTGAAATTTTTTGAATTTTATTTTGTAATTGTGGTAAAATGGGAAGAAAAGGCAGAGAAACGTCCAACGAGCTACGAGATTTAATAATTACAGTGATGGAAAATCATACAGAGAGATCTCTTGTTTGGTAAGCCGACCTCGATCAACAATTCAATCGATTGTAAATCGCTTTAAAAATGAAAATCGAATGGAAAACAAGCCGCGAAACGTTAACCGAAACATTTTTGATGAACACGATAAGAGAATTATAATGCGTGAAATAAAAAAAATCCCCACATAAGTGCACCAAAACTTGCGGAAAATCTTCGCCATGACCTCGGAAAACAATTTTCTACCGAAACATTGCGAAATTGTATCCGCGAGCATGGATACAATGGAAGAGTGGCACGCAAGAAACCGTTTATTAGTCCCCAGAACCGTACCAAGAGATTGGAGTTCGCCAAACAATATGCGTCCAAAGGTTTTGATTTCTGGAAAACGGTAATTTTTACAGACGAGTCCAAGTTCAATGTCCACGGGTCAGATGGGCGTCAAATGGTTTGGCGAAAACCAAACACGGAGCTCCTACCAAAAAACACTGTACACACATTTAAACATGGGGGAGGCTCGGTTATGGTGTGGGGCTGTTTCTCGGCCGCAGGTGTAGGAAAACTGCACATAATAGACGGATTGATGAATCACAGAGTATACATTGATATTCTCAAGGAAAATCTGGCAACGAGTGCCGTTCAATTATATAATCAATTTGAATAAAAAAAATAACTTTCACAGTTCAATTTCGTGTTGTTATTATTGAAAACGCTTCAGTTTGGCAAGTGTACGAATACGAGTTTGAGACTGTATAATAAATGTAAAATAAATTATTACCGTTATAGTTCCAAACTAGAAAGTTATTTTTTATTAATTTTTTTTTTAAGAAAAATTTAATACGTTAAGTTTTGTGCTTCTTCACTTAAAGGAATACTTTTTGTTTTTGGTTTTGGCCTCAGGAACGTAATTTTGTGATCTGATATCAGCATAAGATGAATAACGTCCTCAATTTTAATAGTCCAGAGCACTTTCTAGTGTTGTGAATCCTGAAATATCTGTAATCTTTATTTCTGCTTTTTTGTGCCTCTTCCGAAAGTGCTCTGACAGGCAATGCTGCTGATTTTATTATATCACCTCCGTGTAATAGAATCTTATACACAGTTGCTGGCATATAATACCAGGGATCCTATTCCAAGCTTAGCTGTCTCCTTGATAAAAGCACCAAATTTATCTGGATCAATGGGAAAATTGCTGCAGATAGTTTCAAAAAAACTAAGATTTTTTATTAATAAATAATCTACTTTGGTGATGTCTGCCGTTATGGTGGGATTACCGAAAAATCTACGCGAGGTGTTTCCGTAATTTGTAGTACCAGATTCTTGCTTATCAATTTTTACACCCAATTTTTCAAAAAACTCTTTCTGAATGCGTGTTGTTTTCCCGTGGTTTTGCTTGTTTAGAAGAACTTGCTGTTCTCCAAGATTTGAAACCTGACCGCGCGATATACATTTAGTAAATCAGAACACGACCGTCTTCTTCAAAGTTTATAACCGAGTCCATTTATTATTCTAATCATACTTAACACTAGCTTAGCGAAAAGCGCACTCAGCAAAAAAAAACGTGTGAACAGAATTTGGAATATTTCTCATAAAGGGAATGTAATAGAAATACATTTAGAAATAATATGAGGCGAGAAGCGCACTCAGCAAAGGTGTGTGAAAATAATTATACCCCATCCCATAAGATAGGAGGTATATTCAGTTTGTCACATAGTTTGCTACACGTTGAAATAATAATGGTAGACCCCCAAGACCTTGAGGGCATATGATCGAGACCGAATTCTGAATCGAATGAGCCATGTCCGCCCGTCCTTAAATTTCGACCTAGGGTGCTGAAACCTCGTACGTAAGGTCCACGTTATGCGAAGCAGTACAAGTGTAAAAAATGTTGAAATCCGCCCAAAGAAACGCCCACAATCGGTCTAAATGTGCAACTACCTCCAGAGTTTTCAAAACTGTAAGACGTTCTAAAAGGCTAAAATTTGACATTTAGCATCTCCTAATGAATGTAAAACACAAAAAAGACCAATTTTATTGGTAAACCTCCTCTAGTAGGCGTGGCATCTATTTTAAGGGTAAGTTTTCAAATGCATTTTACTCAATATTTTACAATAGATCTTTTAGCTCGGGGTACAATAGATCTTTTAGGTCGCAGTACAAGTGGGTATTATACTCGCACCCAATACATTCAATTTCAAAACTCAATATTTTTGCTCAAAATTAAAAAAAAATTTTATGTAGAAACCGCTTAGTTCTACATTTTGTCTATACAAGACTTTGGGCCACGCCCATATTTGGAGGCAGAATTGAAGAAAAACCTAAAATTTGCCTGAAAAACTTAATTTCGACAAGCCTTGAGCCTAATTTAGGAAAGCATAAAACAAAAAAAGTAGCAGGTTAGGTAAACGAGACTTCAGTCCAGATTTCGTTCATATAAAGTTTTTAGCCACGCCCCCTTTTAAAGGTCGATTTTTCAAAAATATTGATTTTGGACCAAAAAATTGCATTTTTACGTACATTTAAGTGTAACTTGGATATATATGTGGTTTCTCATTAGGGGCGGTTAAACCACGCCCTAATTTTTTGAAGTCTGCATAACTTATAAAATGTCAAAAAAGAACCATGTCATCAGCATTTTACAATGTAGGATAGGATGGGGTATTCAACGGTTCGTTTTACGGACTGTAACTTCTGCGTACACACTGTAGCACTTACTCACTGGTTGGATTTCTTTCTGACATTACAACGCTTCCCCGGGTTCTAATGATATTAGATATATATCCCGGATAATATCTAAGATTGGTTAAGGTGTAGGATGCCGACTCCGTCTAACGATATTTCTTCCCTTTATAAATATAAATAAATAGAGTGGCGCAACAGCTCGAGGTGAACCAGGGCCAAATTCTCAACAATGTATGCTGGTGTGTTAATTTCTTCACATACAAGGGGACCTACAATTTTTTGCCGAATCCGAATAGCACTTTGAGAAGTTTTTCAAGACAAATGATACTCTCGGAGGGCTTGTCAGACCCTCGCGGAGGTGGGGGCCGTGAAAAAGAACAAGTCCTTTTTTCAGGTGACGATGGCAGGATTCGAACCCAGACCTCCGGCGTAGTAAGCACACACACTAACCACTAGCCACAGCACCCCATTTCTTACCTTTGTCCATCGCAAATTATCGCAGCTTCAGAGGTCTTACTTGCTACAAACAACCAAGTGTTTTTGCGATATAAGTGCTTCCAAGTGATGTCAGATATTTGGAATTTCCTGAGTGGGCAAACGCTTGTTGATTTAGTTTTGTGCAGATGCTCGATGACACAGTTATCGTTTATGCCCATTTGACTCACTACTCCTGGACTGCAGAAAAACGTAAATTTCTTGAACAATTGCACGTGTTCAGTTCATAATCGGAAAAGCTAAAGTACTGCTGGTTATTATTGTCGACAGCCAAGAAAGATGACGACACTTCAGGTACAACATATTCGTTTGCCTTGATTTTATAGGGCACATGAGTTATTTTGATTAAGTCGTAATCCAATGCCTCTGTTATATGAAGGAAGCTGCTTACTGTAATGTGCGTTCCATTATGGCTAACTTCTATTCGGTTTGAGGGCTGTTCTACAATATTTTAGTTAATTGGAAGTTTTGACGAAACATTCTTTATAACAACATTTTTTTTTATACCCCATAGGAGGTATACTAAATTTGTCTCATAGTTTGTAACACGTTGAAATAATAATGGTAGACCCCCAAGACCTTAAGGGCATATGATCGAGACCGAATTCTGAATCGAATGAGCCATGTCCGTCCGCCCGTCCGTCCGTCTGTATGTCACATGTTTTTAGGCCTTAAATTTTGAGGTAGGGTGCTGAAACCTCGTACGTAAGGTCCACGACATGCGAAGCAGTACAAATGTAAAAATTTTTGAAATCCGGCCGAAGACATGCCCACAATCGGTCTAAATGTGCAACAACTACCTCCAGAGTTTTCAAAACTGTAAGACGTTCTAAAAGGCTGACACATAGCATCTCCTAATGAATGTGAGACACAAAAAAGATAAAATTAATTGGTTAACCTCCTCCAGTGGGCGTGGCATCTATTTTAAGTGTAAATTTTCAAATGCAGTTTACCCAATATTTTTGCTCGAAATTGAAAAAAATTTGCTTAATATTTTATGTAGAAAACGCTAAGTTCTAATAATCTAATTTCGTTCATACAAGAATTTGGGCCACGCCCACATTTGGAGGCAGAATTGAAGAAAAACCTAAAATTTTACAGAAAAACTTAATTTCGACTGGCCTTGAGCCTAATTTAGGAAAGCATGAAACAAAAAAAGTAGCAGGTTAGATAAACGAGATTTCGGTCCAGATTTCATTCATATTATTTTTTTTAGCCAAACGCACTTTTAGGGGTCGATTTTTCAAAAATATTGAATTTGAAAGAAAAAATTGCATTTTACGTACATTTAAGTGTAACTTGGAAATATCTGTGGAAGTATCTTATAATTTATAGTTTGTAATTAGGGGCGGTTGGACCACGCCCCTTATCGAAGTTTGCATTACTTATAAAATGTCAAAAAATAACTTTGCCATCAGCATTTTTCAATGTGGGATATGATGGGGTATTCAACGGTCCGTTTTACGGACTGTTACTTCTGCGTACACACTGTAGCACTTACTCACTGTTTTTTTTTTCAATCAGACTACAACTAAGTTTCCTTAACACGTAGTTCAAGCTTCTGTAGTAATCGCGTGTGGCAGGCTGCCTTCCAATGAAGGCACCTACAATACCGTCAATTTATGCGGTTTCATCTAATGCTGCTAGATCTAACGGTCTCATTCATTGTAGTCATTCATTCTCATTCGCGTAAGATTTGTCTGATCCAAAGTTCAGATAGTTTCATTGTTGCAATTTCCGCGAAGACGAGTAATTAGTTTGCGAGCAAAGTTTGTTACCTCGTCAGTAACGGGTGCGATTCATAGATCACGGTGTAAATCGCTTTTTCTTATGTACCATGGAGCATTAACAATTGCTCTGAGTGTCTTATTTTGAAAAGTTTCTAAAATAGATATATTGCTGGGTTTAGTACAACCCCATAGTTGTATACCGTACGTCCAAGATAGTTTTAGCAGTTGCTTATACAAAAGCAGTTTGTTATATGCTTAGTTTCGAAAATCTTCCGATAAGCCAATTCATTTCTCTTAACTTGATTTCGAGCTCGTCGCGTTTCTTATTAACGTGCGGCCTCCATTTAAGTTTTGCGTCTAGAGTCATTCCTAGATATTTCGCTTCATTTGAGTACGAGATTTGTACTGAGTTAATAAATAAAGGTTTGTTGTTTATCTTTTTATAAGTAAAGTTAACATGCGTTGACCTAGTCTCGTCAAGGGCAACTCGCCAGCCCTTCGTCCAGTCACATATTTTGTCTAAAGTGCGCTGAAGTTTCCCTGTTGATAATTCAACTCTCGTATCAATAGCGAGAATAGCAGTCTCGTCGGCGAACGTAGCTAAAATTGTTCCCTCATCGTGGGGTATGTCTCTTGTATAAAGCAAAAATAATATTGGGCTGAGAACGCTTCCCTGCGGGACACCGGCATTTATCTCTTTGAATTCCGAGTACTTATTTTCATACCTTACGCGAAAGATGCTGTCTTAAAGGTAAGACTCTAAGATTCTATAGAGTTTTTCTGGTAAGCTAAGCCTTAACTTGTACTTCAGGCCTTGCGATACGTCGAGAAAAGCGCTAGTACATATCTTTTTCGCTTCCAGAGCTTTTTCGATTTCATTTGTTATTCGATAGACCTGGTCGATTGTTGAATGCTTTTTTCTTAATACAAATTGGTGGTCTGGAATCAATTGTCTTTCTTCAATGATTGGTTGTTGCCTTTTAAGCAACAGTTTATCGAATACCTTAGATATTATCGGCAGTAGCGGAATAGGTCTGTATGACTTTTTATCGTTCGGACATTTTCCTGGTTTCGGAAACATTATGACCTCGGCCACTTTCCATTGCCTTGGAGCATATGAAATTCTCATAGAGGCGTTAATGATATAGAGTAGCTTGACCAAAGCTTTTTTCGGTAGCTCCTTTAGAGTTTCGCTAGTAATTAAGTCGTAGCCAGGGGCTTTGTTGTTTTTCAGATTAATTGTCGTTTGACGAAGTTCAGCCAATGACACTGTTTTTATTCTACAATTATCTTGTACCTCATAAGGATTGAGCTCCTCGACCAATGTTTCCCCGTCAAACGGTTTGAATGTTTCTCCTAGGTAATCTGCAAATAAATCCGCTTTTTCTTAGTCTTCTCTAGGACATTTGCCGTTGGGTTTTCTTAGTGGCGCAGAGTGTGCTATAGGCTTCTTAACGGACTTGACTGCTTTCCAAAGAGAGAAGCTCGAACCTTTATCGGCAGTCAAACTTTCGAGGTAAACAGTAGTCTCCCGACTTTTAAAATCTTGAAGTTCGTGCTTCAATTTGTTAGAAAGGTGGTTCAAGATGGTCTTATCTGGGAGTGCTCGCGAACGTTGCCATCTCTTGCGCACTTTCCTCTTTTCGCATATTAGCTCTTCTATTTCTCGCGGATATATTGTTCCGCTGTTCGATAATTCGGACCTCCGAAAAGAAGTATTACTCCACGCAGCGCTCTGAATAACTCTCACGAGTTTATCTAATTCGTCTTCTATTTCAAGTGGCGTTTTGAGCGGTACATTTAAAGCTATGTTTTCTTTGCAGTGTTTTCTAAAGCCGTCCCAGTCGGAGTTGTTGTTAGTTAATCTAGGCGCTCTTTTCTTTTTCGCTAGGCTTCCACCGATTTTCAAAAGAACTGCCGAGTGATCTGAACAGAGATCAAAGCGTTCCTCTACGTTCGTAAGGTAACGAGGTACCCAATTGGCGATAAAGAAGTCGACGAGATCAAGGTATTTTATTTCTGTCGGTTGGCCAATATGTTGGCTTTCCCGTCGATAAGAAGACCACGCCGCATTTTTTACTTGCTTTAAAGAGGACTCTGCCTCTTGTTGAATTGCACCGTGAGCCCCAAAAAGTATTTTTCGCGTTAAAGTCCCCGCCGATGACATAGTTTGACCCAAGTGAATCAAAGAGCAGTGCAAGACCTTCATCTGCCAGCCGATACTCCGGAGGAAAATAGCTCGTCGCGATGTTGTAATATATGTGACTTAATTTTACTGAGACTGAGGTTATTTGCATAGATTCAAGTTCTATTTCTTCGTTTTTGGAGTGCTTAATGCAGTCTTTAATGTAGAGAGAGGATCTACCTCTCGAATTTTCTGAAGGATGATGCACGTGATAGTCAATGTAAGCTTTTATTTTGCGTGCCGAGCCCTTTTTAAAGTGGGTTTCCGAAATCAGGAATATGTCTACATTATTCTTCCGTAGGAATACTTCTAGTTCGTCAATTTTTTGCAAAAGGCCGTTTGCATTCCATGTAATTATCTTGATTGACTTTCCTGATGATTTTTTATTTAATGCTTTTCGAGGTTTAAACTCGAGCTCGCTCAATTTGTTGAATATTACTTGATTAAGTTTCGCCTGTTGCTTAAGCTTTTCTAAGATCATGCCTAGAATTTGAGAGACCGAATCTGATGCGGCTGATTGTGGCTTACTTTTACGTGACGCGACTTGAGCATACGATCTTGGACCAACAAGTGTGGATCCGCTCTTTTGATTTCGGTGAGAACTAGGACCAGCGACGTAAAGAAAGACGCAAGAAATTGCGCATTTTGAATTTTGCCTTTAATCAAACCCTTACCCCTTGTCGACTTAGGGGTTTTCGGCTTATCTATTTTAGGAGGTTTTAGGCTTGGGCCCTTATTTTCATTATTTTTCTTTGGAGCTTCATGTCGTTTTTGTAACTCAATGGCAATTTCGCAACCTCGGTAGCTCGCTGGGTGACTTCCCCTGCAATTGGCGCAAGCCGCGGGGGCCTGACTGCTGCTTTCGTACAATTTCCTCGGCTTTCCTGTGTTCGTCCGTTATGTTTAGACTAGAAACAACTTCTACTTTCAGGGTTCCACGGCTGATATTCACCTTTCCAGCCTGCACCACGTATAGTCCGAGCTGCGGACGTTTTATTACATAATCGGCATGGCCCTGAGTCACACAAATGAATATCAGTAACAAATTCATGAGGATGTAACTAAGTCTCGATATTTTCTTTTGTTTTGGATATGAAGTTTGAATCCGTTTAGTTTGTACTAAGTTAGTATTCGTGGTATTGGCTGTTTGTTTACCATCGTTATCCTGTTCCTTTTCCAGAGGAAGTGGACAAAGTTTCACAATGGGCCGTTTGCATATGGCTTTTCTTTTTGTTCGTAGAGTAACGAATCTTACCACCCCATCTTCCCCTGGGTGCACCTGTGTTACACGAGCTAGAGGCCATCTTGTTGCTGGAAACTTTTCATCTTTGATAAGCACAATATCTCCTACCTTGACGCTATCGTTGCCCTTACGCCACTTTGATCGTTGCTGAAGTCTTGTCAAGTATTCATCTTGCCACTTTTTTCAAAACTGTTGATACATTTTCTGTACCGATTTCCATCTTGTCAAACTATTAGTGCCTATATCCAACTTACTTGGCTCCAATGGCGTCACCAGAGCTTGCCCTATTAAAAAGTGTGTGGGATCATTAGCTACTGGACACAGTGGACGAGAATTCAAACATGCTTCAATTTGCGTGAGTAGTGTACTTATTTCCTCAAACGTCAGCGTTGTGTCACCTTTTATGCGCCGTAGATGGTATTTGACCGATTTAACTCCCGCTTCCCATAATTCTTTGAAGTGAGGAGCACAGGATGAAGGAAGCGATTTATTTTCCTTAAGTAAATGTATTTCAGTGCTTGTTTTTGTATTATAATAAGTATACTAATTAGTGACTTACTTAGCACATCATAAGTTAAGTAAAGCGTTTTGGGATAAATAAAAAATCGTTTTGAATAAGCTACCATTCGTGTTAATGTTTGCAAGTCTGAGTATTTATCCAAGAGATCCCATCTGCATTCGGTAGTAGTAGCAATTATGACCTTGCTCACGCGTTCTTGAAGTTCTTCTACTGTATCGACATCTGCCTTTTCAGTCATATAAATGAGCTCAGCTACGATAGTCCCTTCCACCATAAAGTGTTATCGTAAGGATTTTCCTTCGATCTCAGATGATGCCAGTCTGTAGTAGCAGTCACTTCACGTATTTGTTTAACCCGCTTTGATACAAAACCTTTCCATCTATCTGTCACACCATTTATCCATGTCAAAGTGATAGTCGAATCGGTCCATGCATGCACTTCAACTTCTCCCCACTGCAGAGCGAGCCTTACTTGTTTTAAAAGGTTAGCTGAAAGTACAGCAGCGCATAACTCAAGCTTTGGTAGTGTGATGTTGTTAATGCTTGATGATTTCAGTGGTGCCACTCTAGTTTTCAACATCAGAAGCGTTATGTTGCAGGTGTTATTTTCTGTTACAATCTTACTGTATACTAATGCTCCATATGCCCATGTAATTCAATTGATTTTGTTAAAAGCTTATAATGAATCCAACGAGGAATATCTATCTTCTCCACTGTTGGTAACCGACTTTGGAAAGTTGTCCATTTAACAGAGTATTGCTAACCGAGGTTATGGTTGACCGATGGCTATGGTAACCGAGTTTGGAAAGTTGACAACCAGCCTAATGGATCGTAAAGTTTGGCAATGTCGGAAAGAATTAATCTTTTTGTATGCTTCTCCGACAGTTACTTTGATTTGACTTTAAAGTTGAATATATCCCACATAGGATTCCAATATACCCCAAGGGTCTTGGTAGTGTTTTCGTTATTTATTTCCATCGTTTTCTGTTTTTGATCGGGGTTTAGATTTACTAAAAGTTCTGGATGGTTACCAAACCATTTTCTTAAGTTGAACCCACCTTTTCTTAGCACCTCGATTAAGTCTTTCTGAACGCGTTTTGCTTCTTATAAAGAAGCTGATCCTGACATAAGATCATCTACGTAAAAATCCCTTTTTATTATCTCTGTGATTCCTGTGTGGTAATCTTGTGCCTCGTCTTCAGCCAATTAATGTGTTTTTATACCCCATCCCATAGGATAGGAGGTATATTAAGTTTGTCATATAGTTTGTAACACGGTGAAATAATAATGGTAGACCCCCAAGGCCTTTAGGGCATATGATCAAGACCGAATTTTTATTCCGAATATTTTATTCCGAGTTTAAGCAATCATAAACTTGAAGATCCATCACAACTTGTAGACAAGCTGAGATTAAAAATGCAGACTGTTAAACCTGTAGAAACTAGGCAAGCGACTCATCATAACATTCATGTCCCCAACGCCCTCGCTGATTGCTCGAGAAAAGCGAGTCAGTGATGAGTGATGATTCGACCGTCATTCACCATAGCATTAATTACTGAATAACTAGATATTCAACTTGCGTCCCTCTTACCCTCCAACACCCATTAGTTTACGTTTTTATACCCCATCCCATAGGATAGGAGGTATACTAAGTTTGTCACATAGTTTGTAACACGGTGAAATAATAATGGTAGACCCCCAAGACCTTAAGGGCATATGATCGAGACCGACTTCTGAATCGAATGATGGATATATCTTCTTTGGTTGATACTTTTGGCTGGTCGGCCGCTTTTTTGTATTTGGCTTAAAATTAAGCTGAAGTCAGACCGAAAATCAATTGTTGGAAAATATTGCTTACGATTGGGTCTATAACTCTGAAACTTTATGTCCATCCAAGCATAAAAAAGTAAGAATCATTTTTAATATTTTTTTTTATAGGTAGGTTTTATCTACCTACGTAGATAATTAAGGTGTAACATTTTTTTTATGTTTTTTATGTTTACGCCCAAGGACACGCGCACAATCGGTCTTAATATGCAACTACCTCCAGATTTTTCAAAACTTTAAGACGTTCTAAAAGGCTGAAATTTGACATTTAGCATCTCTTAGTGAATATAAGACACAAAAAAGACAAATTTAATTGGTAAACCTCCTCTAGTGGGCGTGGCATCTATTTAAAGGGTAAATTTTCAAATGCATTTTACTGAATATTTTTGCTCCAAATTGAAAAAAATTTGCTAATATTTTATGTAGAAAACGCTTAGTTCCACTTTTTATTCATACAAGACTTTGGCCCCCGCCCACATTTGGAGGCAGAATTGAAGAAAAACCTAAAATTTTCCAGAAAAACTTAATTTCGACTGCCCTTGAGCCTAATTTAGGAAAGCATGAAACAAAAAAAGCAGCAGGTTAGGTTAACAATACTTTCGGATTTCCACATTTCGTTCACATAAAGTTTTTAGCCACGCCCCCTTTTAAGGGTCGATTTTTCAAAAATATTGAATTTGAACCAAAAAATTGCATTTTTACGTACAATTAGGTGTAACTTGGTGTTTGTAATTAGGGGCGGTTGGACCACGACCCTTTTCGAAGTTTGCATTACTTATAAAATGTTAAAAAATAACTATGCCATCAGCATTTTACAATGGGGGATAGGATGGGGTATTCAACGGTCCGTTTTACGGACTGTTACTTCTGCGTACATACTGTAGCACTTACTCACTGGTTATAGCTAAGTAAGGAGCGGATTTCGTTCCGTAAGTTATAGTTGTAAGTGCGAATTCTTTTATATTTTCGTTAATAATTGATGGTCGCCACAATACTCTTTGATATCGTTGACGGTCGTTATCTATTTTAATCTATCTATACACTTTTTCAATTTCTGCCGTATAGACTTATTCGTGAGTTCTCCACCGAAGTAAAATATATTGAAGATCCTGTTGTAGTTTGGGACCATTGAGCATTAGTTAATTAAATTTAAGCTCGTTGCTCGTTGTGTCGAACACTACACGCAGTTTGGTTGTTGTGCTTTCTTTTCTTATTACACCCTGGTGCGGCATATAGTACACTTGGTTTGCATTTGTGTACCTGGCTTCATCACTTGTTATTGCCCTCATATGACCTAGGTCCAGGTACTCCTGCATAAATTTGTTGTAATCATTATGTAAATTTGGATTTTTTGCGAACTTTTTCTCCATCTGATACCAACGCGCCATTGCCTTTGCCTTAGAATCACCTAAGCTTTGTCCCATGTCGTTAAAAGGAATTTTTACTGTGTAGGTACCATCGCTGTTTCTTCTGGTAGTGTGTTGATAAAAGTCTTCACATGTTCGGCAGAGGCGGCTTGTCCATAGGAGCACATGAGCACGTGAACCTCCAACTTTGAGATAAAATTTCTCTTGTAATTAACTAGATTATATTCTATACTCAACTTTTCAACCGTCACCACAAATTTAAAAAGTAACGTACAAAACAAAGTGTCTTAATACACAAAATTAATAGCAGAAACATTTCTGCATATTTTTGCATAAAAATTGTGGTATCTCAACGGAAAATAGAAAGAGAAACAAAGGTTTGGACACACATCCGTAACACTTTTTTCTTCAAATTATTGCGAAGCCAATCACACGTGCGATGGACCTTCTTATGACATCCATGAAAGTTGAGCAAGTATGGGTACGCAAAAATGTTTAGAAACAGTTTTTGCACTAACAACAACGAGGAAAAGTTCGCTCCGGCTAGCAACCAAATGAGCACACAAAAAGTGTGCTCCGTTCGTCAATGCATTGTATATAAACAAATGTTTACTATAGTACTATCATTGTATATAAACATTTACTATAGTAAAATCATTTCGGCGTAAAAAAAACTGTGTGAACACGACGCAAATGTTTCATGGCGCTGCAGTCACTGGAAACGCATTGTATGTAAACATTTGAGAAGGGTTATGTGAAATATTTGCATACGCTCTTCACTTAGGGGACACATGAAAAGGGAAAAACTGGTTTTGTTCATAACGAAATGTGAAAATAAGATTTCGCTGTAGGTTTTATTATCGATTTCGTGTTGGTGTAAAATTTAAATAAATTTACAAACCTTAAAGGTTTCGAATGCGTTTAGCACAATCACAAGCAAAAGTCAACTTGATTTGATAAAATCAGAAAATTAACTGCAAATTTCTCCACCAAAAAGCGCGAAATTGGCAGAAAAAATGTTAAAAGGCGACAAATCGTAACCGCCAAAAGTAACGACTTTTTGTGGTTTTCTCATTTACTTATTCTTATATGTATGTTATTACTTCTTATCATACACACTCTTCTAACACTGCTTGAAAAAATTCATAGCCTTAACAACTATATATGACATTCCAACCAACACGACAATAATCATTCATAATCGGTATAGAAGAGTAAGCAGCAAAACGCAAAATCCTTCGCCTTTTCTTTTCCAATATGATAGGTACACACATAAAAACGAAAAAGATGGAGCAAAACACAAAAACATTATCACTTTTCCCTAAAGAAAAATATACCTACCTATCAATACAGATATACACATTCATTCATAAGTAGAGGCGTAAGAAGCAAAATGCAAGATCTGTCATCTTTTCTTTTGCTCCTCCAAAGGCCAGTAGATGATTTTTTTTTATTTCTGTGCAACAATACGCAAAGAGAACCAAATAAAGAGGGGGAAACACAGAAAATTTGCAAATTACTCTGGAACAAACCCAGAAAACTTCCAGTGAGCGTGCAGCATGTATCTAGAAAATCTCGCTGTAGTTTGTCTACACGTCGTATGGCGGCGCCACCGTGCACAGGCCGAAACGATTTTACTATATTAAATGTTTATATACAATGGTACTATCAATTTGGCCGATCGACGGTGGCGCCTCTAGAGAGCGTGTTCTCCAACTTTGGCTGCCTCTTAAACATGATGTGGCTTGCTCAGCGCGCGGTTTTGCAGAATAATCAGCAAATATTTATGTGGTCTTTCTGCAATTTTGATTCTCTTTTCTGTTTGTTGAATTTCGTTGTAATTTTTTTCGTAGAAGTAGAATAGAAGAATAAAAATATTCCTCGCTGGTATGCAATGTTGGAGCAAACACACACAGCCCCATGTAGGTGGCTGTTAGATGACAACCGGTTATTGGAAGAAAAGAAAAATCGAATGACTTTGGCATTTTGTGTGTTGGCATGAATTAAGGTATTTTACCACTTTTAGGCGTGTCTGTCGAATTTGGTTACATCAACCTTCAAATGCAATTTATGCAATATTTTTGCTACAAATACAAAAAATATTCCTTAACAAATTATGTAGAGAGTATTCCGATCTGGGTTTTGCTTCTACAAAGTTTTCAGTTACATGGATGTTTAAAGGCAGAAATTGACAAAAAACCAGGTGCTTTAGCCATGTACTTACATACCTCAATTTTCTAATAAATTTTTTTCTGCTTTTTGTTATATCTTTCAGAATAAAATCACACGCGTTTCTTCAATTCAAGATATTTAATTTATTTCATATAAAAAGTTTGCTTTCGTTGATGTCCATCCACTCTAGATGACCCAGCTATCGTAGACGTTGTGTTCTGACTCTTTTGGCTAGGTCGGTATCGCTGTACAGCCCGTACAGTTCGATGTTATATCTCCTCCTCCACACTCCGTCTATGCAGACGGGACCGTATATCGTCCAAAGAATTTTCCTCTCGAAGCAGCCTAAAGTGTTTTCATCCGCCTTTGACAGAGTTCATGATTCTGCACCGTAAAGCAGGACTGGGATGATGAGGGTCTTATACATGAACACTTTAGTTGCTCGAGAGAGGGAATTGCTACTTAATTGCCTTCTTAGCCCAAAGAAACAGCGTTTGGCAAGAGTTATCCTTCGTTTGATTTCAGCGCTGGTGTCATTGTCTGAATTGATAGCGGAACCCAGGTAGACAAAGTCCCTAACTACCTCAAAGTTATAACTGTCGATGGTGATTTTTTGTCCAAGACGTCGATGTTGGGTGTCTTTTCTTGATGACAGCATATGCTTGGTTTTGCCCTCATTGACTGCTAAAGCCATATTCGCCGCTTCCGTCCCAATACTCACGAAGGCTTCACTGACATCACGCTTTATTCTACCGATTATGTCAATGTCGTCTGCGTATGCGACTAGTTGAACGAACTTTTGAAAGATTGTACCTCTGATGTTGGCGCGAGAGTTCTGCACAATTCTCTCAAGTATGATCTTAAAGAAGTCGCATGACAGCGCGTCGCCTTGTCTAAATCCTTTTTTGACACCAAAGGGGTCGGTGAGGTCTTTGCCGACCTTGATGGAACAGCGTGAATTTTCCATCGTCACCCTGCGCAGACTGATGAGTTTGGCAGGGATACCAAAACTAGACATTGCGCTATATAGCTCGTCTCTATTGATGCTTTCATACGCGGCTTTGAAATCGATGAAGAGGTAGTGTGTATCGATTTGGAATTCCTGGGTTTTCTCCAGCTAAGACCTTTTCTCTAGCTAAGACCTTTTAGAGATATGAATGGGACCGACAGGAGAATCGATTAAGCCATGTCCGTCCGTCCGTCCGTATGTAAACAACTTTAAGGCCTTAAATTTTAAGGCAGAGAGCTGAAATGTTGGTTGGTTGGAAGTCCAGTCCTTCAGATCAAGTTTGAAAATAAGCTGAACCTCCCACAGACACGCCCACTACAGGCCTGTATGTGCGACCATCTCTAATTTAAAAAAATACATTTTGCAAATTTTAGCTATGTTACAATGGCGCTAGCGCGTTCATTTTTGGTACGTAACATTGCCTTATAATTGTCTTTAAGATAGCCAAAAATTTTTAGCTTTTTCATTGACCACACCCACTTTTTAAGGGATTTTAGCTTAAAATGACTGTTTTTCAATAAATGTATATGAAATTTGACAAAAAATTATATGACAAAAGCTGTACATATTAGTATTTTCTAGCTTTTAAGTATATATTGTATGTATACATAAGAGTATATTGTATATTGTATTTATTTTAATTATTAAAAGTGATTTTTTTAGTTAAAAAGGCGGAGTTTTAGGCCGAAATGTATGCAACCACCTAGTATAAAGCATACATTAGTTATATTTTTATATCCCGCCCAATTTTTAGAGGCGTGGCAGTTTTCTTTTTGGTATGGTCGGGTATTTTGCAATCCGTCGTAGATGGATTGAAGCTTTTGCATACCCACTGTTGCACTTTCCCACTTGTTTTGTCTAATTTTCCTAAGAAGCGAATCGTTTATCCATGGTTTTAGTTTCAACGTCGATTTTTTGGGTACAACTGTATAGGTGGGAGAGGAAATATTGTTTTGTAATGTCCTTCCTAAGAAAGGTGTTAAAAGCTGCAGATACGTTACTATGAGTGTACCTCTTCCCAATTCTCCAAGAGTAGATAACTATTGAGCAAATCATAATTCGTTCTTCTTATAACACACGGAGAATTTCTATTTTTGAAAGTTTTACTTTTCAATCCATATATTATTAAACCACTCATTTATCTCCACCCCCTTATTTCTATCCCTTCCGTATTTGACGCAAGGCTAAAATTAATCACCTCTTGCCTATTTCTTACCACAAAGTGGATGAATTTCCTCTATTATTGCCGCAAATATTGAAAATGTCGGAAAATATAATAAAATCGTATTAACACTCACCTCTTGCATTGATATCCCTGCTTCCCCATTGTTGGCATTGGCATTATGGGCATTGGCGTGGCAGCCCAACACGTACAAACTAAAAATGCAATCTTCTACTCAACTTCTGCTTGAAAATATGAAAAAACCAGTGAGTAAGTGCAACAGTGCGTATGTAATAGCTTTGGTCCCTCTGTAGCGGACTGCGGTATACCCTATTCCTATTCCATTCCTATTATCCTTTCCATTCCTATTTTCCTTTCCATTCCTATTATCCTATCCATTCCTATTCTCCTTTCAATTCCTTTTCTCCTTTCAATTCCTTTTCTCCTTTCCATTCCTATTCTCCTTCCATTCCTATTCTCCTTTCCATTCCTTTTCTCCTTTCTATTCCTATTCTCCTTCCATTCCTATTCTCCTTTCCATTCCTTTTCTCCTTTCTATTCCTAGTCTCATTTCCATTCGTTTATTTGCTTGTTTTCCATCCCCGTCCCGTTGCTATTTGAACAATTTTTTGGTTAAAATTCAAAAATTTCGTAATATCTACCTCCAAACATAGGCGTGGCCAAAAACTTTAAACGAACGAAATCTAGTATAGAAGCTAATTTCATTTCTAATTCTTACTTAAGTTAGCCTAAAAAGTAGTCGAAATCCATGTTTTCTGGAAAATGAGAGGTTTTTCGTAAATTCTGCCTCCATATGTAGGCGTGGCCCAAAACTTTGTATAAAAGAAACTTAAAAAAAGCGCTTTCTACATAATATATTAATATTTTGTTCCATTTGGAACAGAAATATGGAATAAACTACATTTGAAAGATAACACTTTCAATTTCCACGCCCAGAAGGGGCAGTCTGCGGACTTTAATTTAATTTTTTATAACTTGTTATCATTAGAAGATGCTAAATAAGAAATTTCAGCTTCTCAGATTTGTCTTACAATCTTGTAAGCAGGGGAGGTTGTTGCACACTTAGACCGATTGTGGGCGTGTCTGTGGGCGGATTTCAAAAGTTTCAACACTTGCATTGGTTCGGATGACGCAGAGCTTACGTACAACATTTCAGCTTTCTAGCCCAAAATTTTAGGCCTAAAAATTGGTGACATACGGACAGACAGTTGGACGGACGGACATGGCTCATTCGACTCAGAAGTCAGTCTCGATCATATGCCCTTAGGGTCTTGGGAGTCGATCGTCATTATTTCTCTATGTTACATTTTCGCCTGTATCAAACATAATATTGTAATATTTTCGGCCTGGGGTTCGTTGAATAAAACTCAATTTCACTTTTATAATCACACAATGAAACACTTTATTTATTAAACAAACTTATTTAAACTCAGATCACACTGTTATTCAACTTTACTATTTAGAATTCAACACTTTATTTCAACTCAATCACTTTTTACTTTATTACCGATTTTCACAAGTCCACGTTTAAATTATAACTGTCTCGTACGAGCCTGTCACCCGTGTATTTATACAAAATTAAGCACCTTCTAGTACGTTCCATACCCCCTTTGGTAATTTTCCATTGGTACTCCTCCGCTGAATTCCAAGGAGGGGAAATCGAAATTCGAACTTCGGATATGACAGCTGCTGTCAGATGACTGGAATGACAGTTGGGTATGTTCATTTAGTGAATCGAGCGGGTGCGTTTGTAGAGTGAATCGATGGGTGCATTCAGGGACTCCTGCGAGTGGTTTTATTTCTTGTCGCCACATAACATTGCCCCCCTCTTAGTTTTGTTCGTCCCGAACAAGTACGTCATCATTGCTTCCGTGGTAGCGATGTAGGCGATCAACATGGACAACTTTCATCTTCGCTCTTGGTCCTCTTTGAATTCGGAATACGACATCATTAATTCGCGTTACAACTTGGTAGGGACCTTCCCAGTCCTTCTGAAACTTTGGCGATCTTCCCTTTTTACGATGTGGGTTGTAGAGCCATACCAGATCTCCCTCGTTGAACTCGGGTGCCGTTGCTCGCGCATCGTATCTCGTCTTCATGCGGTCGCTTGCAACTTTTATATTGCTTCTGGTTCTCTGGTGGATGTCATTAATCCTTTCTCTAAGGTCAACCACGTAGTCCTCCTCGCATGTGGGTTCTTCAGTGGGAAATCCGAATTTAAGCTCACTGGGTAGCCTGGCAGTTCGGCCAAATAAAACTTCAGATGGAGTATATCCAGTTGTACTGTGAATAGCATTCCGGTAGGCCATAAGGAATAAAGGTATTCGCCGATCCCAATCCCGTTGATTCTCTTCCACGACTTTAGAGAGATGTTCCTTCAGCGTCTTGTTGAAGCGTTCCACCATTCCATCTGATTGTGGGTGAAGAGGTGTGGTCCGTGTCTTCTGTAGTCCGATTGCTGCGCATATTTCCTGGAATATCTTCGACTCGAAGTTTCTTCCCTGGTCGGAATGTAATTCCATTGGCACTCCAAACCTGCACACCCAGTGGTCCACTATCTGATCGACAACGGTTTTCGCTTCTTGATTTGGGATCGCAAATGCCTCGGACCACTTGCTGAAGTAATCGGCAATAACCAGGATATAACGATTACCGCTTTCAGTTTCCGGAAACGGTCCTGCGATGTCGACGGCGATCCTTTCAAAGGGAGCACCCACATTGTACTGGTGCATTTTACCCCTGGTTTTGACTTTGGGTCCCTTACTAGCAGCACAAGTAATACACTTTCGACACCAGCTCTCAACGTCGCTTCTTGCACTCAGCCAATAAAAACGTTCCCGTACCTTTTCCATGGTTTTGTTGATGCCCAAGTGCCCACCAGACACTCCATCGTGCATTTCCCGTAGAATCTCCTGGACTTTCGACCGTGGAACCACAAGCTGCATCTTAAAGGATTTTCCATCCGGCATTTCCCATTTTCTTCGCAGAACGCCATCTTGTACATGGAGAGAGTCCCACTGCGCCCAATATGCCTTTAATGTGGGACTTCTGTCGGATATATCCCTTGCGCTCGGTTTCTCCATATATTCCTTCCATGCAAGGATTGGCTCAATGTCAGGGTCTTCTTGTTGTGCGTTGCGAAGTTCCTCAGTACTCCAGCCTTCTGCAGGTTCGGCTCTTACTCGCTGGACAGTACATTCGTCCTTTTCCTCCTGTCGAACGCAATGTTTACAATTGGGCTCACATGGTCTCCGGGATAATGCGTCCGCGTTGCAGTGCAGTCTTCCTTTGCGATGTTGTATCTCGAAGTCATAAGCCTGCAATCGCTCGATCCACCTTGCGACTTGGCCCTCAGGATTTTTAAACTGCACTGAACTTCTGGCCGCTCAGGTACTTCTGGAAATGTTTCGTCGCCAGTATTAAAGCAAGGAGTTCTCGCCTGTTAACACAATAATTTCTCTCTGGTCGGGTGAGCACTTTGCTGAAGTATGCTACGACTTTCTCCTGCTCATCGTGTAACTGCGACAATACTGCGCCAACACCCACATTGCTAGCGTCTGCGTCCACAATAAATGTCTTGCCGGGGATGGGGTAAGCTAGTACCGGTGCTTCGCAAAGTCGCTGCTTCAGATGCTGAAAGCTTCTTTCGCACTTACCTGACCATTTAAATTGTCTTCCTTTCTCAGTGAGCTGGTGCAGACACTTTGCAATCCCGGCGAAATCTTTGACGAACCTCCTGTAGTACTTAGCAAGACCGAGAAAGCTCCTTAGCTGGTGTTTGTCCTTGGGAACTGGCCAACTTCTCACAGCTTCGATTTTCTCTGGATCCGTCTTCACGCCATCCGTCGATATAACATGCCCCAGATACTTTACTTCTGCTCTGAAGAGCGCACACTTCTTTGGATTGAGCTTTAAGTGTGCTGCTCGAAGTCGTGAGAAGACCTCCCTCAAGTTGTCGCGATGTTCTGCAAACGTCTTTCCCAAAACGATGACGTCATCCAAATATACCAGACAGGTTTTCCACGTCAGACCATGTAAGACACGTTCCATAAGACGCTCAAAGTTGGCCGGAGCGTTACACAGACCAAATGGCATTACTGTAAACTGCCAAAGCCCATTGCCAGTTGTGAAAGCGGTCTTCTCTTTGTCTTCTGGATGGATCTGTACCTGCCAGTAGCCACTTTTCAGGTCGAGAGTGGAAAACCATTTTGCTCCAGAGAGTGTGTCCAATGTGTCATCTATTCGAGGTAAAGGGTAGCTGTCCTTCTTGGTGACATCATTAAGCCTCCGGTAATCCACGCAGAATCGAGTACTGCCGTCCTTCTTTTTCACCAGTACAACAGGCGACGCCCACGGACTTTTCGAGCTTTCGAACTACCTTCTCTTTCCATGGTCGATATCATCTCGGCGGCCTCGTCCTGTTTAGCCAACGGAAGTCGTCTGGCAGGTTGGCGGATTGGTCTAGCATCTCCGGTGTCTATGCGGTGTTGTACTAAGTGTGTTCGACCATAGTCTCCATCCTGTGATGCAAATATATCAGCAAACTCGCCAATTAGATTTTCCGCTATGGTTTGCTGCTCCTGATTTAGCTCACAGTCTCCGAGTATTGTCTTACATACCTCGGCCAATTAAGATGGAGAGACAGGACTTGCAGGCACACTCTCAGCTATTGTCGAAATGGCTGCAGCGGGCACACATCTTCCGATCACCTCTCCTTTTCTGAGCTTAACGGTGTGCTTATTTGGGTTCATCAGTCTTACCGGCACCATGTTATCCCTGGGCTCTGCAAGAATTTTTCCCACGACGTAACTTTTAAATTCACTTTTGTTGTCTGGCTCAATGAGATAGAATCGGTGGTTCCTAGGATCACCCTCCAAACGTGTCCAAAGAACTGTCTCTGAAGAGGGCCGCAGAACTTCATCGCCTCCCAGTATTGCTCGAAGATTCACAGCGTTGTCGTTTCCGTATACCATAGGGATCTCGATGGTTCGATACCTTAGCACCTGCATTCGAAGGTCGAGAATTACCTCGTGTGCCTTCATGAAGTCCACTCCAATGATGCATTCGTCGCATATGTCGGCTACCAAGAATGCATGTGAGAAGGTCAATCCCTCTAGTTGTATCTGTAGCTGCACCTCCCCGTATACTTTCGCCGCTTCTCCTGTAGCTGTCTTCAGACTGTAGCAGCTGGTGTTATGTAGCCATGACGTCTGAACAAGGTCTCTTCGGATGATGGAGGCCGTGGCACCTGTGTCAATAGTGGCCACGCATTGTCTCTACTGTCAGACTCTTGTTGCAGCGTTTTGTTTGCGAGACTTGGATGATGGTCCTGGGGGCGTCGATTCCATCAACCAACTTCTGCTCCGACATCCTGCCAGATGCTTCTTCATTCTGTCTCCTTCTAGCGCAATGTGGGCAAGCCGCTTGTCTAACTGAGGCTCGGCACTGTCGCTGCAGGTGTCCCAGTTTGTTACAGTTCCAGCATCTCATTTGTCCCCGAGTGGTGTTCGTGTTTTGCCTTTCGATGTCGATGCGTTGACATGAGCACTCTAGACCAGCCATTTCCCTTATGCGATGGCAACCTTGCGAAGCTTGGTCTGCAGCTTCCATTGTCAGGGCGAATGCTAGTGCTTCAGCGAGAGTCTTCTTACCTGCCATTCTTACAGCCATTTGTAGCTTTCCATCCGCAATGGCATTGGTAAACGCATCGGTTGCCAACTCGTTTATTATCTCCCTGCTGGTGTTGGGATAAGACAAATTCGCTAATCGCTCGATGTCGGCTTGCAACTGTTGAAGCGTCTCACCCCTTGTCTGAACTCTTCGGCGCAACTGGACCCGGTAAACTTGTTGCATGTGGTCGTCGCCAAACCTCATCTCGATGGCCTTTACCATGGCATCATAATCTTTTTGTTTTTCTTCAGGGATGATCTGCAGCAGTTCGGCAGCTGTTCCTCTGAGCGCAAGCGTGAGAGCAATTGATTTATCTTCGTTGTCCCAGTTGTTTGTCAACGCTGCAGCTTCGAATTGTTTCCTATAAATCGGCCACGATGTTTGGCCATCGAAGACAGGCGGCTGCATTTCTTTGCGTCGTGGACCGTCGGGCAAATATTCTCGCATTTTCTGTTTCTTAACTAGCTCCAGCTCCTTAGCCAGTTGTTCAACTTCCGATTTGACTTCAGTAAATTTTTCCTCCACGCTTTCAATTCTTTGATCTACTGCCTGGAACTTTTCCTCAAAAAACGCATTCTGGGAATCAAGTTTGCTTTCTAGAGCTTTCTTCTGCTCATCGAACTTAGTATCTAGCTTTTCATCGAGAGCGTTCTTTTGTTCTTTTTGGCCGCTCTCCAGCTTCTCGAATTTGTCTTCGAGAGCGTTCTTTTGTTCTTCGAAAGCATTCTTTTGTTCTTCGAAAGCATTCTTTTGTTCTTTTTGGCCGCTCTCCAGCTTCTCGAATTTGCCCAGAAGCAACTTCATGAAAGCGGGCATTTCATCGGCAGTACTTACTGTGCTTTGTTGCTGTTCTTCTTGAACTTCGAACAGCATCGTGTCTGGATGTCCACCTTCCTCGGTAATAGCGTCCTGGAGTCGGAGCAACAATTCCCTTTTGAGCCCCGAAGTCTGGAGGTTTCTTTTACCCAATTCCGCTTTTAACTCAGCTGTTGTCAATTGTTCAATTTTTCGACCCATTTTGAATTGCCTTCACACAATTTTCACAACACAATCAGTTTATGTCTTATATCTGTTCCAGAAAATTCACTCGCGAATAAACAAATCACTGAAACCGTTTTTATAACTTAGTAAATTAAAGCTTTATCGCACAATCAGTTTCAATGTATCCGGAATATTCCACAATCAAATTTGTATGAGTCACCGACACTGTTTACACACACGATATCTCTGGAAAATTCCACTGCAAAAATAAAATGTTTTAGTCACCGACGCTATTTACGCGCACTTTTTCTAGAAATCTCCACTTAAAATTGTTTGAGACACTAACACTGTTCCGGAAAGTTCCACTGTAGAATTAACCCGCACAATTACGAGTTTTATCCCACTTCTGACACCAATGTAATATTTTCGGCCTGGGGTTCGTTGAATAAAACTCAATTTCACTTTTATAATCACACAATGAAACACTTTATTTATTAAACAAACTTATTTAAACTCAGATCACACTGTTATTCAACTTTACTATTTAGAATTCAACACTTTATTTCAACTCAATCACTTTTTACTTTATTACCGATTTTCACAAGTCCACGTTTAAATTATAACTGTCTCGTACGAGCCTGTCACCCGTGTATTTATACAAAATTAAGCACCTTCTAGTACGTTCCATACCCCCTTTGGTAATTTTCCATTGGTACTCCTCCGCTGAATTCCAAGGAGGGGAAATCGAAATTCGAATTTCGGATATGACAGCTGCTGTCAGATGACTGGAATGACAGTTGGGTATGTTCATTTAGTGAATCGAGCGGGTGCGTTTGTAGAGTGAATCGATGGGTGCATTCAGGGACTCCTGCGAGTGGTTTTATTTCTTGTCGCCACATAACATTGCCCCCCTCTTAGTTTTGTTCGTCCCGAACAAGTACGTCATCATTGCTTCCGTGGTAGCGATGTAGGCGATCAACATGGACAACTTTCATCTTCGCTCTTGGTCCTCTTTGAATTCGGAATACGACATCATTAATTCGCGTTACAACTTGGTAGGGACCTTCCCAGTCCTTCTGAAACTTTGGCGATCTTCCCTTTTTACGATGTGGGTTGTAGAGCCATACCAGATCTCCCTCGTTGAACTCGGGTGCCGTTGCTCGCGCATCGTATCTCGTCTTCATGCGGTCGCTTGCAACTTTTATATTGCTTCTGGTTCTCTGGTGGATGTCATTAATCCTTTCTCTAAGGTCAACCACGTAGTCCTCCTCGCATGTGGGTTCTTCAGTGGGAAATCCGAATTTAAGCTCACTGGGTAGCCTGGCAGTTCGGCCAAATAAAACTTCAGATGGAGTATATCCAGTTGTACTGTGAATAGCATTCCGGTAGGCCATAAGGAATAAAGGTATTCGCCGATCCCAATCCCGTTGATTCTCTTCCACGACTTTAGAGAGATGTTCCTTCAGCGTCTTGTTGAAGCGTTCCACCATTCCATCTGATTGTGGGTGAAGAGGTGTGGTCCGTGTCTTCTGTAGTCCGATTGCTGCGCATATTTCCTGGAATATCTTCGACTCGAAGTTTCTTCCCTGGTCGGAATGTAATTCCATTGGCACTCCAAACCTGCACACCCAGTGGTCCACTATCTGATCGACAACGGTTTTCGCTTCTTGATTTGGGATCGCAAATGCCTCGGACCACTTGCTGAAGTAATCGGCAATAACCAGGATATAACGATTACCGCTTTCAGTTTCCGGAAACGGTCCTGCGATGTCGACGGCGATCCTTTCAAAGGGAGCACCCACATTGTACTGGTGCATTTTACCCCTGGTTTTGACTTTGGGTCCCTTACTAGCAGCACAAGTAATACACTTTCGACACCAGCTCTCAACGTCGCTTCTTGCACTCAGCCAATAAAAACGTTCCCGTACCTTTTCCATGGTTTTGTTGATGCCCAAGTGCCCACCAGACACTCCATCGTGCATTTCCCGTAGAATCTCCTGGACTTTCGACCGTGGAACCACAAGCTGCATCTTAAAGGATTTTCCATCCGGCATTTCCCATTTTCTTCGCAGAACGCCATCTTGTACATGGAGAGAGTCCCACTGCGCCCAATATGCCTTTAATGTGGGACTTCTGTCGGATATATCCCTTGCGCTCGGTTTCTCCATATATTCCTTCCATGCAAGGATTGGCTCAATGTCAGGGTCTTCTTGTTGTGCGTTGCGAAGTTCCTCAGTACTCCAGCCTTCTGCAGGTTCGGCTCTTACTCGCTGGACAGTACATTCGTCCTTTTCCTCCTGTCGAACGCAATGTTTACAATTGGGCTCACATGGTCTCCGGGATAATGCGTCCGCGTTGCAGTGCAGTCTTCCTTTGCGATGTTGTATCTCGAAGTCATAAGCCTGCAATCGCTCGATCCACCTTGCGACTTGGCCCTCAGGATTTTTAAACTGCACTGAACTTCTGGCCGCTCAGGTACTTCTGGAAATGTTTCGTCGCCAGTATTAAAGCAAGGAGTTCTCGCCTGTTAACACAATAATTTCTCTCTGGTCGGGTGAGCACTTTGCTGAAGTATGCTACGACTTTCTCCTGCTCATCGTGTAACTGCGACAATACTGCGCCAACACCCACATTGCTAGCGTCTGCGTCCACAATAAATGTCTTGCCGGGGATGGGGTAAGCTAGTACCGGTGCTTCGCAAAGTCGCTGCTTCAGATGCTGAAAGCTTCTTTCGCACTTACCTGACCATTTAAATTGTCTTCCTTTCTCAGTGAGCTGGTGCAGACACTTTGCAATCCCGGCGAAATCTTTGACGAACCTCCTGTAGTACTTAGCAAGACCGAGAAAGCTCCTTAGCTGGTGTTTGTCCTTGGGAACTGGCCAACTTCTCACAGCTTCGATTTTCTCTGGATCCGTCTTCACGCCATCCGTCGATATAACATGCCCCAGATACTTTACTTCTGCTCTGAAGAGCGCACACTTCTTTGGATTGAGCTTTAAGTGTGCTGCTCGAAGTCGTGAGAAGACCTCCCTCAAGTTGTCGCGATGTTCTGCAAACGTCTTTCCCAAAACGATGACGTCATCCAAATATACCAGACAGGTTTTCCACGTCAGACCATGTAAGACACGTTCCATAAGACGCTCAAAGTTGGCCGGAGCGTTACACAGACCAAATGGCATTACTGTAAACTGCCAAAGCCCATTGCCAGTTGTGAAAGCGGTCTTCTCTTTGTCTTCTGGATGGATCTGTACCTGCCAGTAGCCACTTTTCAGGTCGAGAGTGGAAAACCATTTTGCTCCAGAGAGTGTGTCCAATGTGTCATCTATTCGAGGTAAAGGGTAGCTGTCCTTCTTGGTGACATCATTAAGCCTCCGGTAATCCACGCAGAATCGAGTACTGCCGTCCTTCTTTTTCACCAGTACAACAGGCGACGCCCACGGACTTTTCGAGCTTTCGAACTACCTTCTCTTTCCATGGTCGATATCATCTCGGCGGCCTCGTCCTGTTTAGCCAACGGAAGTCGTCTGGCAGGTTGGCGGATTGGTCTAGCATCTCCGGTGTCTATGCGGTGTTGTACTAAGTGTGTTCGACCATAGTCTCCATCCTGTGATGCAAATATATCAGCAAACTCGCCAATTAGATTTTCCGCTATGGTTTGCTGCTCCTGATTTAGCTCACAGTCTCCGAGTATTGTCTTACATACCTCGGCCAATTAAGATGGAGAGACAGGACTTGCAGGCACACTCTCAGCTATTGTCGAAATGGCTGCAGCGGGCACACATCTTCCGATCACCTCTCCTTTTCTGAGCTTAACGGTGTGCTTATTTGGGTTCATCAGTCTTACCGGCACCATGTTATCCCTGGGCTCTGCAAGAATTTTTCCCACGACGTAACTTTTAAATTCACTTTTGTTGTCTGGCTCAATGAGATAGAATCGGTGGTTCCTAGGATCACCCTCCAAACGTGTCCAAAGAACTGTCTCTGAAGAGGGCCGCAGAACTTCATCGCCTCCCAGTATTGCTCGAAGATTCACAGCGTTGTCGTTTCCGTATACCATAGGGATCTCGATGGTTCGATACCTTAGCACCTGCATTCGAAGGTCGAGAATTACCTCGTGTGCCTTCATGAAGTCCACTCCAATGATGCATTCGTCGCATATGTCGGCTACCAAGAATGCATGTGAGAAGGTCAATCCCTCTAGTTGTATCTGTAGCTGCACCTCCCCGTATACTTTCGCCGCTTCTCCTGTAGCTGTCTTCAGACTGTAGCAGCTGGTGTTATGTAGCCATGACGTCTGAACAAGGTCTCTTCGGATGATGGAGGCCGTGGCACCTGTGTCAATAGTGGCCACGCATTGTCTCTACTGTCAGACTCTTGTTGCAGCGTTTTGTTTGCGAGACTTGGATGATGGTCCTGGGGGCGTCGATTCCATCAACCAACTTCTGCTCCGACATCCTGCCAGATGCTTCTTCATTCTGTCTCCTTCTAGCGCAATGTGGGCAAGCCGCTTGTCTAACTGAGGCTCGGCACTGTCGCTGCAGGTGTCCCAGTTTGTTACAGTTCCAGCATCTCATTTGTCCCCGAGTGGTGTTCGTGTTTTGCCTTTCGATGTCGATGCGTTGACATGAGCACTCTAGACCAGCCATTTCCCTTATGCGATGGCAACCTTGCGAAGCTTGGTCTGCAGCTTCCATTGTCAGGGCGAATGCTAGTGCTTCAGCGAGAGTCTTCTTACCTGCCATTCTTACAGCCATTTGTAGCTTTCCATCCGCAATGGCATTGGTAAACGCATCGGTTGCCAACTCGTTTATTATCTCCCTGCTGGTGTTGGGATAAGACAAATTCGCTAATCGCTCGATGTCGGCTTGCAACTGTTGAAGCGTCTCACCCCTTGTCTGAACTCTTCGGCGCAACTGGACCCGGTAAACTTGTTGCATGTGGTCGTCGCCAAACCTCATCTCGATGGCCTTTACCATGGCATCATAATCTTTTTGTTTTTCTTCAGGGATGATCTGCAGCAGTTCGGCAGCTGTTCCTCTGAGCGCAAGCGTGAGAGCAATTGATTTATCTTCGTTGTCCCAGTTGTTTGTCAACGCTGCAGCTTCGAATTGTTTCCTATAAATCGGCCACGATGTTTGGCCATCGAAGACAGGCGGCTGCATTTCTTTGCGTCGTGGACCGTCGGGCAAATATTCTCGCATTTTCTGTTTCTTAACTAGCTCCAGCTCCTTAGCCAGTTGTTCAACTTCCGATTTGACTTCAGTAAATTTTTCCTCCACGCTTTCAATTCTTTGATCTACTGCCTGGAACTTTTCCTCAAAAAACGCATTCTGGGAATCAAGTTTGCTTTCTAGAGCTTTCTTCTGCTCATCGAACTTAGTATCTAGCTTTTCATCGAGAGCGTTCTTTTGTTCTTTTTGGCCGCTCTCCAGCTTCTCGAATTTGTCTTCGAGAGCGTTCTTTTGTTCTTCGAAAGCATTCTTTTGTTCTTCGAAAGCATTCTTTTGTTCTTTTTGGCCGCTCTCCAGCTTCTCGAATTTGCCCAGAAGCAACTTCATGAAAGCGGGCATTTCATCGGCAGTACTTACTGTGCTTTGTTGCTGTTCTTCTTGAACTTCGAACAGCATCGTGTCTGGATGTCCACCTTCCTCGGTAATAGCGTCCTGGAGTCGGAGCAACAATTCCCTTTTGAGCCCCGAAGTCTGGAGGTTTCTTTTACCCAATTCCGCTTTTAACTCAGCTGTTGTCAATTGTTCAATTTTTCGACCCATTTTGAATTGCCTTCACACAATTTTCACAACACAATCAGTTTATGTCTTATATCTGTTCCAGAAAATTCACTCGCGAATAAACAAATCACTGAAACCGTTTTTATAACTTAGTAAATTAAAGCTTTATCGCACAATCAGTTTCAATGTATCCGGAATATTCCACAATCAAATTTGTATGAGTCACCGACACTGTTTACACACACGATATCTCTGGAAAATTCCACTGCAAAAATAAAATGTTTTAGTCACCGACGCTATTTACGCGCACTTTTTCTAGAAATCTCCACTTAAAATTGTTTGAGACACTAACACTGTTCCGGAAAGTTCCACTGTAGAATTAACCCGCACAATTACGAGTTTTATCCCACTTCTGACACCAATGTAATATTTTCGGCCTGGGGTTCGTTGAATAAAACTCAATTTCACTTTTATAATCACACAATGAAACACTTTATTTATTAAACAAACTTATTTAAACTCAGATCACACTGTTATTCAACTTTACTATTTAGAATTCAACACTTTATTTCAACTCAATCACTTTTTACTTTATTACCGATTTTCACAAGTCCACGTTTAAATTATAACTGTCTCGTACGAGCCTGTCACCCGTGTATTTATACAAAATTAAGCACCTTCTAGTACGTTCCATACCCCCTTTGGTAATTTTCCATTGGTACTCCTCCGCTGAATTCCAAGGAGGGGAAATCGAAATTCGAATTTCGGATATGACAGCTGCTGTCAGATGACTGGAATGACAGTTGGGTATGTTCATTTAGTGAATCGAGCGGGTGCGTTTGTAGAGTGAATCGATGGGTGCATTCAGGGACTCCTGCGAGTGGTTTTATTTCTTGTCGCCACATAACAATATGATCCATTCCTGTAGAATAAGGTATAAAAAAACTTGTGGGAGGGTTACTAGAATCGTTGGATACCCCATCCTAATTGCACACTTTCAAGCTCCAAACTGCGTCAAAAGTCTTGGATGTCAGAATTTGTCAGTTAAGAATCGAATTAGCCATGTCCGTTTGACCGACTGTCTGTCCGTATGTCACCAATTTTGAGCTAAGATGCTTGTTCTTTTATATCACACTTAATTCGCAAAGAAAAGAAACCAATTAAAACACACACTTTGGATATTGAATAAAGAATAATCTTTGTTTAAGCAGCAATAAAGATTTATTGTAGTTCTTACCGCTGGAGGGGGAAACTAAACAAAATGACCGTATTGCTGGGTGTCTAATGTGAACATAAAAACTTTATTCTATTCTAATGCCTTATATATACTAAAATAATGCTTACTGTACAATTTCTTATTCTAAGGTTCATTTATACTCGCTACACATTTTGTTAACATGAGGTTCAATTACAATAATTGTAATTGAATGCATGGGAATGATAGAAATAACTTTGCGTTTTGAAATGCATTGCTGGGATTGCTGGGAACTGCGAATTGTTCGGCGTCATCAAATGTTGGACACAACATGCTGGGGCCTCTTCACACGGACGATATGCAGAAGTCGGCGTCATCAAGCGTTGGTTGTAGTGGTGGCGTGATTGATTTTTTGATTTCATACAGGTGTTGAACTCTCGGGGATTGACCTCCTCTTTTTCGCAAGATGATAATGGCGATGACGATAACGACCATCAGAATAATTGCACTTGAACCAAGAAGTGAATACTGATGAATCCTATGTATGCGTATTTCTTCCAGAATATGTTCCTGATTCTTTTGCAAATTAATTGCCTTTTCAATATTGGAAAGGGCTTGTTTGTTGCCACTTCCTTGAACGTTTGCTGGCAGTTCATTTACTGTTGACATATAACGTGTCGGTAAATGGAGGGTCAAGTTGTGTGATGGCAGAAACGAAGACACAATTCTGCTGGTTATTGTCTGCCGGCCGATTATGATCATGGTTTGATCTTGAATCATGCAGTGTGAAGGCAACTTTATTATCCCGCTTTTTTCCAAGACTACTGGTGTTGGGTGCAAATCACAGATGATGTTGATCGTTGTCTGCTGCGGCATGCTGAATATCCATGTATTTATGTGGTGCATCTCTATCCAGTATGCCTTTGCTGGGATATTTCTTAAAACACACGATGTTCATAATTTTTGGTTGTATCGCAACATGTTCATTTCACCAGAACTGACCTCTGATCCATACATCAATAATGGATGTTGTAAGTTGCACCAATATCTATAAGTTGACCTTTGAGATGACATGAATTCATCTTTGTTGATCGGGTAAAAGTGATCTCCTTGATGATTGACTAATAAATAATCCGAGGACGGAACAATGCATGTAAAATTTTCAGTGGTCCATGTGGGAACTGGAAGCAACTTGTAAATCTTGAAGTCTTCATTGTAGAGAAGTTGAAGTGAAATCTCTATTATAGTGTTGCTGCTTGTAACCCTTCCTCTAGGGCAAAGATGCTTGTAGAGTTGAAGAATTGACTCGTGATGCCGTTCTCCAGGTATCATCATTGATCGGGGAATGTTGTCGTGAATTCTCGAAAGCTCTTCCTTCAACTGTTTCACCGATAGGATGAGAGGATGGATTCTTTCATTGTGTGTTGACAGGATGACATCTAACAGCACATTCTGAGTATTCTGATAGTTAATCATCATGAGAAGTGCGTTAAGAGCTGTTGAGCTAAGCATTTTGTACGTGTTGTACTTGTCGACTTCATTACTTAGCCGGCTTATGATGTTACTAAGCGACTTGAGCTGTTTTTCAGTTTCTAACTTATCTTGTTTGAAAATGTTAACCGTAGATTCGATTACAGTTGTTTGGTTTCTCATGAGTTCTATAAGATGATTTTCATTCAGTCCCACATGTTCTATAGTCTCTTCATAACCCTGGGCGAATCGTTGGTCCAGTACTCCAAATAACTCATTTGCGACAGTTCCAATAAAGTCAAACGGAGAGCGTTTCGATCGGTGTATTTTATCGTTGTTTGCATGTAGAAGCACATCGTTATTCAGTTCGATTTGTTGAAGCTGGCGTATGAACTGACTTAAAGTGCCTTCACAAAGCAAATCTTTAACGTCTGTCAAATTAAAGTAGACATAGGTTTTTCATTTCTGTTACGCTGTTTTTGTATGCGTAGAACTCTGACCAGTAGTTGCTCATGTTAAAAAACACTATCGTTTTCCACGAGCTCGCGATCAAGTTTGCACTGCCCGAATCTTCGAAGTAGATGCCAGGTTGACTTCTAAACTGGGTAATTTCGAATTCCTGTTTCATTGGCATCGCGATTGAGGAGTTCAGAAGTGCTGACAAACACCAAATCCATTGAAAGGGGTTTATATTTCTGTTTTCGTTCCATTCTATGGAGACTTGCTGGCTTCTGGATATCTTCCGAAGTCACTGCAATGTTAACTTGCTGAGAAGATGCCCTGGGTGCTGTTGAGGAGCTATCATCTTCTGAAGTTTCTGTTTCGTTCTCCGTTTCGATCGGTAAGGGACACAACCTTGTAATAGGTCTCTTAACATATTTTTTGTTGCAAAAAACTGTTGCAGCTCTAACTCCATGATCTTTGCCCGGGTGAACTTCAGAGACTCTGCCATCATCATCCAAGCTGTTGGTGGAAGTTGATCCTCCTTTATCAACACGATGTCTCCGACTTCTATGTTGTCTTCCCTCTGTTTCCACTTTGTTCGTTGTTGGAGTTAGGAAAGATACTCCGAGGACCAAATTTTCCAAAAATCGTGGTACATTTTTTGTGTAAGTACCCAACGGGAGCGATAGCTTTTCGATTCTCTCACGATTGGTTCAGGAAGTGCATTGAGTGAATATCCAATGAGGAAATGCCCAGGTGTGATTGCTGGTGATTCGCCGATGTCGTTACTGATTGCAACTAACGGCCGAGAGTTCAGACATGCTTCGATTTGGGCCAGCAATGTGGAAAGTTCATCAAAGGTGAGAGAGGTGTCACCAATAACTCGTTTTAAATGGTATTTCATTGACTTCACTGCTGCCTCCCATATCCCTCCAAAGTGCGGTGCCGCTGGTGGTATGAAATGCCATTCGGTTCCATCCACGATGAGGTTTTTCGACACATCTTTTTCTGATTGTTTTATGGCATTGCGCAGAAGGATTTGAATTTCCTTGTTCGCTCCAACAAAGGTGGTCCCATTGTCGCTGTAGAATTGCGAACAAATTCCTCTTCTTGATGTAAAGCGCCGTACAGCTGCTAAAAACGCAGCAGAGCTCAGATCGCTCACTAGTTCAATGTGAATAGCCTTGGTTGCCAGGCATATGAAAATTGCAATGTAACCCTTTGTTGTACGGTGTCCTCTACCCTTTGATATAAGGACTTGAACAGGTCCGGCATAATCGACTCCAGTATGTGTAAATGGCCTTGATGGAGTTACTCTTGAGGCTGGTAGAATTCCCATAAGTTGGGTTTTTCCTTGTGCTCTAAACCGATGACAACGCACACAGTTGTGTATAATCTGCCGCACCACACATTTAGCTTGAAGGATCCAGTATGATTTGCGCAACGTCGATAGTGTTAATCGAATGCCTCCATGAAGGGTGCGCTGATGTACGTTTTCAACCAATAATTTAGTAAATCTGTCATTGGGTGGTAGAATGTAAGGATGTTTCTCGATTTCCGATAAGTTTGCGTTTTCCAATCGACCTCCTACGACTAACAGATCTTCTTCATCCAAGTGTGGGTTAAGCGATAAAAGTTTACTTTAACAATTTAAGTTTTTCCTTCTTGGAGGTGTTTGATTTCTTCTGGAAACGTCTTTCTTTGAACTGCTCGTATGATGTTTTTGCGTGCTGTGTTGAATTCATTTAGTTGTAACTCTAAGCTTCCCGGTCGTTTTGAGTTTGGAGATCTGCAGTTGTCACTAAATCTTTTGCAATAAGCGACTGCTTTTATCAAAGTGTTATAACTGGAGAATCCTTCGGTGATATCGAACGAATCAGAAACAACGGTATTTAGGACTACTTTCGCTACTCTTGCCTCTGAGACTTCAACTTCAGGTACGACTTGATTCGGCCAGCTATCTTCATTGTGAAGTAGCCACTCAGGTCTATTCCACCATAACGGATGATGTTGAATCTGTTCTGGTGTAATACCTCTAGAAGCACAGTCAGCTGGATTATCCAACGATCGGACGTGCCTCCATGAACTTGGGCTCGTTAATTCTTGGATCTCCGAAACTCTGTTGGCTACAAATGTCTTCCATGTTGATGGGCACTTCTGTATCCAAGCTAATGTTATTGTGGAGTCTGTCCACGCAAATACCTTGCCTACTTGCGAGTTGTATATCCGCATTGTTTCCAACAAGACTTTGGACAGCAAATGAGCTCCACAAAGTTCTAGTCTAGGAAGCGGAATTCTCTTCTTAATAGGAGCCACTTTAGTCTTCGCAATCAGTAATGCTGTAACATAGCTACCTCCGCGCATAGGCACCCTCGAATATACAACAGCTGAATAAGCGGCTTCAGACGCGTCACAAATTCCATGTAATTCTATTTTTTTGGATTGATCAACTCCCAGCCATCTCGGAATTCTGATGTTTTCCAATACCACAAGGTTATTTTTCAGCTTATTCCATTGATCTTCTAGTTCAGTTGTGAGTGGTTGATCCAAATCCAGATCAGTTTTCCAGATCTGTTGCATTAAGATTTTTGCGCTAACAGTAACCGGGGCCAACCATCCGAGCGGGTCATACAGCTTTGCTATTTCTGATAATGTCGTTCTCTTCGTAAGAGTTTCAATTTCTTCTTTTGGTGGGCTTATATGGACTTTAAACTGAAAGGTAACACTTGAAGGACTCCAGTGGATACCCAGTGTTTTAATGGTCTCTTCTTTGTCGATTTGTATGCTGCTGAGGTTCTGAGACTCCTGTGGAACGTTCTTAAGCAGCCGAATGTCATTAGTAGCCCACTTACGAAGGTTGAAACCTGCCCCTTTAAGCATTGTTGTCAATTGCATTTGAGTTTCTTCGCATTCTTTTAAGGTCCAGACATCACATCATCAACATAGAAATCGTTTTTGACAATGTCTGCTGCAAGCGGATACCTTTCCTGCTCATCTAGAGCCAGTTGTTGAAGTGTTTTAACTGCCAAATAAGGTGCAGCGGCCGTACCGTAGGTCACTGTTGAGAGCTTGTACTCCCTTATTGGATGATTAATCGAACTTCGCCATAAAATACGCTGGTAGTCGTGGTCGTCTTCGTTCAGCTTTATTTGGCGGTACATTTTTTCTATGTCCGCAGTGTAGACATACTTATGTTTTCGCCAGCGCATTAAAATTGTTGTTATGTCCTCTTGAAGTTTTGGACCAACTAGCATTAATTCGTTTAAACTGACTCCTGTCGAAGTCTTTGCTGATCCGTCAAATACTACTCGTAGTTTGGTTGTAGTACTCTCAGGTTTCAAAACAGCATGATGAGGTATGTAGTAACTGTTGTTCATTGATTTCGTGTTGGGAGGTGCTTCAATCATATGTCCCAGTTCCAGAAGCTCTTCTATCACCTTCGTATAGTCTGCTTTGAGTTGTTTGTCCTTACTCAACCTTGCTTCTAGCTGACGGAATCTTGCCACAGCTCTGTGTTTGGATTGTCCCAGCTCCAGTGATTCCCTTTTTTCTGGTTAAAAGGGATTTTAACTACATATCTGCTATCTATGTCTCTGCGGTGTGTTTTCTTGAAGATATCACTTTGCGTTTTAAATGTTGGCTGTGGTAACTCTTCCAGCTCCCAAAACCTTTGACGTTGCTGATCAGCTGCTGTTTGTACCACGAATCCGTTTATTGTGCCAACTCTGTCCAGTTTTGGAGATGTGCGACCAGAAATAAGCCATCCTAAGTGTGAATCTTGTGCTATCAGCATATTACTGGTTTCTCTTCGTAAACCGTTGAGGATAATGTCACCATAAGCATCTGCCCCAATAATCATGTCGATTGATCCTGGAATGTTAAATGTAGGATCTGCCAATTCTATGTCGTCAAACTTATCCGTTGTAAGGTTGTGGGTTGAAGAGGATGGCAGCTGCCTTGTTAGTTTTGGTAATACAAGGGCTTCTATATGAAGTTTGAATTTAGACGAGAAGCGTGGAGTTATTGTCACGTCTACTCCGTGTCGTGCTGTTCCTGCGCCAATTGCACCAAGTCCGCATACTTCAACGAGCACTTTTTGCTTTTTAAGCCGCAACGATTGGGTGATTGCCTCAGTTATAAGGGACGCCTGAGATCCTGGATCGATCAGGGCTCGTATCCTCACACTTTTCATCCCATCACTGCTGCTTGCGTGAAGCATAGCCGTTGCCAGAAGGACAAGTGCTTTGTTGGAGGTAGGACATCTAGCGCTTGATATCTTCTCGAGAGGAACTCGAAAAGAATTTTTATTGACGGCACCTTGTTTGGTTGCTCTAAACATTGTTCAATTCACGATTATAGGGTCCCACGAAGAGGTGTTGAAACCCATGTTGCTTATTGCTGACAACCCTTCCTTTGCTGCATCTAGAATTGCCTTGATTGATGTTGATGTTGGCTGATTTCCTTGATGTCCAGGCTTTATCATCTTGTCAATGTACATCGAGACAATTTTTCTTTCATTGTCATAACGCGCCTTCAATGTTTCCCATGCACAGAGATAATTAACACTTGATATTGTTAAATGTTGAATCAAATGCATCGCCTCGCCTTCCAAATGAGTTTTCAAGTACTCCATCTTTTCTGTAGCACTAAGTGATGACCTCTCGTGTATTATTGTAGAGAAAATGTCACAGAATGAGCGCCATTCAAGATAATTTCCCTTAAATGTTGGAATTGGTATTGAGCATTGAGCATTGGTAGTTTTGCATTTGAACTGGACTCTTTGACAACATTTGTGGAATGAGATTCCCTCAGCGTACATGCCATTCTATGCAGACATTGGTTAATGTGTTATATCGTTATACTTAGAGTCTTTTACGTATGGAGTTTGAATGTCAGACTCTGAAGCATTTGCCATGAAGTCCTCATGCACATCCGTTAGGTTTCTCATCTGCTCCATGATTATTTTTTGCTGATACTCATATATCTCTTTAGAGTACTCAGCAAATGTGCCCTCAAACTCTTCCATGTTTTGCAGAATTGCCTCAATCTTCAAATGCAGTTTTCTTAATCGCTGCATTTGAGCTGTACTCTGATTGGGGCCTGAAGTTTGTGCAGGCGTCGTGACCTCTGTCTGTGGATTGAGTTTTTCCAGCAGAGTTTTTATCTCTACATACATTTCTTCCACCTTTTCATACGTATTTCTCTGCACATAATTGGTGTCTAGTTTCACCAGTGTTCTGATCTTTTCATGGATCCGTTTAACCTCCGTCCAAATGGCCTCAACTTTTGTCAGTCGCTCTTCCTTATATTTCAGAGTTTTTCTGGATGGGCTGTCTTTCTTGAAATTGATAATAGTTTTTTCCAAATCTTCAGCGAGTGCCTTTTGTTTGGCTACTATGACGTATATGTCGATTTCATCCGTCATCTTTCTTGGCTATTTTTTTGTTGTTGTTATTTAATGCATCACTTTTTATTTCACTACCAGTGTCTTAGCCCTGGCAACGCTAATAAGTAGTTTATAGGTGTGTTTACGTTTTGTATTTACGTTTATTCACTACCAGTATTGTAGCTCTGGTAACGCTAGTTATTCAAAAAAAGGCTCGAAGGACCAGTGTTTAAGCAGCAATAAAGATTTATTGTAGTTCTTACCGCTGGAGGGGGAAACTAAATAAAATGACCGTATTGCTGGTTGTCCAATGTGAACATAAAAACTTTATTCTATTCTAATGCCTTATATATATTAAAATAATGCTTACTGTACGATTTCTTATTCTAAGGTTTATTTACACTCGCTACACATTTTGCTATCATGAGGTTTAATTACAATAATTGTAATTGAACGCATGGGAATGATAGAAATAACTTTGCGTTTTGAAATAATTCTCATGCATTGCTGGGAACTGCGAATTGTTCGGCGTCATCAAATGTTGGACACAACAATCTTTTTTTATTTGTTGCCGGTTTATATAGCCCTTTTACAGATGTAAAAATCTAGCATGCCATTTGGTGACATTAGATTTTGGTTGATCTGCAACATTCTGCCGGCACGAAAGAAGGATACCCATGATGCAAAGTTCCTTCGCTGCAGTATTTCCATTTGTTGTTTCACCGTTGATTTTTGTGAGTTGTTTTAGTCTGCGAATATTTGGACAGGAGTCCTGATAAGTGGAAAGGAGTATGATGATAATGCGTTGATCATTGCTTTATTCTGCAAAAATAAACAAGTGGGAAAGTGAAACAGTGGGTATGCAAAAGCTTCAATCCATCTACGACGGATTGCAAAATACCCGACCATACCAAAAAGAAAACTACCACGCCTGCAAAAAGTGGGCGGGCTATAAAAATATAACTGTTGAATGCTTTGTACTAGGTGGTTGCATACATTTCGGCCTAAAACTCCGCCTTTTTAATTATAAAAAATTACTTTTTTTAACGCCACGCCCACAAAAGTGGGTAGAGGCACATACAATATATACATAAAAGTTAGAAAATGCTAATATCTGCAGCTTTTGTCATATAATTTTTTGTCAAATTTCATATATATTTATTGAAAAGCAGTCATTTGAAGTGAAATGGCTTTTTCATGGGTCAATGAAAAAGCTAAAAATTTTTTGCTACCTTAAAGACAATTATAAGGCAATGTTACGTACCAAAAATGAATGCGCTAGCCCCATTGAAGCATAGCTAAAATTTGCAAAATGTATTTTTTTAAATTAGAGATGGTCGCACATACAGGCCTGTAGTGGGCGTGTCTGTGGGCGGATTCAGCTTGCTTTCAAACTTTATCTGAAGGACTGGACTTCCAACCAACCCAAAAATTTCAGCTCTCTGCCTTAAAATTTAAGGCCTTAAAGTTGTTTACATACGGACGGACGGACGGACGGACGGACGGACGGACGGACGGACATGGCTTAATCGATTCTCCTGTCGGTCCCATTCATATCTCTAAAAGGTCTTAACGGTGATTATTTCACTGCGTTACAAACTATACATCAAACTTAATATACCCTGTGTCGGGTATAAACAGTGTTTTATTAGGCAAATATGCAAGCTTTGTGATGCAGAAGAGCATCAAATAATATAAGCACAAGTCGTTGATTAATGCGTGTTGTAAGTTCTTCTATCAGTAAGCGTGAATGTTCATTTATATTCTTATTTTAAATTTAACGTGAGAAAAAAAGCATATTTAAGTGCTTAGTGAGACAGTGGGTCTGGGCTAAAAATTAAAATCAACTAATTGCAATTTCGTTAGAATCATGACTAAATGCGCTGAACCCGAAAATTATTGCAAAAAAACCCGTTTTTTCATAAACACGTCCCTTAAAAGTGGACGGAGCTCAAAACTTTGTATGGAGCAAACCTATCAAATACTAATATCTTGAATATTTGTTATAATTTTTTTTTTTTAATTTGGAGTAAACTTTTCGAGAAATCGGGTTTTTAAAGATCTAACATGGTCAAAGTAGGCATGGTCGATATGGTCGGCGGTCCAATTTTCGTCCTCTTAGAGGTTTTGGGCTATTTTTGCTCTATACCAAAATTTTTACACTTTGTCTGAACAAAATAAGAACCAAGATATACTCCAAGTTTGAGCATCCTAGCTCAATTTTAAAGACCTAAGAACAGACAGACGGACAGACGCACGGACGGACATGGCTTAATCGACTCACCGGTCGGTCTTGATCATATCTCTAAAAGGTCTTAGGGGTCTACGGTGATTATTTCACTATGTTACAAACTATGCATTAAAATTAATATACCCTCGGTCGGGTATAAATAGTAACGGACGGATATGATCACGATTGATCCACAATTCAATACGCATCGATTATTGATTGTGTAAAAATTGAAATCAAATACATTTGATTTCAATTTTTGTATTTGCTTACTAATTAGGATAGTAATATCTAAAGTGTGTGTTAGTGATTAAAATGAATGATGGTGTAATTGTGAATGTTGGGTTGGTGGTGGTGATTGTATGTACATATTGTGTAAATAGACAAATAGACAGTTGATTATGATTTGCCGTCGGCGCTTAAAACTGTGTATGCCGTCGATAAAGAGTAAAACTGTTTAATCATTTAATTGAAGATGACAGTTAAGATGTTTATGTAGGCAAGATATCTGCTCCGGTCCGTTTACTAGGTAACAAGCATAGCTTCGTAATTGGTCGTTTGATTTCTCCGTTTTGGATTTTCAAGGTAACGACGCGCGTTAGTTTATCTGCTCCTAGGTGTTTAACCAGTATACGTCTCAAGCTCCATTTTGTTGGAGGCATTCGCCCATCCTTAATTAACACCAGATTTTAGACTTTGGGCTGTGCTTCTAAATTCTGCCATTTTGGTCGTTGTTGAAGGCGCGAGAGGTATTTGGAGCTCCACTTTTTCCAGAATATCTGGTACAGTTGTTGAATTCGTTGCCAACGGTCGAGATAAGTCAATTTCTTTTCAATATTGCTGGGATTCGGAATCGTATTGAGTGCTTTTCCTGAGAAAGTGGCCTGGTTTTATAATAGTGAGGTCGTGTATATCATTTGCTACAGTACAGAGTGATCTTGAATATTGAATTCAAACAAGCTTCCACTTGAGTCAGAAGCGTTGTGAATTCTTCAAATGTGAAGCTGTCCGTTCCAACTATTCGTTAAAGATGGTATTTCGCCGACTTCACGCCCGCTTCCCATAATACTCCGAAGTGGGGGGAAGCCGGTGGAATAAATTTCCATGTGATACCATCATTTGCTAGGATGTCTGCTACCTCTTTCCAGTACTCCATCTCTGCTGTCCTGAGCAATTTTTTCAACTCATTGTTGGCTCCCACAAAGTTTGTACCACAATCACTGAAAATTTCCTTACATCGTCCCCGACGTGCGGTGAATCTTCTAAGAGCTGCTACGAAAGCTTGCGTTTCATGTCACTGACCAGCTCTATGTGGCTTGCCTTCGTTGCTTCACATATAAAAATGGAGAAATAAGCCTTAAAGATCTTCGAACATCTACCTTTCCATAATCCACACCAGTGTATGTAAATGGGCGTGACATTTGAACCCGTCATACTCATTAGCTGCCGTCCTGGTATGGCTCGGAAACGAAAGCAGATAGTGCAGTTATGGATACAAGCCTTTATGGTACCTTTCATTCTCAGAATCCAAAATTGCTTTCGCAAAAGAAAGACATTTGCTGGGTTCTTCCATGGTATGTTTGTTCGTGTGAGTTCCTAATAAAAAGCTTTGTGAAAGGATGCTTTGCATCCAAAATGATGGGGTGTTGTTAATCATAAGGAAGGGCGGCATTTTGTAGGCGGCTACCTACTCACAGAATATTATTTGGGTCTAAGAACGGGTTGAGTGATAAGATCGTTTTCGGTGGTTTTTTATTTTGAATTGTGCTAATGTCTGGACCGAGCGATTCTTGTTGTACTATTTTCATCAAATGCATTTTGGCGCCTTGAAGTTCAGCAGGAGTTATAGGATACGAATTTCTGCTGCCTCGCAATTTCCTGCTGTTGTTGATGAACCTGCAAATAAAAGCTAAAACCTTTACGAGTTTTGTAAATTTTCATTGCTTGTGAATAAGAGTCGTGAGGAGTAGTTAGTCTAAGAGATCCCTGTTAGCAAAATGTGTTCGCGCAGATCGCTTTTTTTCTTCAGTTGCCTTGAATACAGGCTGAGGAGGAAGTGTAAAACTCCAAGTAGTAGTAGAGTGCAGGAATTATGGGCCGTTCCACCAAAGTGTATTGTTTCTCAAATATGATGGCAGCATTCCGCGCGACAATAGGTTCGCTGGACTGATCTTGGTTGGTATTTGTTTCCATACATATATTCCTCGTTGTAAGATCTCTGCTACCCTGTTCCCGACAAAAGTGGTCCATTAAGTGGGTGGTGCAGCAATCCATTCCAATGTTATTTCCGAGTCAGTCCAAGCAGTCATTTGACAGTGTTCAAGGTTTAAGACAATGGCAGTGCATTTAAGCAGCGTTGCGAGAACAACTGCACCACATAACTCAAACCGCGGAAGAGTGATAGTTTTTAAGGGAACAACCTTTGCTTTTGAAATTAAAAGCTTCACCTGAGTAGTTTCTTTGCTTTCTTGCGTACGTATATGTATAGCGGCCCCATATGCTCTTTGAAAAACATCACTGAAACCGTGTAGTTCAATGTGTCTTTGGCCCTTTTGGGTGCTTACCGAGCGTGGAATTGCAGATCGCTCAATCAAGGAGAGCTCCTCACGAAATTTTCTCCACTCCCTTAAAATTGCCGCCGAGAGTGGATCATCCCACTTCGATCCATCTTTCCAGATTTGCTGCATAAGCATTTTTGCTTGAATGATGCATAGAGACGTCCAACCCAAGGGATCGTATAATTTTGCGATGGCCGATAGAATGCCGCTGTTTGTCTCTTCATTAACGGTTGCATCGATGGGCAGAAATGAAAACTTATCATCAAAAGGGAACGAGATGATACCTAAAAACTTGATATGATCAGATGATTTGTCTTTTAGCTAGAAATCGAATTCTTGTTGATCTGTGGGTATGCCTTCTAGAATGTTCGCGCAATAACTGCTCCATTTTCTAATATGAAACCCAGCGGAGGACAGCAATGATCAACTTATTTTCGATGTCATATTGCTTCTTCCACTGAATCAGTTTCAGTTATCAGGTTATCGACATACATATCTTTCCGAATAAGTTTTGCACCAATAGGATATCGTAAGAGTATTTTATGTTAGATATACGGTAGGTATGAGGTATCTCAAGAATCTGTCTTCTTTTCCTAATTTAAAATTTCCTTCAATAGTAGCCGAGAATTAAAATTTATTGAGCAAAAAATCGATTTACCAAATATGAACTCCTGGGTCAAATCCAGCAACATATCACATTTTCCTGGTAAGAGTTTGTGTAGAGTTCAGATTGCCAACAACGGGGCGCTTGTAGTGCCGAAGGTTATAGTCTATGTATATGTAAACGATATGTTTTGACAGGTTCTCTTGGCCTGTCTCGCCAATAAATTAATTGAAAATATGAGTGTTTGTAGTTCATGGACACCTGTCGGTACATCTTTTCGATATCTGCTGTAAATGTAAATTCATGCCTACTCCATCTAAGGATAATATCGACAATGTTACTTTGAACCTTAGGGACAGCTAACAAGTGATCGTTTAATGATGTTCCGTTTGACGTTTTGGCGGCCGCATCAAACACTCGCAGCTTAGTTGTTAAACTTGACTCTTTGAAGACAGCGTGATGTGGAACGAAATAATGAAAGGGAGTGTTCAAACGGTTTTCGGCGGTCACATTGACTTCCTTCATGTGGTCAAGATCCATGTATTACTTTAAGATTTGCTGTATTCTTGGTATAGTGTTGGTTTTAGCTGCAATCGTCTTTCCAGTTGAAGAAACCGACCAAAGGCATCTGCCTTCGAGGTACCTAACGCGGGTTGTCTTCCTTCTCTAAATAGGAGCGTTACTTCATAACAAACATCTGCTCATCTTCTTGTCGTCCGCTGAATATGATCTTTGCAAGCTTTTTTCTCTGGCGTTTCGAGTGCTTCAAATGGTGTTTCTTTAATTTCCCAAAATCGCCTCATTTGTGAATCTATATCTAGAAATTGCGCAAAGTTTCGAACGGTGGTGTAAGGATTGAGGGCTATTTTACCAAAGATTATCCAACCTAACAAGGTGTTTTGTGCAACAGGAGCAGATAAATTCTTTTCTCTGACAATATCTGGTAAGATGATCTCAGCGTAGACATCTCTACCTAAAAGAAGGTCGACTGTTGCAGGCGTATGATATGCAGGATCTGCCAAATGGAGTCCAATTAGATGCTTTCATTGCCGGTGATTGATTTTGTGGGCCGGCAGGAGGCCAGTCAGGGATTTGTAAACAAGCGTTTTGTGTGCGCCCTTCATAGGTTGAATTCAGGGAACCAAAAGTAAGGTCAACATAATTGTGGCTTGCTCCGCTACTGACCTTCCCCAGCCCGGAAATTTCCACAAATGTTCGTCTACATGGCAAGTTAAGTAGTTGAACTGCTGCATCTGTGATAAAAGTAGTTTCCGACCCTGGGTCGATAAGCGCTCTTAAGTTAAAGTACTGACCCGCTGCGCTTTTGACCTTTACAAGAAGTCAAAATGTGGCTAATAAAATTTGTTGACCATTGTGTTGAGTGTGTAGATTCGCCACTGCTGAAGATAGCCCCGGTTAAGTTGATGCAGGAGTAGAGTGAGACGGAATAAAAGCAGGGGTATTAAAATCTATTGCAGATATTTGATATGTTTGAGTGGTGTTAATGTGTGTTTTAGAAGTGAAGTGTGGTTGAGTGGACTGTATTGTAGTTTGTGGGTAATAAGAATAATGAGTGCGTGTTTCTGGCGTTTGGTGTCTTAAATCCTCTTAAAACTACGGTTGCTCTCTTTACGAGAAGGAGGAATGTCTGACTCAACTGGTCTGACTCAACTCGTGCTTAAAGGTGTTGTTTTGTATAGCGAAAAGCCTCCTTTGACTTTCTGCTTGACTATATCTTTTTCTTATAAGATTGTAGAATTTAGACAAAAGCAACTTTTGTATTAAAAGATTTACATTTTATTAAGGGAAAAATAAACTGAACAGATAAACCAGATAAAGATAAAATCACCACAGATATAAAATAAATTTAGTTGACACTTCTGACTTTGCTGTGTACGGATAAATGGCGTCAAATCTCGTCCTTTTGATGTGCGTGTTGGACTTCGCCAGGGCTGTGTTCTGTCGCCGCTCCTTTTCATAGCATAAATAGACTGGATGGTGAAGCGCAGTCTTGGCGAGCAATGTTTCGAATTGGCTGGCATCAGGATGAGCCACCTGCTTTTCGCAGATGATTTGGCCATCCTTGCATCATCCAAAAAGGAACTTCAACGAGCACTGGATAGGTTTGCAGCCATCTGTGATGATGCTGGGATGAAAGTAAACGTGAACAAATCGAAAGTGATGGTTGTTTCCCGAACTTCTGTGCAGTGTACCCTGCACATAAATGGAGTTCCATTAAAACAAGTGGAGAAGTTGAAAGTTGGAGTTCCATTAAAACAAGTGGAGAAGAATCTCGGGGTCGTTTTCACGAAAGATGGGAGGAGTGATACTGAGTTGTCCTGTAGAATTGGCCAAGCGGGAGCAATAGTAAAGGAACTGCGCCGGCCGGTCATCAGGAAAGCTGAGCTTGGAGTGAAAGCAAAGATCTCAGTTTTTAATTCAGTGTTCGTTCCGACCCTCATCTATGGTCATGAAATTTGGGTAATGACCGAAAGAGTTAAATCGCGGGTACAAGCTGCCGAAATGAGATTCCTAAGGTGCGTTGCTGGTGTTACTCTAAGGGATAGAGTGAGAAATGTCAGTATTCATGGGAATCTTAATGTTGAGCAGCTACTTCTCAGAGTGGAGCGATCGATTCTTCGATGGTTTGGACACGTTGTTCGCATGCCCCCTGACAGACTTCCTAGACAGGTCATGCTAGCTGAGATTCGAGTGCGTCGCCCCCCTGGTAGGCCATGGAACAGGTGGTGGGATCAGGTAAAGAACCTCTCTGAGTCCCGCCTGGGGATTGCGCCAGAGTCTCTTGAGTTGGTGGCAGAGGATCGAGAAAGATGGAAGGACCATTTAGCCAACCTCGCTCCGCGACCATTTTAAGCGATAAGCGGCATCCGAAAATGATGATGAAGATGACTTCTGACTTTGGATTCTTTAAACTTGCAACTTGAATCTGTCGCTGCTGGTCGAAGACTGAACTCAATTATTATAATTTTGCCCGATAAAAACCGCCGATGGCACCCACCACTGATGTTCTTCTCTTCCTCCCGAAAGTGATGTATATCTGTTCAATCCATCGTGTCCATCTTTGATCGTGTGTATGCTGATTGCTCCAATCCAGTTGGAGACGGTACTGATTTCTCGTGAGATTTGAAGTTCGATATACATAGTAACTGATGGGTATGATGAAGCTGTCGGCCAGGACGGAAATCGATGGAGATTTATGTTTAGCTGAATTCGCAGAATTGCTTTCGCTGTTTAGCTTCTATTGAGATGGGCTTATCGCCACTTTGGGCTGACTTGGCGATATGCTACTAGACTACATCATGTGTAGGTTCGGTTAGGTTAAACAGGTGTGTGGTGAAAAGGACCACACAAACACTAGGCAAAAACGGGCCCATCACGATCCCTGGGGAACCAGTTGAACTTAACATTCAAAAGGCAAAAAGAGAGATTTATGTTTAGATGAATTCGCAGAATTGCTTTCGCTGTTTAGCTTCTATTGAGATGGGCTTAGCGCCACTTTGGGCTGACTTGGCGATATGCTACTAGACTACATCGTGTATAGATTTGTGTTTAGATGAATTCGCAGAATTGTTTCCGCTGTTTAGTTTCTATTGAGATGGGCTTATCGCCACCTTGGGCTTGACTTGGCGATATGCTACTAGACTACATCGTGTGGTGCGTGATTATTTAACATCCTCACCCACGTTGAACGAGCCAAGTTGAATAGATTCTATAATATGGTTTCCACCTTTCTTTAAAAGTGTCCTGTATGCTTTCTTGTACCGCTGGTAACAGAGCAGGAATACGATCACTAGCATTATTCCTAACGCTGTATATGATACCGCGAACAGGTGATCATTTTGATAGTAGGTAACATCAGTCAGGTGCTCCTGCTTTCTTATGGCTTGGATGGACTCTCGAATGGAATCCACATCGTTACGAAACATAAATGGCTTGGATGGACTCTCGAATGGAATCCACATCGTTACAAAACATAAATTCGATGGACTTACTCGGCTTTGCATCAAATTTACCGTGGTCCGTGGGAGCAATGTTGCTGAGGTTATATGATGGTGCAAATGACGTTGAAATTGTAGAGTCATATATTTGATGTACATTTATGACCATGGCTCCTCGTTTTAAAGCGCATCCCGGACACAGGCTAGGTATTCCGGACCCAGTCAAATTGATGACTTGACGTATAGAGTTACAGATGACATCGTATTTTCGTGGCTCATCTAGAGCGAAGATCCATGTGTTTCTGTTGTGAAGCAAAGGTGGCGATCTTGCAATTTCAAACATTGACTTACGTCGTCCTGAGTCATAGCGTAGAAATGATCCTGATGTAGGCTAGCTGCTATAAATTGTGTTGACGGTTCGATGTATTAGAACTGATCATTATATTTGCTTGGCACCGGTACCACCTTTGAGAGCTGGAACAATTCATTTTTACAACTGGTACTTCGATGTTGAAGAGTAGAAGATTGTCTGCTATTCTTCCGTTAACCCTTAGGAGTTGAAGTGCCATTAATGGGTCCTATAGGGTTCCACGAGGGAGTGCTAAATGAGTAGGAAGGTTTCCTTTTATTTGCAAAAGCGATTCCTTAAGTTGCGTAAGTAGCTGTTCATTAGTTCTTCCGTGCTAAGATGTAAATAATACGTCCAGAATGTTGTTTTGAGTTTGCTAATAATTTGTTTACATCAGCGTTGTTAGAATCGCAAGTGAATTAAATTCTGCGCTAAGTCTACTTTCCTTGACATCTTCGGCGAGGTTACTGAAGCCAGACACAATTGAATTGAATTTTGTGCTTAGCTTTTCAAACTGGTTTTCGATGACTTGAGATGACTTCTGAAACACGTTGGTCGTGGACTCGATAATAGAGGTTTGATTTTTGATAAGCTCCAACAAATGCACCTCATTTGAATTGACTGCCTCGATTGTTTTCTTCATCTTTTCTGCATATTCTTGATCTAATACGCCAAACAACTTGTTTGCTGCATACCCGACGATGTCCGAAGGTGAACGTCGTTGTCGCGTTTGATGTATTTCCCTGAGCAGCTGGTTGACTTCCTTTACTTGTTGAAGTTTGTGAGTCAGCTGCATCCAAACGGTCTGCCCGTATTGTTGGTTTTCTATTATCAAGTGAGAGAGCACTCCCAGCTGCTGTATATAGGTCGTGAGTCCTTCTTGCTCGATCGAATAATTTGTTAAGTTGTAAAATGTGTATATATTCCACTTGCTGGCTATGATGCTGGCTTAGCCAATGTATTCAAAATAAAGAGCTGGAGTTGAGTTGAATTATGACACCTTGACAGGGTTATCTGTAGTTAGCTGTTGTGCTATTCCTGAGCTCCACGATGAGACTAACAGTAAACTGAGCAATGTGGTTGTCATGCTGATCCCCTTTAAGCGCGACGAGCGTCTTAATGATTCTTTGGGCTGATTCTCCTTTGTAGCCAATATTTCGTTCGAATGCAATGTTCCGTTGTGGTCTTATTGTTGGTTGGTAGCTGTATTAGAATTGTTCACTTCGTCTGGCAATGGGCAAATCTTGATGATGGCTCAGCAAAATTCTTTATTGACAGTTTTGATGTCCACCACTCTTACCAACCCCTCTTGTCTTCGAATGGCTCTGATGATCCTGCCCATTGGCCAGCTGCATGGTGGCGAATTGTCCTCCTTTATCAACACTTACATGCCAATTTCTAACTCTCTTTCTGGAAACTTCCACTTGTATCTAGTTTGCATTAGCTGTAAATACTCTCGTGACCAACGCTTCCAGAATCCCTGATGTAGTGAGTGTATCATTGACCACCGTCTTTGAAGAGATAGCCTTGACTCGTCTTGTTGTCCATCGTGAATAATTGTTAGTGGCTCTCCATTAAAAAAATTACGCGGAGTTAATAGTTACATCTTGCTTGGATCATTTGATAGTACGGTTAAAGGTCTGGAGTTCAGCACGCCCTCGATTCGAGCTGTGAGCGTTGTAAACTCTTCAAACGTTAACGAGGTACCCTGCAGGGTTCGTTTTAAATGATACTTTGCAGATTTCACAGCTGCTTTTCAAAGACTCCACCGAAATGTGGAGACCTGGGTGGAATATGTTTCCATTTAATGCCTTTAGTATCTGTAGTTAAGTCAGATACGACTTCAATATGTATGGTCTTTGTTAAGAAGCATACAAAGATTGCTACGTATGCATTGGTAGGCCTCTTTCCTCGTAATTTAAAATGTATTTCAATAGGTCCGCAGTAATCGATTCCGACATTCGCTCTTGCTGGGTGAATTCGGTTTGCTGGGAGGTTTCCCATCTGCTGTCCTACTCCTTGTGGGTTAACGCAGAAACACTGCACACAATTGTTGACGATTGAATTTGCAATGGCTTTGCCTCGTTTTGGCCAAAACCGTTGCCTTGTAATGCTCAAAAGAAGCTGTGGTCCGGCATGCAATTGCTGTAGATGAATTTGAGTCATCAGAAGCTTTGTAAATGGATGCGAATTCGGCAAGACTATTGGGTGCCTCTCGTCCTTCGTAAGCGTGGATGCCTGAAGTCTCCCACCAACACGTATGAGTCCTGTTGAATCAATTGTTGGCGACAATGATGCCAAACAACTCCGCTTTGCCACTATTCCATTGCTCCTTAATTGTTTAAGCTCTTCCTGGAAGTGTTCTTCTTGCATGATTTTTATGATTTTGTGCAGTGCTCTTTGCATTTCCAAGAGTGGATAGTTTTCCTTGATCTCCTGACATGTCCGGGACACTTTTTGTGCAAATTCGGATGGGATATGCCATAACCCGTTGAAGATGATCGAATGAGTTTTTATGTTTTATTTTGTACATCGATTACTTTGGCTTATCCTTAGGAGTCCTGCTCGAGACGCCTTCTCTTCCGATTGCTCCCTAACGACATTAAATTTCTCCACTCCGGCCCGTGGAACCACAAACTGGATGAAGCCAATTATGTCGCTTGCATTCCTCGTGACACGAGGTCAGCCGGATTCATCTTGGTTCTGATGAATCTCCATTGTTGTATTTCTGTTTCACTCTGTATCACTACCACTCTGTTAGCGACAAATGTTTTGAATGAGATGTTGTTGTTTGAATCCATGACAATACAATTTGAGAATCCGTCCAATAGAAGATCTTGTCTGGAGCCTTTCCAACATGTGACCGTACCTACTTTATTAAAACGGACAGTAACTTAGCTGCACATAACTCGAGTCTCGGTGATGTTGTTTGTTTTCGCGGTGCTACCTTTGATTTGGCACACAGCAATCGGGTTGATTGCTAACCACTACGCCACGGTGGGGTGCCTTGGCTTAGTGGTTAGTGTGTGTGCTTACTATGCCGGTGGTCTGGGTTCGAATCCTGCCATCGGCACCTGAAAAAAAATGACTTGTTCTATTTCACGGTCCCCACCTCCGCGAGGGTCTGACAAGCCCTCCGAGAGTATCATTTGTCTTAAAAAACTTCTCAAAGTGCAGTTCGGATTCGGCAAAAAATTTTAGGTCCCCTTGTATGTTACGAAATTAGCACACCAGAATACATTGCTGAGAAGTTGGCCCTGGCTCACCTCGAGCTGTTGCGCCACTCTATTTATTTATTTTTATTTTTTAATCGGGTTGATTATTCTCCTGCTGATGATACAAAACGTACATAAACCACTGCTCCATACGCCTTCTCAGACGCGTCACTAAATCCGTTAATCTCGAAACATTGTGAATCTGGTCATCGCACCTCTCTAGGAATCTTTATCGTTGTCAAAAACGGTAGCTGACCTTTGAAGTGAGTCCATGCTGAGTGCATCTCCTGTGGTATGGCTTCATCCTAGTCTAACTGTAGATCCCATAATCCTTGCATGAAGATTTTTGCTAGCACAATGACTGGGTTTACGAAACCCGATGGATCGAACAAATGGGCGATATCGGATAAGATTGTTCGTTTGGTAATGCGTCAAGATTCGTCCCAACAGGTTTTTAGCATGAACAAATCTGCCTTTGGTAACCAGCTGATTCCCAATGTCTTAGTCTCTGATTCACCTTTCTCACATTCGCTGATATCAACATTAAGCCCACACTCTTCCTCCAGGATTGCTCGCAAGATAGTTATTAGAACACCATGATAGTAATTAGAACACCATTTATAAAATTTAAATCCTCCGGATAAAGCCAGGTTTATAAGCTGTTGTTGAGGTCTTATAAGCTCATCCAGATCACCACATCCTGTCATTACGTCGTCTACGTAAAAATCGTGCTTCGCTACTCTAACGGCCAATGGAAAGTGCTCTGCTTCCTCTTCTGCTAGTTGTTGTAGACACCGGACTGTCAAATATGGGGCCGAGTTGGTTCCATACGTCACCGTATTAAGCTGATAGATGTGCAGCTGCTCCTAAGGCTGCTTCCGCCAGACGATTAATTGAAATGTCCTTGAGGTTTATGGGGATCTGTCGATACATTTGCCTTACATCGGCAGTGAAAACATACTGCGGGAATCTGAATTTGATGAGAAGACTGAATAAATCATTTTGTATGGTTGGACCAGTATACATTTTGTCGTTTAATGATGTGTTTGTGCTGGTTTTTGCTGAGGCATCGAACACTACCCTCACCTTTGTTGTACTTTTCGCTAGGTTCATCACGCTATGATGCGGAAGGAAGTAGTGCGGCTTGAGAAAGTTTACGTTGCCGATACGTGTCAAATGTCCTTGTTGCTCGTACTCATGCATGAACTGCGTATATTGTTGTTTGAGTTTCTCGTCTTTGCTTGGTTTTCGTTCGATGCTGTAAGACCTTCTTACCCGTTTCCTTTGAAGCTCCTAACTTTGATGGGCTATGCATAAAAGGAAACCGTACAAAGAGTCCCCCACTATCTCTTGTAGTTGTTCTCTGGAAAAAGTTTTCACATTCGGTTTCCATCGCTGTCATGGCTAGTCGCTGAGGCTCCGCTTCTTCTAAGGCCCAAAATTTTTCGATTTGTGATTCGAGACCAATTGATGAATATGTGGTTATACGGCAATGCTGAATATTCCTTGGCACCTTTGTAGCCGCCTTTCCCATTACCACCCATCCAAGTACGGTGTTTTGAAGTGTTGGTAAGTTGCTATCGATTTTGATCTGCCCAATTGACGTCAGTGAGCTTTACAGTTCTGCTCCGAGCAGTATATCAATTGCGGTAGGTTTGTTGAATTGCTGATCCGCTAAATGTATGTTTGTTCGTATCTCCCATCCCTCAGTTTCAATTACTTGAGATGGCTGCTCTGCCGTAATCAGCGCTATAACGTACGCCTCTACATCGGTTGCATAGTTGGATGTTCTGGAGTGCAGTCGTATGTTGATTCTTCCCTGTGTCTTGTGTTGAATTCCTCCGATGCCTGATTACATGCTTCCTGCAACCGAAACCTAGGTTGTGGCAAACTCTGGCAGATACGAAGTTTAACTGTGATCCTGAGTCCAAGATGGCACGACATGCGATGAGATTTCCGCACCGATCAGAGACGTCTACTATAGCTGTGGCAATAAACACGTAGTCTTCGGCATTGAAGTCTGCCTTTGTAGCTGCTGCACTTGTAGAAGATGCGGGTTGACCCAGGTTGTTTTGAACGTGTAGGAGAGTGTTGTGTTTTGATGAACACTTCATACAATGTCTTGATGTACATTCCTTCGAGAAATGACCTGGTTTGAGGCAATTATGTCATAATCGCCAAGTCGATACTTGCTTTATGCGTGCCGCTGGATTCAACTGAAGAAACCTTTGACACTGGAACAGTTTGTGTGCTCCATTACACATCTTACACTGTTCTGACGTGGGCTTGCCTTTAACTGAAGACAATGTTGTTAGTTGCTTTTTCTGCGGTAATTACCCATGGTATCCGACGCTTAAATGTTTGTTTTCTTTGCCCAATGCTTTAAGGGACTAGAACCGCTTCTCAATGAAATCCAACAGCTCGTCAATTTCCGGCAATTCCTTTGCATTGACGAGAGATTGCTCGTATAAGGCATGTGTGCTCCTATCGAGCTTTTTGATGATCATGTGAGTGAGAATAGGACCCCACTCATAAGTTTCAACTCCCAAGTTCGTCAGGGATGCCAGACACTCTTTGGTAGTGCCATGAAGCGCCTTCAAGCCCATTGCTGCTTCTGATATTTGTGCTGGTTGGGAAATCAGCTTGTCCAAAATTGCGTTGACAATCAACCGCTTGTTGCTGTATCTCTTCTGCAGCATTTCCCATTCTGTTTGGTAATTGTCTCCTGTCGTTAACAATTGCTTAACGAGTTTTGCTGCTTCACCATTTAAGTTGGACTTCAGGTACATCATCTTTTGTACTGGAGTCATCGTTGTGTTGTGAATCAGCTCTAAATGGAGATCCTCGAACTCTTTTCACTTTAGGTAATCACCTCTGAACTGCGGAAGTGATATCGGCATCAATTTCACTGCTGGAGCCAGGATAGTGCTCTGGTGGCCCTTGCACAAGATCTCCTTGCGCCGTAAATATGTCTTCATCACAGTCGTAAACCTGTTGGCTCAAGATGTCCTCATGATTACTCTTTACTTCCATCCACAATTGATTTATGTATGCAGTCTTGACTTTGATATATGGAAGAGATCTCAAAGTGGGTTCTGCCATTTCCTTCACCGTCTGGGTGATGGTGCGTTTTAAGGCATTGGTGATATGTTCCAGACACCGTATTTGTTTCGTTCGGGTGTCCCTAGATTGCATCATGCGGATCAGTTCTTCCTCCAGGCTCCTTTTAGTCCTTTCATACAGTCCTTTGAACTGGTCATAATACCGATTCTTAAAGTAGGGGTTCTCGCTGTTCGATTCTTCAAATTGTTGGAGTTCCGCAGCGGTACCGTTGAACGCTGAAAACTCCTCTTCGAGTTTCTGGAGCTGTGCCCTCTTTGCCGCGTCGTTGTTCGGCTCGAGACAGGGCGTGTCCCTGGATATGGATTACACTGCCTGCCCTCTCTGTAGCTGGTGTTTTAATAAATCATCCATGATTCTTAATTCTGTTGGCTTCATTTTGTCTAGTTGAAGCCCAAAAATTTACACTTGACTTTGTTTTGGCCTAGCCAACGTCAACTGATTTGCACTTGACTATGTTATGGCCTAGTCAACGCCAACTGATTTGCACTTGACTATGTTATGGCCTAGTCAACGCCAATTGATTTGCACTTGACTATGTTTGGCCTAGTCAACGCCGAATGATTCGCACTTGACTATGTTATGACCTAGTCAACGCCGAATGATTTGCACTTGAATATGTTGGCCAAGTGTGATGAGTATGACGAAGCTGTCAGCCAGGACGGAAATCGATGAAGATTTGTGTTAAGATGAATTCGCAGAATTGCTTCCGCTGTTTAGCTTCTATTGAGATGGGCTTATCGCCACTTTGGGCTGACTTGGCGATATGCTACTAGACTGCATCGTGTGGTGCATGATTATTTAATATCTGTAGATTTGTGTTTAGCTGAATTCGCAGAATTGTTTCCGCTGTTTAGCTTCTATTGAGATGGGCTTATCGCCACCTTGGGCTGACTTGGCGATATGCTACAAGACTACATCGTGTGGTGCGTGATTATTTAACAGGTGTCACTATCTCGATATCCGATGAAGTTAAATAAATTGGGAGTAATCCTTGATAGAAAACTTCTTTGGTCCAAGCATGTTGAATTCAAAACCGAAAAAGCATTGTCCACCTTCTGGCAAAGCAGGGGGGCTTTTGGCAAGACATGGGGCTTATCTCCGAAAAGGGTGGTCTGGATCTACACGGCCATGGTTAGACCACTCTTCTCATACGCATCGGTTGTTTGGTGGAGCAGGCTTTCGCGGAAACGTGTTACTGCCTCTTTTTACAAACTCCAAAGAACGGCTTGTCTTGGCTGCACAGGGGCCATCCCTAGCATGCCGGGCTCTGCTCTAGATGCTTTGATGAACCTTCCCCCCCTTGATATATTTATCATGGGGTGTACGCTGAAAACCATCTTTCGCTTAAAGAGAGGCGGAAGAACTTGTTCGAGAATTGTCCTTCGACCCCTGTCTTAAGGACATGCCCTCTGACGCAATGACCTCAAAAATCCTTTTGCGACAAAACTACCAAGACGACTTTCCTAAGGTAATGGAATGGCTTCGGCGAGACTATGAGCCAGGGAAAGAATGCCATCGCATTTTCACGGATGGCTCCAAAACCGGACAGGGGTCTGGTACTGGAGTCTTTGTGGAAAGCGAGAACATTATACTCCACTACTCCTTAGGTAAATATGCGTCTGTCTTCCAAGCGGAGATTTTCCCTATCCAAATGGCTATGCGCTATATTGTGACTACCAGGTGGAGGGCAAGAAGCATATGCGTTTGCAGTTACAGCCAAGCCGCTCTAAATGCGTTGCTCAACCCTCTTACATCGTCCAAAATAGTGCTCGAACTCAAGAAATCGTTGAACTTAGTCGGAAGGCTAAATGTAGTGAGTCTTGCTTGGGTCCCAGGTCACACTGGTATCCAGGGAAATGAGATCCCTGATGAGCTTGCCAGGCTGGGCTCAGAAGAGGTTTTCTCAGGACCTGAACCTGCCATAGGCCTGCATGTATCTTTTGTTACGTCTGCCATTGATACTTGGGTTTCTCGTGAGCACAGGGCTCGCTGGCGTGACTGCAATGGGTGCAGACAGACTAAACGACTACGCCCGGACATTTTCGAGGGGTCAGTGTCTCTTCTTCTACGAGTATCTCTTAGGAGAATCGATTGCAGACTTTTTGTATCCTTACCGGCCACCAAGACACTTGAATGTGTTAGGTTTAAGCGAAACCACCGCCTGTCCTGCTTGTGGAGAGGACGACGATGCAGCGGAACACTTCCTTTTTAGTTGCCCTGCCTTTGCTCGCATCAGGAAGCGGATCTTTGGGGCTGACGTGGTGAGTGCCGAACACCTAAGCACTCATCACTGAAGCTCCTTCTCATCTTTCTTCAAAAAGATGTAAGGTAAACAAGATACATTAATATAAGGTGTCTGCATGGTAGTGCAATGGACCAGTAGTTGTGTCTGAGTGCTCCATAGGATAGTAGCAACCTCCAACAAAATCGTAAGCGTGTTTCAGGCTGTGTAGTGTGTTGATGTTGTAAATTTGTGTGTGTGTTAGGGTGGTAAGATGAGCCAGAAATGTGGAGCAATGTGTTATGTGGTTATTGGCAATAATAACAACGAGCTTGCCTTGGACATTGTTGAGTAGAACGACTATATGCGAGGCAATTTTCACATATTCCTATCTTGAATGCAAGTCCCCTTCGCGATTCGACCTCCATTCTTAAAAATTGATTGCATTTACGGAGGGAGTGGAGACCCTTGTTGCAAGCCCTACAACAAAATTGCTCTTTTTGTTTTGACTTGATATGATATAAGGTTGTTTTTTGTTGTGGTTGACCCTTACTTGGAGTTGGGGGAACCCTTTTCGCCTTTTGGTCATCTATTTCTAAAGTCCTAAAACGTGATTCAAGAAACTCAGAAGATTCTTTAAAAGTTGGGAGGTCTTTTATTGACGAAAGTTTTTCTTCCCATTGTTGTTGGGTTACGCTGGGTAGTTTTAGAAGCACTGAGAAAATCTAGACAGAATTCCAATGTTCAATTGGCAGACCTAAATTAGATAACGAGTGCAGACAACTTGTTGACGTGTCAAGATTTTTTTTTACACCCGCTGACGTTTCTTGAGTCATATGGGCTTGATTAAAAAACAACTTTAATTGAGCATTGACTAAAAGGCGTTTGTGGTCGTATCGTGACACAAGTATTTCCCACGCTTTCGCATAGTTTCCCTTGCCAATGCCCAGATGTTGCACTAAACGCTCTGCTACATCGGTTAAACTTGATCTCAAATGATGCAACTTTTGTATTTCTGTAAGAGCTGCGTTATGATGAACGAGATCAACGAAAACATCATGAAATGCCCTCCATTCTTCATAATTTCCCGAAAAAGAAGGTGGGCGAATGACGGGTAAGCGAACTTCAGAATTGGTTGTAATTGTGGTAGTTCTAAAGGACTTACCACATCTTCCTTGTCCATATGCTTTTCCAAACTGTTCAGGTTGTCCAGAAGCTCCGTTTTGTACTCGAGATAATTTTTTTTCATTTGATCAAACAGCTTCACGTTGGATTCGACCTTATCGCCTTCCAGGGATAAAATGGATTCCTTGTTGTAAGCCGCACTCGTACTAAAATTGTTTTCTAGAACAGAAAGCCTACTTCTTATGTCGTTCTTTGAAGGAACATCGTCGGTTTTTTCACAAAAGCATCGTGCTCTCGTTTTATCGCGTTCAGGAGACGATTTTGTAGTTTATTTATACCGTTTGCCATAATACTGGACTTTTGGAAAAACGGATGTGCAAAATGAACAAAAGGAAAGGATGTATAAAAGGAACTTTCTTTAGTGTAATACAGCGCGATTATCCAGTTTGCACTTAAAACCGTATGTTTCAAAACAAAAATTCACACCGGAGAATGTCGAATCGACTTCTAGTTAACGTTGGAATATTGTTTATAGTTTATTTAAGGTTTTATGTAACTATCTTTAGTTATTTTATTTTATTTAAATGGGGTTTATTTTAAAGGCTCAGAAGGACCAAATGTTCTTTTATATCACACTTAATTCGCAAAAAAAGAAACCAATTAAAACACACACTTTGGATATTCAATTAAGAATAATCTTTTTTTATTTGTTGCCGTTCTTTATAACCCTTTTACAAATGTCAAAATCTGGCATGCCATTTGGTGACATTAGTTGCAATCTAGTTTCGTTGTCTTATGTACGATTTTTTTCAACCAAATCAACCAAATTCCAGCATTTGGTTGATTTGCAACAATGCTGGAATTTCGCACGTAAGGTCCACGTCATGCGAAGCGGTACAAGTGTTAACGATTTTGAAATCCGCCCAAAGACACGCCCACTATCGGTCTTAATGTGCAAATACCTCCAGACCTTTTTTAACAGTAAGACGTTCTTAAAGGCTGAAATGTGACATTTGGCATCTCTTAATGAATGTAAGCCACGAAAACAAATTTAATTGGTAAACCTCCTCCAGTGGGCGTGGCATCTATTTTAAGGGTAAATTTTCAAATGCAGTTAGGTTAGGTTAGGTTGATGGATGCCCTTTTGACAATAGTCACGGCTTCACTTAGACCAGCAGTTGGGTCCATTGTGTCCATTGGGAACCTTCTTAATACCTGGAACGAAAACAGAAATAGACCGCTGTTAGAAGCTTAGAGCTCCGCCCTCTTGGACCCATCCGGATTTGTATACAAATCTAAGGAGGTCCTTTAGATCTACATTATTTAGATCTTCGAGCTCGTTGAAGAAGTAGCTGCCGAGGATACTACGCCTGATGCTGTTAAGGGCTGGGCATTCGCAGAGCAGGTGACGAACAGATTCAATTTCTTCAACGTCTGTGCAGCTTCTGCAGTTAACTCAATATTTTTGCTGCAAATTGAAAAAAATTTCGCTTCATTAAAGGATAGCACTTATGCCCATAGAGGATAGCAGGTATATTAAGTTTGATTATAGTTTGTAACATAGAGAAATAATCACCGAATTGTAAGTCGAATGAGCCATGTCCGTCCGTCCGTCTGTCAGTAGTTTTTAGGCCTTAAATTTTGAGTAAGGAGCTTGAAACTTAACATCTTTTCTTTCAAGGTCCCGAAGCAGCACAAGTGTAAAATTTTTGGAAATCCGCCTACTGACATGCCGACTTTACTTATTAACATGGAAAATCTCAGTTATGCTAGGAAGCTGATATTTGGTATGCGATTTTCTCGTTTAAGTGTAGTGTGATTGGCATTTACAAAAAGAAAAAAGCGAAAACCGCCCCCTTGTAGGTGTAGTCTTATTTACTTACTTACTTAAGGTGGCGCTACAGTCCGGGGTGGACCTGGGCCTCGGCCAACAAGCTTCGCCAGCCAGCTCTGTCTCTAGCTAGCCGTCTCCAGTTTCGCACGCGAAGTTGGCTGAGGTCCCCTTCCACTTGCGTGCGCCACCTGAGTCTCGGTGCTCCTCTACCGCGTCGTCCCTGCGGTGTGGATTCGAAGATTTTCCGGGCCGGGGCGTTGGTGTCCATCCGCTCTAAATGACCCAGCCATCGTAGACGTTGTGTTTTGACTCTTTTGGCTAGGTCGGTATCGCTGTACAGCCCGTACAGTTCGATGTTATATCTCCTCCTCCACTCTCCGTCTATGCAGACGGGACCGTAAATCGTCCGAAGAATTTTCCTCTCGAAGCAGCCTAAAGTGTTTTCATCCGCCTTTGACAGAGTCCATGCTTCTGCACCGTAAAGCAGGACTGGGATGATGAGGGTCTTATACATGGACACTTTAGTTGCTCGAGAGAGGGCTTTGCTACTCAATTGCCTTCTTAGCCCAAAGAAACAGCGATTGGCAAGAGTTATCCTTCGTTTGATTTCAGCGCTGGTGTCATTGTCTGAATTGATAGCGGAACCAAGGTAGACAAAGTCCCTAACTACCTCAAAGTTATAGCTGTCGATGGTGATGTTTTGTCCAAGACGTCGGTGTTGGGTGTCTTTTCTTGATGACAGCATATACTTGGTTTTGCCCTCATTGACTGCTGTAGTCTTATTTAGTATGAATTTTAATAAACGGTTTTTATTTGATATATTTGCTTGAAATCCAAAAAACTTGCGCCATAAAATGTTGAGATATGTGCGTTAGCTATCAACGCAAATGAATAAATTTTTGCCATGCCACCCTGTTGGGGCGTTTTAAGTAAAAAAACAAATTTTTATTGCAAAACTGCGATTAACAAGTGTATACCACATCTGATAAAAAATATTATAAAACCAAGTGACAGTGCGTATACAAAAGCTTCAGTCCGTCTACGACGGATTGCAAAATACCCGACCCTACCAAAAAGAAACCTGCACGCCTCCAAAAAGTGGGCAGGATGTAAAAATATAACTGTTGAATGCTAAACGCTAGGTGGTTGCATACATTTTGGACTAAAACTCAGTCATTTTAACAAAAAAAAAAAACTTTTTCAAAGCCACGCCCATTAAAATGGGCGCAGATATATACAAAAAAAATGGAAAATGCTTATATCTAGAACTTTTGTTATAATTTTTTTCCATTTTGACCTAGCTTAAATGTAGAAAAAGTTTTTTTTTTTTTTAAAATAGGAGATGGTCGAACATACAGGCCTGTAGTGGGCGTGTCTGTGGGCGGATTCAACTAACTTTTATACTTGATATGGTCCAATGGACTTCCAGTTCACAGACAAATTTTAAGCTCTCTAGCTTAAAACTGAAGGCCTAAAAGTTGTTAACATACGGACGGACGGACGGATGGATGGACGGACATGGCTTAAATGATTCTCCTGTCGGTCTATTTCATAACTCTAAAAGGACGCCTAAGGTCTACAATTATTTCACTGCGTTGCAAACTATACAGCAATGTTTTCAACAATCATTTTCGCACTCGTACAGTCATGAGAGTACTTCGAGATCTCAACATTCACAAATCCGCTGGTCCAGATGGAATATCCCCCATAGTTCTGAAGAGGTGTTCTTCTACGCTGGCAAAACCATTGTGTAAGCTTTTCCATCGGTCCTACTCCTCAGGTCTCTTTCCGAGTAGATGGAAAACAGCATTTGTCCAGCCCGTCCCTAAAAAAGGCGATTCTTCTTCTCCCTCTAACTATCGTCCAATTGCACTAACTTCCCTTCTTTCTAAGGTCATGGAAACGCTGATTAAATATCAGCTAATGAAATATCTTGAATCACGAAAACTCCTTAATGACCGGCAATACGGTTTTCGTAGCAAAAGGTCCACTGGTGATTTGATGGCATATCTCACTGAAAAGTGGAACCATTCCTTGCATATTCATGGTGAAAGCAAGATTGTTGCGCTTGATATTTCAAAAGCATTTGACAGAGTTTGGCATCAAGCTCTTTTGTCGAAAATGCGTGCATTTGGAATCGACGAATCTCTTATTCAATGGATTAGTAATTACCTTTCGGACCGTTCAATTCAAGTTGTTTTGGATGGGTTCAAGTCTGCAATTCACAAAATAAAAGCTGGGGTTCCCCAGGGCTCTGTTTTGTCTCCGACTCTCTTTTTAATCTTCACAAATGATCTTTTGTCTGCTACTACTAATCCAATTCATTCCTTTGCCGATGACAGCAACCTCAGTTTTTCATATTCGTTCTCAGCTCCTCGTCCCTGCTCTTCGGACGTTGAACTGGAACGGCAGCGTATGTCAAACTCATTAAACTCTGACCTTAACAGCATTGTATCATGGGGATCTCAAAATAGAGTAGAGTTTAATGCTTCTAAAACTGAATGCTGTCTTCTGTTATTGAAGCAAAACCGAAACACCCAGCCATTGTCCATGAATGGCACTTGCATCGACGAAACCGAAACGCTTTCCATTCTCGGTATGTGTGTCAATAACAACCTTAGTTGGAATGACCACATATTCGACGTCGCCAAGAACGCTGCGAAATGCCTAGGTTTCCTTAAAAGATGCAAGAAATATTTCACCCCTTCTGATTTGGCTATTTTATATAAGGCCTATATCCGCCCTAAAATGGAATATAACTCCCATGTCTGGGCTGGTGCTCCTAAAACAACACTGCACCTGCTCGATAGGATCCAGAAACGCGCAAAAAAAATCCTAGATTTTTTTTTTTTTTTTTTTTTTGAATACTAGGATGGACGGAGACTAAAACTCCAAAATCTTTCAAAGATACCAATACGCCTACTATAGCAGGTACATAATACCGAAGTAGCCGATATTGGTTATGCCCGATTTCCACGTGCTAAAAAACCACCCATTTATGAGAGACACTATGAAACTGCCAGAACGCACTTCATAGTAGTAAATTTTCGCTCTCTCATAATACTTCTTGACTACAACTAAGTTAACTTAACAAGTAGTTTACGCTTCCATAGTGTTGATTGCATTGGATAGGTTGCTTTCCAGTGAATGCACCTACTAAGCCGTTCATTAATGCGGCTTCACCCTACGTCGCTAGATCGAAGGGTCTTGTTCTTTGTAGTCGTCGCTCTTTGTTAACATCGTTAAGAGTCTCGTTTAGAGTACGGATCATTTCATTGTTGCAATGAACATGAAGGCGAGCATTAAGCTTTCGAGCGAAGTTTGTTACTTCTTCGCCCACGGTAGCTATTCCTAAATCTCTGTGAATATCGCTATTCCTAATATACCATGGAGCATTCACAATTGCTCTTAGTGTTTTGTTTTGGAAAGTCTGCAACATGGACATGTTGCTCGGCTTGGTACAACCCCAAAGTTGTATACCGTATGTCCAGGACGGCTTTAACACCTGCCTGTACAAGAGCAGTTTGTTTTATGTGCTTAATTTCGAAAATCTTCCGATAAGCCAATACATTTCCCTGAGCCTAATCTCGAGCTCGTCACGCTTCTTCTTTACGTGTGGTTTCCACCTTAGTTTAGCGTCCAGTGTCATCCCTAGATACTTCGCTTCATTTGCATAAGGTACAGAATTTATGAACAGAGGCAAATTGTTAACCCTTCTGTAAGTGAAATTCACATGCGTAGACTTGTTCTCGTTAAGAGCGATTCGCCAAGTCTTCGTCCAGACACAAATTCTGTCCAATGCTCGTTGGACGTTTCTCGTTGATGACTCGACTGATTCACCTGTTGCCAGGATGGCCGTATCGTCCGCAAACGTGGCCACGACTGTCTCGTCATCTAGAGGTATGTCTCTTGTGTAGAGCAGGAACAGGGTCGGACCGAGGACGCTTCCCTGGGGTACGCCAGCCCGAATTTGCTTGAAACTCGAGTATTCACTACTACACCTAACACGAAAGAGTCTGCTTTCAAGATAATTTTCCAATATTTTAAACATGTCTTCCGGCAAGTTTTGCCGTAGCTTATATTTCAAGCCCTCGTGCCATACCTTGTCGAAGGCTTGCGATACGTCGAGGAAAGCACTTGAACATATTTTTTTCCCTTCTAAGGCTTTTTCAATTTCATGCGTTATTCTGTAGACTTGATCTATTGTGGAATGGTTAGGTCTGAAACCGAATTGATGATCCGGGATCAAGCGTCTTTCTGCAATTATTGGTTGTAATCGCTTCAGCAGAAGTTTCTCAAATACTTTCGATATTATCGGCAGAAGCGATATGGGCCTATAAGATTTTTTATCATTTGCATTTCCCCGGTTTAGGAACCATAATGACTTCAGCAACTTTCCATTGTCTTGGAACGTATAGAAGTCTAAGAGAAGCGTTTATCATATAAAGTAGCTTAACTAATGCCTTTTTTGGTAGCTCTTTTAATATTTCGCCAGTGATCAGGTCGTAACCCGCGGCCTTATTATTTTTAAGTTTGCTAATTGTCTGTCGGAGTTCAACTAACGAAACTTTTTTCATTCTAAAGCTACCAGGTTCCCCGTTGTTGTTTAGAACGTCAGCGAAAGGCTTGAATGTTTCTTCTAAATGTTCAGCAAACAAATTCGCTTTCTCTTTGTCTTCTCTTGCCCATTCGCCGTTAGCTTTTTTTATTGGTGCCGAGTGGATTATAGGTTTCTTGATATACTTAACTGCTTTCCACAGCGAGTAGTTTGAGGTCCTATCCGCCGACAAGCCTTCAAGGTATTCAGTGGTCTCACGATTTTTAAGATCTAGCAACATTCCTTTCAGTTTGTTAGAGAGGTGGTTCAATAGGGTTTTGTCTGGGGGGGCCCTCGTGCCTTGCCATCTCCTACGCGCTCTTCTCTTTTCACGAATCAATTCTTCGATTTCGAGCGGATATGTTTTACGTACATGCCCGTCGGTGCTAACTGCGTTCTTTTGGGACGAATTGTTGTTCCAAGCAGCGCTCTGAATTGCTTCAATGAATTTGTCAACTGCGGTTTCTAACTCGAAAGGAGTTTTCAATGGCACATTCAAGCCAACACCCTCCTTACAGTCCTTTCTGAAAGCGTCCCAGTTCATGTTTTTGCTAGCTAATCTAGGAGCTCTTTCTATTTTCGCCAGTCTTCCACCCATCTTCAAGATAACTCCTGAGTGGTCTGAGCAAAGATCATAACACTCTTCAATTCGCGTAAGGTATTTGGGGTACCCTTTAGCGATGAAAAAATCGACAAGGTCAGGCTTTTTATTCCTATCGGTTGGCCAATATGTTGGCTTACCCGTGGAGAAAAAGTCCACCCCACGCTTCATACTATTTTTGTACAGTAATCTGCCTCTTGTTGAATTGCATCGTGAGCCCCAAAAAGTATGCTTCGGGTTAAAGTCACCCCCAATGATAAAATTGGACCCAATGAAGTCATACATACGATCAAGACCGTCTTCCACCAGTCTATATCCTGGCGGGAAATAACAAGATGCAATGTTATAATCTAAGCAGTCAATTTTTACAGAAACTGAACTGATCTGCATAGAGTCTAGCTCAACTTCTGTGTTCTTGAAGTGCTTTATGCAGTTCTTAATGTAGAGGGAGGATCCTCCTCTCGAATTTTGCGAAGGTGATGTGCGTGATAGTCATTGTAACCTTTAAGTTTGCGTGTAGACCCGTTTTTAAGGTGAGTTTCCGTAATCATGCAAATATCAATATTGTTTTTCCGTAGAAATACTTCTAGTTCGTCTATTTTATTCAGAAGGCCGTTTGCATTCCATGTTAGTATTTTAAATAACTGTTTCATATTCATGTTCTCTTGTAATTTTTTCGAGGCTTAAACTCGAGCTTGCTCAGTTTGTCAAATATAACTTTGTTGATTTTAGTCTGATCCTCAAGTTTCTCCAAGATTACAGCGAGGATCTGAGACACTGCATCTGTTGTGGGCGATCTTGCCTTGCTTTCGTTTGCCGCAACCTGTGCGTATGATTTCGGTGCGACCAGTGGTGGTTTCTCCGCTGCACTTGAACTGGCGCCGCTCTTTTGTGGAGCTTTTACGCCTTTTGTCGACGCCTCCTTTGCCAATCTTCCACTTTTGATCGGCTTTGGCGTCTTTGGAGTCTTTGGCTTAGGAGTTTCAGCAGGTTTTGGGCGTCCTAGGCTTTGATTCTGACCTCTAGTATTTTCCTTAAGAGGTTCTCGTCCCTTTTGCAGCTCTATGGCTACTTCGCATCCTCGATAGTTCGCGGGGTGGTTTCCGTGGCAATTGGCGCAAACTGCTGGAGCCTTTATGTCAACCTTGCACTCTGTTGACAGGTGTTTTCCGGCACATTTCACGTAGGCACTTGTGTGCCTGAATTCTTGGCATCGCTTACACTGTGGTATCAGTCTATTGCCCTTTCGCATGGGTTCGATTTTAACCCTGATGTTAAGTATCATTTTTATTTTATAAATATCGTTTATGCTCTCAGTTCTTTCAAAGGAGAGCATAAAAATTGGAAGGCCGCGTCTGATCACAGTGTCTCTTTCTCCTTCCGTGCGTTGCTTTTCCTTTTTAATGATATTGACGGCATCAATAATTTTAAGGCCTTTATTTTTTACGTCTTTTACAACGTCTTCTTTTGTGCATGATGGGTGGAGCCCCCTTACAATGACTCGCAGTGGTTTCTCGTACTTATTTTGATAAGTATACCACTCGATTCTTTCTGCATTCAGTCTAAGAGACAGTGCGCGATAGGAATCGGCGTTGTCAACATTTACTTTCCACACGTTATTTCGGTGCGAGGTAAGCTTATAGTTTTCTGTTCTCACCGTGTTTGCAAGAAGGTTGCGCAATCTCCCAAAGTCTGCTATCCCGACGATGTTTATTGCGGGAGGTGGACGAATTTTCGCTTCTGGATTAGCCTTGTTTGAGCCAGAGGGCTTATCTTCTTTTTGTATTACTTCGGGAGAGGAATTCGCCTTTCGCTTCTTGCTAGACCTTTTCCTTAAGACTGAATCGGTCTCAAGTGCAAGTTCGTCCTCGTCCGTGAAGTATTCGACTGCTGGTCGGTTCGGTGTTACACACTCTTTCGTTACCTCACAGTCTTTCGTTAAACGAGTATTTTTAATATCCTCGTTTTCTTTTCGCAGAGAGTCAACTTCCATTTTTAGATCTTGGAAGAGTCGCTCCATTTCAATAAGCTTAGCTCGGAGTTCATTATTCTCCTTTTCTAAGCTCTTTATTTTCACAGAGTCCTGGTTTACCGGTGGACTGCTTTTTCCGGATATGTTCGATCTAGGTGGTGGTGATCGATTTAGTTTTGTCCTTTTCTCAAAAGGATTTATAAGCAATAAAAGGCTCTCCCCAGAATCCGTAGAGCCTGCCTCCGAAGAGGGTGGATTTTCCAGCATAGCTGGGCTGCCACCTGGGGTAATCAAATCTTTCGTTTTGTTCATTGCCATTTTTTTTTTAACTTGTCGTTTTTATGAGAAATAGGTAAGTCACTTCTATTTTCATTTTTAAATACAGCCGCCCCTTTGGAGACAGACGCCGACCAGTGAGCCGCACAATGTGTGACAGACGCTTCTGGATTTTAATTTAACCTTCAGATTCATCTATAAGTTAAAACTCATTAAACTCATAGGTGACAGAAATATTGCAAAGTCTATCGACTCACTCGAACATCGACGCAATGTCTCTTGCTTGTCACTGTTTTACCGTTTTTTTTACAAACAGTGTTCCAACGAAATAGCCATCTGCATTCCACCCCTCAAATTATTCAACCGTTATACTCGCCAACGATCGAATGCTCATCAGTTCACCCTTGAGCCGACTTTCGGGCGTACTGTGAATTTAGAGGTTCTTTCATAAGCCGTACAACGCGAATGTGGAATGTCCTACCACGACAACTCTTTCCTACGCAATACAACCCACAACTTTTCAAAACAAGAGTGCACCGGTACCTCTCATCCCTTTCCCCTTCTTCTAATCCTTTCCGCTCGTGAGATGCTAAACATTAAAAGGGTAGCCAATCCCTTGTTCGCGAGTACATTATAAAAAAAAAAAAAAAAGCAAACTTATTTTACCCTGGGTCGGGTATAAACACAACTAGTGGGAGGGTTACAATCCGCTTAGGCGAATCGTCGGATACCCCATCCCAATTGACCACTGTCAAGCTCCGAAGGGGCGTGGCATCCACCCCTTCTCAACAACATCGTATTTTTGTTTAGTTTTTTTATCAGAAGTGGTATACACGTGTTGAATGCATTTTCATATTAAAATTTTGGTTTATACGTAAAAACGACCCCAAAAGTGGGCGAAAGTTTATTCACTTGAGTTGATAGCTTACGCACATATCTGAACATTTTATAGTGCAAGTTTTTTGGATTTAAAGCAAATGTATCAAATAACCAGTGAGTAAGTGCTACAGTGTGTACGCAGAAGTTACAGTCCGTAAAACGGACCGTTGAATACCCCATGCTATCCCAATTTGTAAAATGCTGATGGCATAGTTATTTTTTGACATTTTATAAGTAATGCGAACTTCGTAAGTAATCCAACCGCCCCTAATTACAAACTGTTAATTATAAGATATTTCACAGATATTTCCAAGTTACACTTAAATGTACGTAAAAATGCAATTTTGTGGTTCAAATTCAATATTTTTGAAAAATCGACCCCTAAAAGGGGCGTGGCTTAAAACTTCATATGAACGAAATCTGGACTGATGTCTCCTTTACCTAACCTGTTACTTTTTTTGTTTCAGGCTTTCCTAAATTAGGCTCAAGGCCAGTCGAAATTAAGTTTTTCTGGAAAATTTTAGGTTTTTCCTTAATTCATCCTCCAAATGTGGGCCTGGCCCAAAGTTTTGTATGAACAAAATGTAAAATTAAGAGTTTTCTACATAAAATTTTAAGCAAATTCTTTTCAAATTCGAGCAAAAATATTGAGTAAACTGCATTTGAAAATTTACCTTTAAAATAGATGCCACTTTGTATATGCCACATTTTTGTATCTAACATTCAACAGGAGATGCTAAGTGGCAAATTTCAGCTTTTAAGAACGTCTTACAGTTTCGAAAACTCTGGAGGTAGTTGCACATTAAGACCGATAGTGGGCGTGTCTTTGGGCGGATTTCAAAAATTTTTCAAGGGGGCGGTATTCGCCTTTTTTTAAATGCCAATCACAATACACTTAAGCGAGGATATCGCATACCAAATTTCAGCTTCCTGCGACAACTTTGATTTTTCATGCTTTTTAAAAGTGGGCGTGTCAGTGGCCGAATTTCAAAAATTTTTACACTTGCACTGCTTCGGGACCTAAAAAGGAGAGATATCAAGTTTCAAGTTTCTAGCTCAAAATTTAAGGCCTAAGAACTACCGACAGACGGACGGACGGACGTACGGACGGACATGCCTCATTCGACTTACAATTCGGTCTCGATCATATCCCCTTAAGGTCTTGGGGGTCTACGGTGATTATTTCTCTATGTTACAAACTATGAATCAAACTTAGTATACCTCCTATCCTATGGGATGGGGTATAAAAATAGAGTAGGTTTATGTACGTATTATCGCTCGTAGGAACTGATTCGCTTAAAGTGGGCCACTATTCATCGAACTGCGACTAACACGTGTATACCACATCCGATAAAAAATATGATAAAAAAAATATGTTATTGTAACTCCAAGCCCCGAAATCAGCCCCTTCCAACCATCCCTCTTATTTTGTTACTACGGACGTCGTGGGAGAGTCCACGACGTCCGTATTCCTTTTTACGAACGTCGTGGGCTCTACCATGGGCATGAGTCCACGAAATGCGTCAATTCATGGAGCTGCCCGTGCACTGGTGATGGATACTGGAGCTGTGACCAATATAGGGAGCAGTATTAGCGGACAGAACCTGGTCGCCGTGGTTGGCTCTGGTGGAAGGTGTGCTTCTATTTCGTTTACAAAAGTCAATTTACAGCACTGTAAAGCTGCAACTGCTCTACTGGGCAGAAGGCTTTTGGCCTGTAGAATTGAAAACCGCATAGCTTCCATTCAAGAACCATGGGTGTGGAAAGGCGACATCTGTTGTCTTGGTGGATTAAAGGATTCTTACGCTTTCTTTACTGCTTATAAGCAGTCCGATAGACCTCGGACTTGTCTTATAAGCAGTCCGATAGACCTCGGACTTGTCTTATAAGCAGTCCGATAGACCTCGGAGTTGTCTTATTGTGTCGAAATCCTTCGAGTCAGTTAAGATCGAAAGGTTTTGCACCCAAGATCTGGTTGCTGCTGCTATTCCTTGTTCAAATGGCAAATGGGAAACCTTTGTTGTTGCATCGGCTTAGGTCCCCTACAACTCTCTAACTCCTCTTCCACCAAAACGCAGCTTATGAACTCGTAGAGTACTGTGAGTCTAAAGGTTTGGGCCTCATCAAGTGTTGCGATGCTAATGCTCAGAATACTGTTTGGGGCAGCAGCAAATGTAACGCAAGGGGAGACCGTCTTTTATTCTATTGTCTCACATCACCATCAACAATGTGAGTCGTCGACCTACATTTGTTACTTCCAGGAAACATCAGGTGATTGACCTTACCCTGTCCAACAAATATTCCAAGACTATCACCAATTGGAGGGTATCGCCAGATAGCACCTTGTCAGATCACAGATACATCGAATTTCGAATCTGCAGTGAAGTTTTACTTTTGCAAGAGAAGAGAAATCCGAAAAAAAACTTATTGGACACAGTTTAGAGAGGAGGTTGGCAGCTCTGTTCAAGTTCCACTCAAACTTAGATCAAGACAAGAGGTGGAGACTGCTGCTCAACATCTGAATAGCGTCTTTATCCGTTGCTTTGAAATAGCGTGCCCGGTTACGAAAAACCTTAGCAGAAAACCGGTGCCTTGGTGGAATGCCGAACTGCAGTACATTCGTAAAGAGACCAGGAAGCTCCTGAATCGGTCAGGATAGTTCATCGGTCAATTTAGTTTATTGGTTTATTGCATCCAGAGTGGTGACTGATGAAGTTATCAAATATGCAATTGCATCTTTTTACAGTTTCAAGTCACCTGGTCCAGATGGAATCAACCCAGTTATGCTGAAATAAAGTTTAAATCAGCTGTTGCGCATGCTCAAAAAAAATATTTACTGCAAGCCTCGCCTTGGCTTACATTCCCACTCTTTGGCGCATGGTTAAAGTCGTATTCATACCAAAACCTGATAAATCTGACTACGCCCTAGCCAAAAGTTTTAGACCCATAAATCTATCTTCCTTCCTACTGAAAAGCTTGGAGAGACTGGTTGAGCTGCGCGTACGCTGCGTTGCTCTTTGATTGCATCCTCTTTCTGAGATGCAACACGATCGTCGATATTGAGGGTGCTTTTGATAACGCGACGTTTAATGGCAACACGGTGTAGATAAAGCAAGTTCGTCATAACTGGGGTAAACAGGGGCTGTCCGCAAGGTGGCGTTCTGTTTCCCCTTTTATGGTGCATGGTGGTAGACTCTCTCCTATCGGCTCTCATCCTTCCTTGTACCTACACACAAGCCTACGCGAATGATGTCGCCGTTCTTTCTGTCGGCTCAAACCTAGGGACTGTGTGCTCTCAGTCGCGGAGATCCCTAGACTTGATCGATGATTGGTACACTAGGAATGGGCTTTCAGTGAATCCTCTTAAAAATACGGTTGTTCTCTTAACGAGAAGGAGGAATGTCACTGGTCTGACTCAAATCGTGCTTAAAGGTGTCCGATATCCGATGAAGTCAAATATATGGGCGTAATCCTTGATAAAAAACTTCTTTGGTTCAAGCAGGTTGAATCCAAAACCGAAAAAGCACTGTCTGCTTTCTGGCAGTGTAGTGAGGCCTTTGGCATTAGACATGAGCCTATCTCTGAAAAGGGTCCTCTGGATATATACGGCCATATTAAGACCTCTGCATCGGTTGTTTGGTGGAACAGGCTTTCGCGGTAACGTGTTACTGCCTCTTTTGCCAAACTCCAAAGAACGGCTTGTCTTGGCTGCACAGGGGCCATCCCTAGTACGCCCGGCTCTGCTCTAGATGCTCTTCTGAACCTCCTCCCTTTCATATATTTATCATGGGGTGTACGCTGAAAACCATCTTTCGCTTAAAGAGAGGTGGTTTTTGGTACCACACGCATTGGAATTTTTAAGAACTTGTTCGAGAATCGTCCTTCGACCCCTTTCTTATGGACATGCCCTCTGACGCAATGACCCAAAAAATCCTTTGGCGACTTTCCTCAGGTAATAGAATAGCTTCGGCCAGACCCTGAGCCAGGGAAAGAATGCCATCGTATTTTCACGAATGGCTCCAAAACCGGACAGGGGTCTGGTGCTGGAGTCTTTGTGGAAAGCGAGAACATTAGACTCCACTACCCCTTAGGTCAATATGCGTCTGTCTTCCAAGCGGAGATTTTCGCTATCCTAATGGCTATGCGCAATATTGTGACTCACAGGTGGAGGGCGAAGAGCGTATGTGTTTGCAGTGATAGCCAAGCCGCTCTAAATGCGTTGCTCAACCCTCTTACCTCGTCCAAGATAATTCTCAAACTCAAGTATTCGTTGAACTTAGTCGGAAGGCTAAATGCAGTGAATCTTATTTGGGTTCCAGGTCACACTGGTATCCAGCGAAATGAGATCTATGATGAGCTTGCCAGACTAGGCTCAGAAGAGGTTTTCTCAGGACCTGAACCTACCTTAGGCCTGTACCTTTTGTCACGTCTGCAATTGATACTTGGTTTTCTCGTGAGCACAGGGCTCGTTGGCGTGACTGCGATGGGTGCAGACAGACTAAACGACTACGCCTGGACATCTGCGAGGGGTCAGCGTCTTTTCTTCTATCTCTTAGGAGAATCGATTGCAGACTTCTTGAAGGCTTCCTTATGGGCCACCAAGCTTTGACCAATCACTTGAATGCTTGAGCGAAACCACCACCTGTCCTGCCTGTGGAGAGGACGACGATACATGTGGCGGATCCTTGGGGCTGACGTGGTGAGTGCCGAACACCTAGCTCTTCATCACTGAAGCTCCTTCTCGTTTTTCTTCAAAAGACAGGTAAACTAAATACATTAAAGTAAGGTGTCCGTGTGCTAGTACATTGGACCAGTATTTGTGTCTGAGTGCTCCATCGGATAGTAGCAACCTACGACAAATGAAAAAAAAACCGCCCACTAGTATTTTATGTAGAAAAAGCTGACTTTTATATTTTGTTCATACAAAACTTTGGGCCACACCCACATTTGGGGGGAAAACGTTATTTTGACTGGCCTTAGCCCTCATTTAGGAATGCATTAAACAACAAAATAAGCAGGTTAGGTAAACGAGACTTCATTCCAGATTTCGATCACACAAAGTTTTTAGCCACACCCCCTTTTAGGGGTCGATTTTTCAAAAATATTGAATTTTAACCAAAAAACTGCATTTTTCAAACTGTGTTAAAATTGATAGGTTTTAATTAGCGGCCATTGGACCACGCTCTTTTTAAAGTTTGCACTGCTTATAAAATGTCAAAAGGATCAATAACATCAGCGTAAAATGCTGGGATAGGATGGGGTATTCAACGGTCCGTTTTACGGGCTGTAATTTCTGCGTACATACTAAAGCATTTACTCACTGGTTTTAAAAGGGGCGTGGCATTTCCAACTTCTTTAACCAAAAATCAATGTAACCATAGAAACATCCAAGTATACAGCTAAAATGTATGCAAAAATGTAATTTTTTGATTCAAATTCAGTAATTTTGTGAAATTGCCCTCTAAAGATGGGCGTGGCCAAAAACTTTTTATGAATGAAGTCTAAAATAGTGTCCGGTGTACTTTATATGCAAAATTTTATTTCTTTTTCCTTTAAGGAGAAAGCTTATATTAATTTAGTAAAGCTAATGGAAATTTATAGGTTTTTATTGAATTCTGCCTCTAAATGTGGGCGTGGCCCAAAACTTTGTACAAACCTTATGATAATCCTAAGTATTTTCTACATATCATATTAAGTAAAAATTTTCCGATTTGGAAAAAAAATATTGATTAACTTGCATTTGAAGGTTTACTCTTGAAATAGATGCCACGCCCACGAGGGACAGTCTGCCGATTTCGTTTTTACGTTTTATATCTAAGAATCATTAGGAGATGCTAAATATCAAATTTTCGCTTTACACGACGTCTTACAGTTGTCAAAGCACTGGAGGTAGTTGCACATTTAAACCGATTGTGGGCGTGTCTGTGGGCGGATTCAAAAAATTTTATTTTTTTCGGATAGCAGTATTGCTTCGGATGACAGAGAGTCTACGCACGAATACTTAACTTTCTAGCTCTATGCGGAAACGATTAAAAAAGTTTTATTTGTGTTGGAGAAACAGTGCATACAACCACAAAAGGGTAGGTACACGGTTTTATGGAGATCACATCTTCGCAACACTTTTTCGATACTTTCCACTTATTTTGTTAAAACAAGGTAAAAATATTGTCACATAGTTTGTAACACGAAATAATAATGTTAGACCACCAAGACCTTAAGGGCATATGATCGAGACCGAATTCTTAATCGAATGAGTCATGTTCGTCCGTCCGTCCGTCTGTATGTCACATCTTTTTAGGTACGTAAGGTCCACGTCAAGCGAAGCAGTACAAGTGTAAAAATCCGCTCAAAGACATGCCCACAATCGGTCTAAATGTGCAATTACCTCCAGAGTTTTCTAAACTGCAAGGCGTTCTAAAGGGCTGAAATTTGACTTTTGGGCATCTCCTAATGATACATTCATTCAGACACAAAAAAGACAAATTTATTTGATAAACTCTAGTGGGAGTAGCATCTATATTAAGGGTAAATTTTCAAATACATTTTACTCAATATTTTTGCTCGAAATTGAAAAAAACTTGCTTAATATTTTATGTAGAAAACGCTTAGTTCCACATTTTGTTAATACTAGACTTTGGTCCACGCCCACATTTGGAGGCAGCATTGAAGAAAAACTTAAAATTTTCCAGAAAAACTTAATTTCGACTATTAAGTCGAAATATTGAAACCTAATTTAGGAAAGCATGAAACAAAAATAGTAGCAGGTAAGGTAAACGAGACTTCAGTCCAGATATCGCTTATATAAAGTTTTTAGACACGCCCCCTTTTAGGGGTCGATTATTAAAAAATATTGAATTTGAACCAATAACTTGCATTTTTACGTACACTTAAGTGTAACTTGGAAATATCTGTGGAAATATATTATAATTAATAGTTTGTAATTAGGGGCGGTTGGATTTATAATATGTTGGCGGTTGGTTACTTATAAAATGTCAAAAAATAACTATGCCATCAGCATTTTACAATGTGGGATAGGATGGGGTACTAGTTAACGGCTAAAGAGATCGGGTATTTAGAAGTTCGTTACTGACGAACTCTTGAACTCACTAACTTGTTATATAAAACCAGTGAGAAAGTGCTACAGTGTGTACGCAGAAGTTACAGTCCGTAAAAGGTACCGTTGAATACCCCATCCTATCCCACATTGTAAAATGCTGTTGTCATTGTTGTTTTTTGACGTTCTATAAGAAGTGCAAACTTTTAAAAGGGGCGTGGTCCAAAGCACCTAATTACAAGCCATCAGTTATAACGCAGATATTTCCAAAGTACGCTTAAATGTACGTAAAAATCCTTTTTTTGGTTCAAAATCAATATTTTTGAAAAATCGATCCCTAAAAGGGGGCGTGGCTAAAAACTTTCTATGAACGAAATCTAGAATAAAATCCCGCTTATCTAACTTGCTACTATTTTTATTCTTTCCTGAATTAGGCTTAAACCAGTCGAAATTACGTTTTTCTTGAAATTTTAAGGTATTTCTTCAATTCTGCCTCCAAATGTGGAGGTGGCTCAAAGTCTTATATGAACGAAATGTAGAACTATATATTTTCTACATTAAATATATATAATTTTTTCGATTAGGAATAAAAATATTGAATAAAATGCATTTGAAGAATTAACCTTTAAATCGATGGCCACTAGGGGAGGCAAAGCGTTTAAATACCAAATTCAGGCTTTTAAGACGTCTTACAGCATTGAAAGCTCTGGAGGTAGTTGCACGATTGAACCAATTTTGGGCGTGTCTGTGGGTGGATTCAAAAAAGTTTTACACTTGTACTGCTTCAGCTCCCTAGCTTAAAATTGAAGGCCTAAAAACGTGTGACATACACGCCCACTTTACTTTTCATGAAAAATGAAAATGAAAAATGAAAATTCCAGTATTCTTGCTTAAGTGTATTAAGATTCACATTGCAAAAAAAAAAATCGTAAAACGCCCTCTTGAAAGCGTGGTAACATTTCATTTTCAATTTAACAAAAGATATTTTTATATCGATCGCGCCTGTGTCTCTTAGTTGGTGGCAGAGGATCGGCCACCAAAAGTGATGATGATGATGATGATATTTGCATAATATACAATGCGTGTACTTGCAATCAAGAAATTCTTGCATTTATGTTAATATTTTTGAGTATTATCAACCTATTGGGAAATGTTTTCTGTGGTATAATAATGTAAAAACGTAAGTAAAAACTTCAGTCCGTCTGTGACGGATTGCGAAATACCCACTTTTTCTTCACAACACGATTAGTACTGAGTTCTAGATCTTTTAACATGGCTTTTTAATTGAATTTATTTATGTATAGCTACCCTCATTTATTTCAACTATCAATTCCTCTGCGCTATCAATTTGTAAACCATTTTGATTAGGAAAAGGTTTAATTAATTGTAGCTCTGCTACTATATTATAAACTGGTATTTTTACTGCAAATATTAAACCATTTTATATTCCATTGCTCCAGCTTTTAACAATCGTAACTTATGAAAATCTACCTTGTATGCGTCCAACTCTTACATCGTTAGCATGCTTGGATGTATTAGATTTTTTTTAATAGCCATTATGGTGTCCAGTATTTTCAAAATGTCTAAGCTTGGTCTTTTGATCTAAAAATAAAAGTTTGTAGTTTAATTCCTACACATATGTTTAGAAATTATACTACATTACACATATCCTACTACATATGTTTCTTGTAAAGTTGTACGATTCTAAAATCTTAATCCTATCGTTTTCTATTCAGTGTCTTGTTATAATGGTCGTTTATTTTAATTTGCTTATTAATGTTTTCTATTAATTACCCCTGCATGGTCGGGGTTAGAATAGCCTTGAGGTAAGGTATGCCTGTCGTAAGAGCCGACTAAAATCCACGGGAAGAAATATTCTTTAATGTTTCAACGGATGCTGTCGATGCTGCTCCATTTGGGGCAACTTTTGGCAGTAAGGTTTTAACTTATAGGTGAATCTGAAGGTTAAATTAAAATCCAGAAGCGTCTGTCACACATTGTGCGGCTCACTGGTCGGCGTCTGTCTCCAAAGGGGCGGCTGTATTTAAAAATGAAAATAGAAGTGACTTACCTATTTCTCATAAAAACGACGGGTTAAAAAAAAATGGCAATGAACAAAACGAAAGATTTGATTACCCCAGGTGGCAGCCCAGCTATGCTGGAAAATCCACCCTCTTCGGAGGCAGGCTCTACGGATTCTGGGGAGAGAAGAGGACAAAACTAAATCGATCACCACCACCTAGTTCGAACATATCCGGAAAAAGCAGTCCACCGGTAAACCAGGACTCTGTGAAAATTAAGAGCTTAGAAAAGGAGAATAATGAACTCCGAGCTAAGCTTATTGAAATGGAGCGACTCTTCCAAGATCTAAAAATGGAAGTTGACTCTCTGCGAAAAGAAAACGAGGATATTAAAAATACTCGTTTAACGAAAGACTGTGAGGTAACGAAAGAGTGTGTAACACCGAACCGACCAGCAGTCGAATACTTCACGGACGAGGACGAACTTGCACTTGAGACCGATTCAGTCTTAAGGAAAAGGTCTAGCAAGAAGCGAAAGGCGAATTCCTCTCCCGAAGTAATACAAAAAAATATAAGCCCTCTGGCTCAAACAAGGCTAAACCAGAATCGAAAATTCGTCCACCTCCCGCAATAAACATCGTCGGAAACAGACTTTGGGAGATTGCGCAACCTTCTTGCAAACACGGTGAGAACAGAAAACTATAAGCTTACCTCGCACCGAAATAACGTGTGGAAAGTAAATGTTGACAACGCCGATTCCTATCGCGCACTGTCTCTTAGACTGAATGCAGAAAGAATCGAGTGGTATACTTATCAAAATAAGTACGAGAAACCACTGCGAGTCATTGTAAGGGGGCTCCACCCATCATGCACAAAAGAAGACGTTGTAAAAGACGTAAAAAATAAAGGCCTTAAAATTATTGATGCCGTCAATATCATTAAAAAGGAAAAGCAACGCACGGAAGGAGAAAGAGACACTGTGATCAGACGCGGCCTTCCAATTTTTATGCTCTCCTTTGAAAGAACTGAGAGCATAAACGATATTTATAAAATAAAAATGATACTTAACATCAGGGTTAAAATCGAACCCATGCGAAAGGGCAATAGACTGATACCACAGTGTAAGCGATGCCAAGAATTCAGGCACACAAGTGCCTACTGCCAAAAAGAACCACGTTGCGTGAAATGTGCCGGAAAACACCTGTCAACAGAGTGCAAAGTTGACATAAAGGCTCCAGCAGTTTGCGCCAATTGCCACGGAAACCACCCCGCGAACTATCGAGGATGCGAAGTAGCCATTGAGCTGCAAAAGGGACGAGAAACTCTTAAGGAAAATACTAGAGGATGCGAAGTAGCCATAGAGCTGCAAAAGGGACGAGAACCTCTTAAGGAAAATACTAGAGGTCAGAATCAAAGCCTAGGACGCCCAAAACCTGCTGAAACTCCTAAGCCAAAGACTCCAAAGACGCCAAAGCCGATCAAAAGTGGAAGATTGGCAAAGGAGGCGTCGACAAAAGGCGTAAAAGCTCCACAAAAGAGCGGCGCCAGTTCAAGTGCAGCGGAGAAACCACCGCTGGTCGCACCGAAATCATACGCACAGGTTGCGGCAAACGAAAGCAGGGCAAGATCGCCCACAACAGATGCAGTGTCTCAGATCCTCGCTGTAATCTTGGAGAAACTTGAGGATCAGACTAAAATCAACAAAGTTATATTTGACAAACTGAGCAAGCTCGAGTTTAAGCCTCGAAAAAATTACAAGAGAACATGAATATGAAACAGTTATTTAAAATACTAACATGGAATGCAAACGGCCTTCTGAATAAAATAGACGAACTAGAAGTATTTCTACGGAAAAACAATATTGATATTTGCATGATTACGGAAACTCACCTTAAAAACGGGTCTACACCCAAACTTAAAGGTTACAATGACTATCACGCACATCACCCTTCGCAAAATTCGAGAGGAGGATCCTCCCTCTACATTAAGAACTGCATAAAGCACTTCAAGAACACAGAAGTTGAGCTAGACTCTATGCAGATCAGTTCAGTTTCTGTAAAAATTGACTGCTTAGATTATAGCATTGCATCTTGTTATTTCCCGCCAGGATATAGACTGGTGGAAGACGATCTTGATCGTATGTATGACTTCATTGGGTCCAATTTTATCATTGGGGATGACTTTAATGCGAAGCATACTTTTTGGGGCTCACGATGCAATTCAACAAGAGGCAGATTACTGTACAAAAATAGTATGAAGCGTGGGGTGGACTTTTTCTCCACGGGTAAGCCAACATATTGGCCAACCGATAGGAATAAAAAGCCTGACCTTGTCGATTTTTTCATCGCTAAAGGGTACCCCATATACCTTACGCGAATTGAAGAGTGTTATGATCTTTGCTCAGACCACTCAGGAGTTATCTTGAAGATGGGTGGAAGACTGGCGAAAATAGAAAGAGCTCCTAGATTAGCTAGCAAAAACATGAACTGGGACGCTTTCAGAAAGGACTGTAAGGAGGGTGTTGGCTTGAATGTGCCATTGAAAACTCCTTTCGAGTTAGAAACCGCAGTTGACAAATTCATTGAAGCAATTCAGAGCGCTGCTTGGAACAACAATTCGTCCCAAAAGAACGCAGTTAGCACCGACGGATATGTACGTAAAACATATCCGCTCGAAATCGAAGAATTGATTCGTGAAAAGAGAAGAGCGCGTAGGAGATGGCAAGGCACGAGGGCCCCCCCAGACAAAACCCTATTGAACCACCTCTCTAACAAACTGAAAGGAATGTTGCAAGATCTTAAAAATCGTGAGACCACTGAATACCTTGAAGGCTTTTCGGCGGATAGGAGCTCAAACTACTCGCTGTGGAAAGCAGTTAAGTATATCAAGAAACCTATAATCCACTCGGCACCAATAAAAAAAGCTAACGGCGAATGGGCAAGAGAAGACAAAGAGAAAGCGAATTTGTTTGCTGAACATTTAGAAGAAACATTCAAGCCTTTCGACGGTCCGCCGTTGGCTGACGTTCTAAACAACAGCGGGGAACCTGGTAGCTTTAGAATGAAAAAAGTTTCGTTAGTTGAACTCCGACAGACAATTAGCAAACTTAAAAATAATAAGGCCCCGGGTTACGACCTGATCACTGGCGAAATATTAAAAGAGCTACCAAAAAAGGCATTAGTCAAGCTACTTTATATGATAAACGCTTCTCTTAGACTTCTATACGTTCCAAGACAATGGAAAGTTACTGAAGTCATTATGGTTCCTAAACCGGGGAAATGCGCAACTGATAAAAAATCTTATAGGCCCATATCGCTTCTGCTGATAATATCGAAAGTATTCGAGAAACTTCTGCTGAAGCGATTACAACCAATAATTGCAGAAAGACGCTTGATCCCGGATCATCAATTCGGTTTCAGACCTTACCATTCCACAATAGATCAAGTCTACAGAATAACGCATGAAATTGAAAAAGCCTTAGAAGGGAAAAAAATATGTTCAAGTGCTTTCCTCGACGTATCGCAAGCCTTCGACAAGGTATGGCACGAGGGCTTGAAATATAAGCTACGGCAAAACTTGCCGGAAGACATGTTTAAAATATTGGAAAATTATCCTGAAAGCAGACTCTTTCCTGTTAGGTGTAGTAGTGAATACTCGAGTTTCAAGCAAATTCGGGCTGGCGTACCCCAGGGAAGCGTCCTCGGTCCGACCCTGTTCCTGCTCTACACAAGAGACATACCTCTAGATGACGAGACAGTCGTGGCCACGTTTGCGGACGATACGGCCAGCCTGGCAACAGGTGAATCAGTCGAGTCATCAACGAGAAACCTCCAACGAGCATTGGACAGAATTTGTGTCTGGACGAAGACTTGGCGAATCGCTCTTAAGGAGAACAAGTCTACGCATGTGAATTTCACTTACAGAAGGGTTAACAATTTGCCTCTGTTCATAAATTCTGTACAAATACCTTATGCAAAAGAAGCGAAGTATCTAGGGATGACACTGGACGCTAAACTAAGGTGGAAACCACACGTAAAGAAGAAGCGTGACGAGCTCGAGATTAGGCTCAGGGAAATGTATTGGCTTATCGGAAGATTTTCGAAATTAAGCACATATAACAAACTGCTCTTGTACAGTCAGGTGTTAAAGCCGTGATGGACATACGGTATACAACTTTGGGGTTGTACCAAGCCGAGCAACATGTCCATGTTGCAGACTTTCCAAAACAAAACACTAAGAGCAATTGTGAATGCTCCATGGTATATTAGGAATAGCGATATTCACAGAGATTTAGGAATAGCTACCGTGGGCGAAGAAGTAACAAACTTCGCTCGAAAGCTAAATGCTCGCCTTCATGTTCATTACAACAATGAAATGATCCGTACTCTAAACGAGACTCTTAACGATGTTAACAACGAGCGACGACTACAAACAACAAGACCCTTCGATCTAGCGACGTAGGGTGAAGCCGCATGAATGAACGGCTTAGTAGGTGCATTCACTGGAAAGCAACCTATCCAATGCGATCAACACTATGGAAGCGTAAACTACTTGTTAAGTTAACTTAGTTGTAGTCAAGAAGTATTATGAGAGAGCGAAAATTTACTACTATGAAGTGCGTTCTGGCAGTTTTATAGTGTCTCTCATAAATGGGTGGTTTTGTAGCACGTGGAAATCGGGCATAACCAATATCGGCTACTTCGGTATTATGTACCTGGTATAGTGGGCGTATTGGTATCTTTGAAAGATTTTGGAGTTTTAGTCTCCGTCCATCCTAGTATTCAAAAAAAAAAAAAAAAAAATGTTTTCTATAGCCCTATGATTATTAATGTCTACCGACCTGTAAGTGATTCGTTATTTCTTGTCGATCAGCGTCATCCATTGTTCCGAAGAACCAACTTTGAACTCTGCCTACGAAAGTTATTAGACCTGGCTGTTGGCTGTTTGCTTTACTCATAGTTCTTAATTTACTTCGTACTAAATTAATTTCTGAGTAAAGAGGCATTGAGTCTTCTAGTTTCAAATGTGCTATGTTGAACTCTAACTGATCTAAAATTTGATTCGATTCAAGTGGATTCATTATGTATAATATTGTGTCTGTCTCATTCGCTATTTCAACTTCCTAAGCTCTTAGTTAGAACACACGCGTTCTCTTCTCGTATTCGATTTATCTGAAGATGTCCCAGGACTGGATTGTTCTCATCATCGTATGAAGTATTATTATGACCTGTAAATTTAGGAGGTCTTTTAATATTTGATATATGAACGTTCTTAAGCGGAAATTTCCTAAAATATGGTTTATCTTTATGCCTTACTCTTTTGTAATTCTCACTTCCACATAATCTTCTCTGTTCCTATTAAGTCTTTGTATGTTTCTATTTGTTTTTCGTTTTCATCTTTTCTATTAATGCTGTTATATCTAAAGTATTTCTGACTTGACTTGGGGTCTTTTCGATTTTTTAGTGGTACCTTTCATTATAATTGCCTGTAGCTTTTTGTAACTTTTGTTCCAATGATATATCTTCTTCTATTGCCTGAATTTTTTATATAAGTGTAGAATGTAGTCTTTCGACATCGGCATTCCCGGTATGACTATTTGGTTTTGTCCAATGAACTTGTATTTGTTTTTCTTGTAAATATCTTACAACTTGTTCAGATTTAAATTCGTTATCTAATTTGGCTAATTTGTCTATTACGGTAACGAAAGTCCTTTTTTGATAATGAAAAATGCCTATGCGTAAAATTTCATTTTTCTCCGTTGGAGTTTCTGTTACCTTAAAGAGTGGTTTTATTGGATTTCTATCGTTCTTACTTTCTATGTAATGATTCTTTTGAATGATATAGAGAAATTTGTTTGTGGCATTCCTCTTCAGTTTCTGTTTCTTGAGTTCTTTTTGTAGCTCTTCTAAACTTAATTTTTGGATTGCTCGAAAAAAGTTATATTACGTACTGCTTTATTTTATTATATTCTCTGTCATCTACCTCTGAATAAATGCCTTTATGTCCTACTATATTTTTAATAGCTATTTCCTCGCTTTGTAATTAATCTCTGTGATCGTCCTTCCATGTCTTATCTCTATCGGACTATAAGTTAATATTATTTGAGTTCTATATTTATTTACTATCACCTCCTTTATAAATATTTATGGGCCTGTAGTTGTTCTAATACTGAATGCATTGTATCAGACAGGTCCATATTGGATTCACTGTTTTTTTCTACATTAATTAGAGGTAGCAAAATCTACCTCTAATTAATGTAGAAATTAGAGGTATTTTTTTGGTTTCGTTGAGAAAATTCATTACCTTTGTATTTTGAATTCAGATATTTTATTGGTACATGGTCGGTAACGATCACTTTCTACCATATAAATGAGGCCTAAAATACTTACTTACTTAAGGTGGCGCTACAGTCCGGGGTGGACCTGGGCCTCAGCCAACAAGCTTCGCCAGCCAGCTCTGTCTCTAGCTAGCCGTCTCCAGTTTCGCACGCGAAGTTGGCTGAGGTCCCCTTCCACTTGCGTGCGCCACCTGAGTCTCGGTGCTCCTCTACCGCGTCGTCCCTGCGGTGTGGATTCGAAGATTTTCCGGGCCGGGGCGTTGTTGTCCATCCGCTCTAGATGACCCAGCCATCGTAGACGTTGTGTTTTGACTCTTTTGGCTAGGTCGGTATCGCTGTACAGCCCGTACAGTTCGATGTTATATCTCCTCCTCCACTCTCCGTCTATGCAGACGGGACCGTAAATCGTCCGAAGAATTTTCCTCTCGAAGCAGCCTAAAGTGTTTTCATCCGCCTTTGACAGGGTCCATGCTTCTGCACCGTAAAGCAGGACTGGGATGACGAGGGTCTTATACATGGACACTTTAGTTGCTCGAGAGAGGGCTTTGCTACTCAACGGCCTTCTTAGCCCAAAGAAACAGCGATTGGCAAGAGTTGTCCTTCGTTTGATTTCAGCGCTGGTGTCATTGTCTGAATTGATAGCGGAACCCAGGTAGACAAAGTCCCTAACTACCTCAAAGTTATAGCTGTCGATGGTGATGTTTTGTCCAAGACGTCGGTGTTGGGTGTCTTTTCTTGATGACAGCATATACTTGGTTTTTATATTCGCCGCTTCCGTCCCAATACTCACGAAGGCTTCACTGACATCACGCTTTGTTCTACCGATTATGTCAATGTCGTCTGCGTATGCAAGTAGTTGGACGGACTTTTGAAAGATTGTACCTCTGGTGTTGGCGCGAGAGTTCTGCACAATTCTCTCAAGTATGAAGTTAAAGAAGTCGCATGACAGCGCGTCGCCTTGTCTAAATCCTTTTTTGACATCAAATGGGTCGGTGAGGTCTTTGCCGACCTTGACGGAACAGCGTGAGTTTTCCATCGTCATCCTGCACAGACTGACGAGTTTGGCAGGGATGCCAAAACTAGACATTGCGCTATATAGCTCGTCTCTATAGATGCTGTCATACGCGGCCTTGAAATCGATGAAGAGGTGGTGTGTATCGATTTGGAATTCCTGGTTTTTCTCCAAGATCTGCCGCAGTGTGAATATTTGATCGATGGTAGACTTTCCTGGCCTAAAGCCACACTGATATGTGCCTATCAGATTGTTGACAAACGACTTCAGGCGTTCACACAGTACAGCAGAAAAGATCTTGTATGCGATGTTAAGAAGACTTATGCCTCTGTAGTTGGCACAACTCAGAGGGTCTCCTTTCTTCAGGATCGGGCAAACAATGCTGAGGTTTCATTCGTCGGGCATGCTTTCTTCCGACCATATCTTGCAGATGAGCTGGTGCATGCTCCTGACCAGCTCATCGCAAGCGGATGTAAAAAGTTCGGCAGCTAGGCCGTCTGCTCCGGCTGCTTTGTTGCACTTGAGCTTAGACACAGCTACTTTCACCTCCTCCAGGTCGGGTGGGCGGTATCGTTCGTATGCTTCGTCGGTAACGTCTTCGCCCGGGTTGAATGGTTCGTTCTGCCTGACAGCGGTGTTTGGTTCGTCCTCGCCGTTATACAGTCTGCAGAAGTGGTCTTTCCAAATCCTCAGCACCGACTGCGATTCTACAACGATGTTCCCTTGATGGTCCTTACAGGCTTCAGTTCGAAGTTTATACCCTTGGCAGGACCTTTTGATCCTTTGGTAAAACTTTCTAACCTAATTCCTGTTGTAACATCTCTCTATCTCTTCAACCGCGCGCTTCCCGTGCTCTCTCTTTTTCCTTCGGAGAAGCCGGTGCTCCTCTCTCCTCCTCTGCTCGTAGAGCTCGCGAGCAGCTCTAGTCCTTCTGTGCAGCACCGCATTGTATGCTTCCTGTTTAGCTGCATGTGCTTGCCGGCATTCATCGTCAAACCAGGGGTTTCGTTGTGGTCGCCGTGTGAAACCCAGCACTTCAGAGGCGGCGTCTCTGATGGCATTTTGGCAATGTTGCCACTGGCTATCAATACTTGATGCTGGTTGCATAGAACTTCGTAGAAGGTTTTGAGAGACTCGGTTGGAGAAGGACCTGGCGATCTCTTGCGATTGTAGTCGGCCAACGTCAAACTTCTTCACAGTATTTCCATTACTTGGCGCTGGTCGGGATATCCGCAGCCGTACCTTGGCTACAACAAGGTAGTGATCCGAGTCAATGTTGGCCCCTCGGAAAGTTCGGACATCCATGATACTGGAGGAGTGCCTTGCGTCGATCGCAATATGGTCAATCTGGTTGACGGTTGATTGATCGGGAGATCTCCATGTCCCTTTGTGGATATTGAGATGCGGGAACTGTGTACTAGCTACCACAACGTGTTGCCCCGCAGCAAAGTCGATCAGCCTGAATCCGTTATCGGAGGTCGTGTCGTGCAGGCTATGCTTTCCGACAGTACGACCAAAGATGCCCTCCCTTCCTAGCTTGGCATTAAAATCGCCTAAGACGATCTTAATGTCGTAGCTAGGGCACTGCTCATAAGTTTTGTCCAGGAGCTCGTAGAACATATCTTTGGTCTCTTCATCTTTCTCCTCTGTGGGGGCATGCGCGCATATAAGGCTAATGTTGGCGAATTTAGCCTTGATGCGGATCGTTGCGAGGCGCTCGCTTACAGGGTTGAAGCTCAAGACTTTTTGCCTAAGTCTGCCTCCAACAACGAAACCACATCCAAAAAGGCGCTGTCTTTGATGCCGATAGCAGTCGCCGTAGTAGATGTCGCAGTTTTTCATCCTTCTTTTGCCCGGCCCGTCCCACCGCATTTCTTGGATGGCAGTAATGTCTGCCTTGCAGTCGTTAAGGGCCTCCGCTAGTTGCTCGGCTGCACGTGGTCTGTTAAGGGACCTAACATTCCACGTAAAGATCCGGAGCTCGTTGTCCTTTTCTCGTTTGCATTGGTCGTCAACAGTAAATCCGTCCGAATCCGAGGCTTGTTTCCGCTTCGTGACTGGTGTTTCTTTACGTGGCCGACGGCACGACCCCCAACCTGGAGGACCAGATCCTTTTCTTAGCTCTAAGGACGGAGAGCCGGATAGCCCGCTCTTTATAGGCCTGAGCTCCGAATACGTCGTAGTAGCCCATATAAGGTGTTCACTAAGTAGTTCGGCCTAAAATATTCAACAGAAAAAAAAAAATAGCCAAGAAAATGGCCAAGTTTTTCTCGTGATTGTTCACACGTCTGGATACACAAGATATCGGATGACCGTCTTGTGAAAGAACTGCTCCGATTGCATAATCACTAGCAACCGTTGTAACTGTAGATTGTTTCTCATAATTTGGAAACCTTAAAATAGGATGAGAGGCTAGCAAAAGTTTGAGATTCTCAAATGCTTCGATATACTCCGGATCGTTTCTGTTAATTTTTACATCTTTTTTCAAATATTTTATAAGAGCTTTTTTTCCGTCATTCCTATGAAGCTTTCAAGCTGTATTTCTGTTTTGGTAAGCCTATTCGCATTATATTCTCTATTTTATCGGTTTAACTCCGTCTTTAGTCAGAATATGCCCTAGAAAATTCGTCTCTTTTTCCATGATACAGCATTTATCAGGTTGTATCTTGAAATTATGTTCACTTAATTTTTTTAAAACTAGTTGCAATGAATTTAAATGTTCCCGTAGCGTAGTTGAAGACATAAGAATATCATCAAGGTAAACTACACATATCTTGTCTATGTTATCCCTCAAAATTTCATTCATCAGACTTTGGAATGTACCTGGAGCATGTACCTGGAGCACGTATTCATAAAGTCCAGATGGCGTTACAAATGCCGTTTTTTCTATTTCTTTTTCGGCTACCAAAATCTGTTGATAACCTTTTGCTAAATCTAATGGCGTAAAATATTGAGCTTTCCCAAACTTATTCAATATACTGTCAATATTGGGAAGTGGATACTTGTCGTCAATTATCACTTGATTAAGTCTTCTGTAATCTACCACAATTCGAAATGTTTGTATACCTGAGTTGTGTTTTTTTCTTTAGAATTACTATAATTGGTGAACTATACCTCCTTTTGCTTTTTCTGATTATACCCTGGGCTTCCATTTCATTCATTTACTTTCTAACTTCTGCTTCATGTTGAGGTGGATAGCTATACATCTAAGAACTTATCTGTTCGTTTGTCGTAGTTCGAATTTCATGAACAATACTTGTCCTACTTGTTAACTTGTCCCCTTCTTTGTAAAAGAGTGTCTTATCCCTATCCAACAACTTGATAGCACCATGCTTTTCTTTATAATTTAAATTGCTAAGTGTTATATTCTCAATGGCAACAACTTCTAACGTATTAAATTCGTTTTGAACTACTTAATTTAAAAATGGTATAGTTTGATAATAATTATTTAATACTAATTCCTGGTTTTCAATGTCAATATTTTTTTACGTTTTTATCAATCCAATCCATTAAAATAAAATATAAATAAATAAAGTGGCGCAACAGCTCGAGATGAACCAGGGCCAACTTCTCACCCATGTATGCTGTGTGCGTTGATTTCTTCATATACAAGGGGACCTACAGTTTTGTGCCGAATCCGAACTGCACTTTGAGAAGTTTTTCAAGACAAATGATACTCTCGGGGGGCTTGTCAGCCCCTTGCGGAGGTGGAGACCGTGAAAAAGAACGAGTCTTTTTTTCAGGTGACGATGGTAGGATTCGAACCCAGACCTCCGGCGCAGTAAGCACACACACTAACCATTACGCCACGGCACCCCATCCAATCCATTTCTAACAAGAAATCATAATATTTTTTAGTTCATTTTTAACCCATTTCATTCTAGCCTTCCTCAGGTTGGCCAAATTCATTTGGACATACAGATTTAACGCATTCTGTACCTTTCCTTACCTGTTCTTCTATTGTTGATAGACCTATTTGCCCACCTAAACTTTTATATATTTTGTTCGTTACTCTACTCGAATTTAACAGACTTACTGTAGAACCTGTATCTACCATAGCAATATATTTATTTTCACCGAACGTTACAACAATAAATATTTTATTTTTTTTCGAGGCTAGTTTATAAAAAACTCGTTTTCTGATAACTCATTGATTTCATGTCTACTAACAGAGTCAACATCCATTTTTCTAGAAGAATAATTGCTTCTGTTCGTGTTTTCGCAATTCCTAGATTGTCGAGTTAGATTATTTCAATTCGAATTTAATAGTGTTTGTCTCGAAAAATTATTAAAATTACGATTATTTTGGTGACCGTTATTTTGGCTTATTCTTTTCGGTTTAAAAAATTTTTGTGTTTCCTAAATACATGAATTGTTTTACTTTCTTTTAAGTTAAAACTGTCCTGGCCGACATATCTATTTAGCACTTTTCGAATGTCTTGCAGGGTAAATTTGTCGTACAGTTCAGGTGCTAAAGCTCCTGCAGTTATCGACTTTATTTTTAGCACTACAAGACTACTTAAATTATTGACAACCAGTGTCTGAAAATCGCTGAGCATTTTTTTTTTTTTTTTTTTTGAATACTAAAACTCCAAAATCTTTCAAAGATGCCAATACGCCCACTATAGCAGGTATAAAATACCGACGTAGCCAATATTGGTTATGCCCGATTTTCACGTGCTAAAAAACCACCCATTTATGAGAGACACTATGAAACTGCCAGAACACACTTCATAGTAGTAAATTTTCGCTCTCTCATAGTACTTCTTGAACACAACTAAGTTAACTTAACAAGTAGTTTTCGCTTCCGTAGTGTTTAAGGCATTGGGTAGGTTGCTATCCAGTGAATGCACCTACTAAAGCCATTCATTCGTGCGGCTTCACCCTACGTCGCTAGATCGAAGGGTCTTGTTCTTTGTATCGTCGCTCGTTGTTTACATCGTTAAGAGTCTCGTTGAGAGTACAGATCATTTCATTGTTGCAATGAACATGAAGGCGAGCATTTAGCTTTCGAGCAAAGTTTGTTACTTCTTCGCTTACGGTTACTATTCCTAAATCTCTGTGAATATCACTATTTCTAATACTGTGATACATAATTTTACAAGCATGTCCCTGTAAAATTGAGAAGAGGGAGGAGTTCCGAATTGTATGGTTCACTGCAGAAGTTTGTGACCTTATGAAAGGTCGCAACCACCTGTAGGCTAGGTGGAGACAGACAAATGTCCTGGGATGTTAAGAGAGTTTAAATTGAAACGTAACGCCGTAACAGCTCTAATAAGGAAAAACAAAAAAGCCTACTTCAGAAATAGATTCGGTCCAAGTTGCTCGAGCACTGAGCTCTGGAAGAAAGTACGTTCCCTAGGGCTGACTGCGGATAGGTCACTGCTTCCGGCCAACATAGACTTGAATGAGCTCAATACCAAATTTGTTTCATCGGGCAATACGAGCAGCTCAACGAGTCTTCGCGTTCCCGTAATAAGTAATAGAGATGAAGGGGTGCTCTCTTTGTCTTGTGTTGATGCTTACACTTTTGGGATGCTTACACTTTTGGAAAAATAATCCTTTACATAAAATCTAATGCCTTAGGATCAGACAAAATTGAACCCAAGTTCATAAAAGTTCTTTTACCCGTGCTACTTGGGCATATCACTCACATTTTTAACTCTATTTTAACAACCTCCAACTTTCCTGATGCCTGGAAAGTTGCCAAAGTGTTACCTCATCCAAAGCCTTCCACTTCAAGCTCAAGTGCAGAATATCGACCCATTGCCATCCTACCATTCCTAAGCAAAGCCTTCGAAATTTTAGTAAGCCAACAAATTAAAAGTTTCATAAGCGTTAAAAATTACACCATGCCAATCTGGGTTTCGAGCCAAACATAGATGCACAACTGCTTTGCTGAAGGTTTGCGAAGATATCCGATCGGGTATAGATAAAAAATTGCTTGCTGTATTAGTGTTCCTAGATTTCTCAAAAGCTTTCGACAGCGTGAACCACAGTATTTTAATTGGAAAGCTAAAAAATCAGTTCTTTTTTGATAAATCTTTGTGTAACCTAATTGCGTCTTATCTTTGTAGTCGCTTACAGTATGTCGCTTATGATGGTAAATGTTCGACTTGTCTCGTTGTTCCCTCAGGTGTCCCTCAGGGATCCGTTTTGGGACCACTCTTGTTTATATGTTATATAAATGATTGAGCAGAGCGCCTCCTTAACTGTAACTGCCATATATATGCACACGATGTACAAATATACTCTATGTTTTCAAAACCACAAAAAGCTCAGGCGATAGACAATTTAAATAGAGAACTGAAAATAATTGATGACTGGGCAGAAGAAAACAAACTGTGTTTAAATCCAGCAAAAACAAAGGCAATGGTTATAAAATCAGGTAGGGCTAAGGAAAATCTTCCACCTCTCTTTCTCAACAAATCACCTATTGAATATGTGGATAGCATAAAGAATCTTGGCGTTTATTAATGTTTATATAATGAAAACTTAAGTTGGAATACGCATGTAACCAAAACAGTCTCCAAAATTTACGGGGCTCTACGCGGACATAATCCAACTTCAAGCTTTCTTTCAGCCAATACAAAAATGAAGCTTGTGAAGTCTTTCGTCCTACCAATTTTGTTTTATGGTTGTGAAATATTCACACAGATGGACTTTGAGTCAAAAAGAAAGTTGAAGGTTGCTTTTAATAGTTGTGCAAGATATATTTTTAGCATTAGCAGATTCGAGCACATTTCGTCCTACTCCAAACACATCACCGGTCTTTCGGTAGAAGCCTACATGGAATATAGAACATAAACGTTTTTACATAAACTTATTACAACGAGAGAACCCGGATATCTTTTTGACATTGTTAAATTTGCCAGAAATCAACGAACACTACAACTCATTGTACCAAGACACAATTACATGCAATTCAGCTGTGGAATGCTCCACCCGTCGATGTTAAGCGACCTAACAATACACACACATTTAAAAATAAGCTTTTTAAATACTATGCTGTGAATCAATATTCTATTCCACCTTCTCTTCTTTTTTATTTTATTTCTTTCTCCTCCCTTTTACCAGCATAACTTTTCATACGCACGCATTATGTATATGTATTATTATTATTTACTGTTATTTTTTGTTTTTAATTTAAGTTATTCATTTAAAATTGTTATGGTATCTAGTAGTTAAAAATTGTCAAATTAATTTATAAAACATACATTTAAGCTTACTCATCTTCTAAAACGATCCTGCTATCGTCACCTGAAAAAAAAGAAACGTTCTTGTTCTTTTTCACGGTCCCCACCTCTGCGAAGGTCTGACAAGCCCTCCGAGAGTAGCAATTGTCTTGAAAAACTTCTCAAAGTGCCGTTCGGATTCGGCAAAAAATTGTAGGTCCCCTTGTATGTGAAGGAATTAAACACACACTGCATACATTGTTGAGAAGTTGGTTCTGGTTCACCTCGAGCTGTTGCGCCACTCTATTATTTATTTATTTTATTTTTACATCTTCTCAAAGATGTTACAGTATCTTACTTGAGTTAAGAATTGGTTGAATAAATAAATAAATAAAATAAATAATATACCATGGAGCATTCACAATTGCTCTTAGTGTCTTGTTTTGGGAAGTCTGCAACATGGACATGTTGCTCGGCTTGGTACAACCCCAAAGTTATGTACCGTATGTCCAGGATGGCTTTCACACCTGACTGTACAAGAGCAGTTTGTTATATATGCTTAATTTCGAAAATCTTCCGATAAGCCAATACATTTCCCTTAGCCTAATCTTGAGCTCGTCACGCTTCTTCTTTACGTGTGGTTTCGACTTTAGTTTAGCGTCATCCCTAGATATTTCGCTTCATTTGCATAAGGTATTTGTGCAGAATTTATGAACAGAGGTAAATTGTTAGCCCTTCTGTAAGTGAAATTCACATGCGTAGTCTTGTTCTCGTTAAGAGCGATTCGCCAAGTCTTCGTCCAGACACAAATTCTGTCCAGTGCTCGTTGGAGGTTTCTCATTGATGACTGGACTGATTCACCTGTTGCCAGGATGCTCGTATCGTTCGCAAACGTAGCCACGACTGTGTCGTCATCTAGAGGTATGTCTCTTGTTTAGAGCAGGAACAGGGTCGGACCAATTACGCTTCCCTGGGGTACGCCAGCCCGAATTTGCTTGAAACTCGAGTATTCACTACTACACCTAACACGAAAGAGTCTTCCTTCAATATAGTTTTTCAATTTTTTAAACATGTCTTCCGGCAAGTTTTGCCGTAGCTTATGTTTCAAGCCTTCGTGCCATACCTTGTCGAAGGCTTGCGATACGTCGCGGAAAGCACTTGAACATATTTTTTTCCCTTCTAAGGCTTTTTCAATTTCATGCGTTATTCTGTAGACTTGATCTATTGTGGAATGGTTAGGTCTGAAACCGAATTGATGATCTGAGATCAAGCGTCTTTCTGCAATTATTAGTTGTAATCGCTTCAGCAGAAGTTTCTCGAATACTTTTGATATTATCGGCAGAAGCGATATGGGCCTATAAGATTTTTTATCATTTGCGCATTTCCCCGGTTTAGGAACCATAATGACTTCAGCAACTTTCCATTGTCTTGGAACGTATAGAAGTCTAAGAGAAGCGTTTATCATATAAAGTAGCTTGTCAAGTGCCTTTTTTGCTAGTTCTTTCAATATTTCGCCAGTGATCAGGTCTTAACCCGGGGCCTTATTATTTTTAAATTTGTTTATTGTCTGTCGGAGTTCAACTAACGAAACTTTTTTCATTGTAAAGCTATCAGGTTCCGCGTCGTTGTTTTGAACGTCAGCCAACGGCGGACCGTCGAAAGGCTTGAATGTTTCTTCTAAATGTTCAGCAAACAAATTCGCTTTCTCTTTGGTGTTCTCTTGCCCATTCGCCGTTAGCTTTTTTTATTGGTGCCGAGTGGATTATAGGTTTCTTGACTGCTTTCAACAGCGAGTAGTTTGAGTTCTTATCCGCCGACAAGCCTTCAAGGTATTCAGTGGTCTCACGATTTTTAAAATCTTGCAACATTCCTTTCAGTTTGTTAGAGAGGTAGTTCAAGAGGGTTTTGTCTGGGGGAGCCCTCGTGCCTTGCCATCTTCTACGCGCTTTTCTCTTTTCACGAATTAATTCTTCGATTTCGAGCGGATATGTTGCACGTACATGCCTAAAAAAATAAAATTTTATATTATTATAAAAATTTATAATAATTATAATTTAATATAATTAAATTTTTATATAGTAAAAATTTAATATTATTTTTCCGTAGAAATACTTCTAATTTGTCTGTTTTATTCAGAAGGCCTTTTGCATTCCATGTTAGTGTTTTAAATAACTGTTTCATATTCATGTTCTCTTGTAATGTTTTCGAGGCTTAAACTCGAGCTTGCTCAGTTTGTCAAATAGAGAGAGTCAACTTCCATTTTTAATAATTTAAAATACAGAGAGTAAACTTCCATTTTTAGATCGTGGAAGAGTCGCTCCATTTCAGTAAGCTTAGCTCGGAGTTCATTATTCTCCTTTTCTAAGCTCTAATTTTTCACTGAGTCCTGGTTGACCGGTCAGTGCTGGGACTTGGGAAACACTAAACGGTGGTATTTAGAATCGAAAATAGGTGGTAGATTGAAAAAAAAGGTGGTAGAAAAGAAAATCTTTAATTTCGTGTATGTATTTTTTATTTGACAGCAATCTTATAATAAAATTCATTCACAGCCTTATTAATATAATTTTAACACAAGTAAAGTTAACTTACTAAGTCGTTTTAATACATTTTTCTGACTTAAGAAAAAAATATTGCATTCATTGCTTGAGCAAACAAGTGAGTAAGTGGAAGAGTTCGTTTGTACAAATTTCTATATACCCGACCCTCTATACCGTGCAACAATAAATCTTAAATTTTTTTGTTCCGAATTGATATATTTAATTTTTGAATAATTATATTTAATTTTTAGCCCCGGCCCAAAAGTGGACCTTAAATTTGGGCTTAAATCAACTTATTTTAATTTCGTTAAAATCGTGAATAAATACGTAAAAACTGACGTGTGTAAAGTTTATAAAAAAATTTATATTCTGTTAATGCAATCTTTTGTCGTGTTTTTGCACTTCAAGAGTTTTACAAACAAAAAATATGTCAGAAATCGAACTTAATTTTAAAAAGCTGATCTCCTCCATTATACGATTCTCGTCTTTTGCTGGTCTGTAGTGGAGTTTCAGGATGTCTTTGCAGCTATCCCAGGTCAGCGGTGGTGTTGTTTCCAGATAGCTCTTTGCTAGTCCGTTGATCTTTAAATTGTAGATGACCTTATATACTTCTCTCCTCTGGGTCTCTTCGATCTAAAGCTCGGTCCACCGATGAGATAAGTGCTGGCAGAGTGCCCAAAGCTCCTTCAAAGGCTGGAAGATAACTTGATATATTGTGCTGTTATATGTGCCATTTCTCTGTTGCTATAGAAAATTATGTTTCTTGATGATTTTCTCTCCAGTCTTATGCACTTGTTGTTGTCGTTGATGTTGGAAGAGCGTTTGACGTAACTGGATGTTCTTCGACTTCAAGCAGTTCAGTGAGTATTGATGTGTTGTATACTGAGCTTGATTGTGGTTGAATGCGATCTGGTAGAACGTCAATCTTATCAGAAGCAAGTCTGATGTCATCAGCGATTCCGCCAATAACTAAACGTATTACAGCGACATCATTGCTAACATCACTAATCCTACTACATACTTCTGGTAATAGTGGATCAATAGATTGATATGAGGGAGAAGCACTTTTTGACGAACACTGCTGATATGTATCAACATTCGAATGTATTGAGTTGAGAAGGTCTTCGATCTTAGAAAAACGTGAATTAAGAGTTTTAATCATATCAGACTTTAAGTCATTGCTAACACTTTCGATAAGGGACTTTTGTTCAGTAGGGTATTTTTTAATTATGTCACCAAAATTTAACAGCTGTTTATCAATTACTTTAAATTTAGACTTGCATAAATTCGTAGAGACATCGATATTGGCAGAAAGGTCCTCAACACTTTTTATAATATCGTCAAACTTATTAAACTGGCTCAAAATTTGCTTCCGAGGTAGTCACTTACACACTTTATCGCGAGCATAACATGCGATAAAGATATGCCTTTGCATTCATCGCAAAAGAAAACAAAGTTTTTTTTATATTCTTCCAGATATGCCATTGAACCTTTATTTAGGCCAATGCAAAGAGCATGGAAAGATTTTCCGCATAGCCCGTTGCAAAGCACCCAATCTACATTGCATTCTTTCGATGTAATGACGCAATCGGGGTTGGCACACTGTTTTGACATTGTGAGTCGGTTATTGGGTCAACGCGGTGAGAATGCTAAGCAAGCCGAAAACAATGTTTAAAACTGGTTTGGGTCAACGCACGTTCAAAGTTAACACTGTTTCACTTTTATTTGAGGGTTTGGGCAAGAAATTTTTGTATTTTTTGATTTATTTAAAAGTCACCGAAGTCACAAGTTAAGAAGAGTTCAAGCATTAACAAGCGTTGCGCGTTAAGAATGAAAAACCAGTAAGTAAGTGCTACACTGTGTACGCAGAAGTTACAGTCCGTAAAACAGACCGTTGAATACCCCATCCTATCCCACATTGTAAAATGCTGATGGCATAGTTATTTTTTGACATTTTATAAGTAATGCAAACTTCGAAAAGGGGCGTGGTCCAACCGCCCCTAATAACAAACTATTAACTATAAGATATTTCCACAGATATTTTTAAGTTACACATAATTGTACGTAAAAATGCAATTTTTTGGTTCAAATTCAATATTTTTGAAAAATCGACCCCTACAAGGGGGCGTGGCTAAAAACTTTATATGAACAAAATCTGGACTGAAGTCTCGTTTACCTAACCTGCTACTTTTTTTGTTTCATGCTTTCCTAAATTAGGCTCAAGACCAGTCGAAATTAAGTTTTTCTGGAAAATTTTAGGTTTTTCTTCAATTCTGCCTCCAAATAAGTTTCAAGTTTATTAAAGAACATATTGTATGTACATTAAGACATAGGTCTCTTTTAGTACTTAGGCTCAAGAGTTTAAAAAAAACTTATTACATAAGGTGCAATTACAATTAGTATGATATGTTAAATTTCGACTTATATTAGCAAGGTTTACATGCAAAATATATATATATATAATTTAAAGTCACTAAATGACAAAAAATTTACCTTTTCTTCAACTTAAATTTAGAAGTTGAAGAAAAGAAAGAGAAAGAAAAGGAGAAAGAGTAGTTAAATATTCATTAATCTTTATAGTTGCTGAATAGAAAAATGCCTAAATATTGCATGTTATAGGACAGAGAATTCCATAACCTGACGGCATGAATGAAGAAGAACCTTGACGAGTTAAGATATTTAAATTTTGGTAAATTTATGTTAAGTGTTCTGCGAGAAGAAGAAAACTCAAGCTTGCAATACAGATAATTTGGAGTTTTAGTCATTATAAGTTTGTGTAAAAATATACAATTTCTTGCATCCATGTATTGTACTAAGGTGCAACCCAAGAAACCTTTCACAAAGACCGATATCCGATCGTATCTGCGTAGTCCATAAATGTATCGAACTGCATCATTGAAGGCCACCTGTAACTTATTGCGTGACAACGAATCCATGCTACTAAAAACAACATCGGCATATGTTATTATGGGAAGTATAAGGGCTTGGACGAGCTTTCGTCGTGTTTCAAAGGGTGTGAAGTTTGCAGCCAACCACAGTCTACGCAAACAACCATATATACGACCAATGATATAGTTTATATGGTTTTTGCAGGACAGACTGCGGTTTATAACGAACCCAAGGCTAGTAGCCGACTCCACCATCGCCAATTTCGATTCTGATATTTTTATATTTGGCATTAGACTCAGTTCAAAACTACTTTTTGATATGGGTAGAACCTGACACTTGGAAGGATTTAGCAGCAACCCGTTTTTGCTTGCCCAGTCATTAATCGCTGACAAATCCCTGTTTAAACAAAAAACTAATTCGTCAAGTCGATTCAAAGGCATAGACATGTACAGTTGTACGTCATCTGCGTACATATGCATACGAGTGTCTAAACATACCAATGGCAAATCGTTGACAAACATTGAAAATAAAATCGGTCCAAGTATGGAACCTTGTGGAACACCTTGTAATAAAGGCAAAACAGAGGAAAACCTACCACCAATAACAACCCTTTGAAATCGGTTCGACAAGTAGCTTTTCAAAAGTTTAACAGCTCTGTCGCCAAACCCGAAGAGGTGTTTAAGCTTCCACAAAAGAATTTTGTGATTCACTTTGTCAAAAGCTTTCGAAAAATCAAGAAAACAAAGTAATGTCACGAGCCCTTTGTCATAGTCTTGCCTTACATCATCCAAGATCTTAACCATAGCAGACTGACAACTATGTCCTTCTCGAAAGCCTGACTGAGAAGAAGTCAATAGAGAGTTGAAGGATAAGTGGGATTTGATCTGGCGGGATAAGACTCTCGACGAGGCAAGGCAAATTTGGTCAAATAGAAGAACTGCTGATTGATCTGAAACAAGACCAACATCAAGAAGACTCGGTGGTGCATCAGCACGAAAACAAGTTGGATAGGACGTGTTTACAACATAAAGACCACTCGATGAGGCATGATCCACCAATTGGCGAGACCGAGAATCATTGTTCAATAAGTTGGCATTAAATTCTCCTAATACAATTATATTAATATATCTTGGTGAAAATTCGGACAGAGCGGAAAAAAATGGTTCGCATGAAAATCTACGATTAGGGTTATAACAACAAGAAACCAAACATTTAACATTTCCATCATGAACCTCAGCAATGATGTATTCAACATCAGTGTCGGCAGATTTTACTAACACATCACATTTTAAAGAGGACTTGCAATAAATTGCCACTCCTCCGCCCGTTGTAGAGGTTATTCTGTCATTGCGATATAATTCGTAACCCTCAATATCGTACACAATGTTTTTAAATTTTGGGTTTAAACCAAGTTTCGTTAACACAAATCACATCTATACTTGAGTTTGCAAACAAATAGCGGAAGTAGTCACGCTTACGATGGCTTAGACTACGTGCGTTTATATGACATACATTAAAACCACACCCAGAGAAAAAAATAGTCATAAACAACTTTTTTTTGACTATTTTAATACTCCGAATCGTGACCACTATTTTTATAGTTGGAAAATAGTTACTTCTGACTACTTGATTGTCAAGAGACTCACATAGTTAATGTCAACTATATTTATAGTCAATTTTGACCATACTTAAAAGTAGAGTTTAAAAAACTAGTATCGAGTAGTTGCTTTTAATTGTGCAAATAGTTGCCACATGATAATTGCATAACTTTACCAATAATTGATTGTACCTACGTAAATTTTTTCTAAATAGTTTTTCCAGCAGTTGGATTCAATTACACCTTGTTAAATTTGACTTCAATCGACAATCGCTAAAAGATCCTGCAAGTCCACAAATATACTTACTTTTATACATAGGACCCAACCTTTAGCTTATATTTTGAAGACATACAGAAGAAATAAACGTTTTTTTAAAAGCATTTTATTATTGATAGCATTAAATCTAATGCACCTAAATACATTGTTATATTTATTTTATTTAAAAACACACTTACGCTAAGAAACAAACATAGGCTTTCACTTGCTGGTTTGCAATGTTGACTTGGCGAAGCTGATGATCTAGGATTTAAATGTGCCCCAAAATCCTGCAATATACTTATACTAAATATTAAAAACATGATAAGTGCAATTAAGATAAATATGAATTGGAAAATTACCTGCTATGTGATTTGTCTTATCCTTAAGACTTTTAGAGACTTAATTTTGTGGCGAACCTTTCTAAGCTTATTTTTCTTTCAATAAAGTTGCTATAACTAAAAAACACGAATCACAAACAACATTTTTCATTTCAATTTTCAACTAAAGCAATATTTATTGCCAAAAAACTAACTTACTGAATCGAGTTTCCACAGAGCTTCTGGATTTCGAGGATTTACCCGAAATTGGACGTTGAATTACTCGTTTAACACAGAGTTTGGCAGATTTCCAAACAAAAACACGAAACGCAAACTGAATCAAAAACTTTTTTCGACGACCCGCTTACTAACTAGAATCGACGACCCGCTTACTAAAGTGAATAAAAAATGCCTGAAAGCCAAAACAGAACTTGGCGTCTGTATTTTTCTTAAAATAACTATGCAATAATCTTTTCTTATTGTTTTATTACAACTTTTGACAATTATTAACAATAAAACTAATAAATTTAGACTAGTGGAATGTTAGAAATGTTATGCAATACTTGGAAACGACTATACATAATCGTTGTTTAATAAGTACCTATACTGTAAAATAAACAAAATTAGTATAACAACTAGTCAAAAATCATAACTCGCTATTTGTAATAGTTAATTGACGCTGCTTTGAGACTATTATGCTACTATTTCTAACTATTTCGTTACTATTTCAAACTTTTTTCGTTCAAAAAATAGTCACTTTCTAAAAAAATCACTTTCTAAATTTGCTAGAATTTTATGAAATGACTATGGCAATAGTTATAAAAGTAACTATTATTTTCTCTGAGTGCATCCTTGTATCTCGACAGAACATTTAACAGACACAAAGTTGATCTTGCGCTCAAACCGTGGTTATGATTAAAGATACTGTTGTTGTTAATCATTCTCAATGAACCAACCGCAAGCAATACCACAATTTTTAAAAAACATTTTCACATCTTTATCCAGCAAACAAAAAGAAAATTGATTGAAGATAGCAAAGTATAGAAGAAAATAGGGCAGAGAAGTAGAAGAGAACATTTATAAAATTACTAACTATATGAAGGTCTAAAAAGCTAATTAAATTATAAAATAATGCAGTTTTAATTATATAGATAAAACAAAGCCTTAAAATTCAAGAAATTAAATTCAAAAACAGAATAATTATCCATCTAAACAAAAAGCAGAAATAATTGCAAAAACTAAATTATGTCGATGTCGATGTCTTCTTCATGTTGTGTGTCGGCAGCAGCAGCGCGGAGATCGTTGGAGCTTTCGATGGGAAAGCTCTTCCCGTTGGGTGTTTTTCTTGCGTACAAAGAGCGAAATTTCGTGAGCACAGCGAACAGTTGTCGTTTTCTTTTCAGCTGAGTAGCGGTGCGCAAAAGCATGCGAACTCTCTGTGTAAGGCTTTCGTTGATAAAGCACTTGTGCGGCGAATCCATACCAACGTCAGTAAGGTTCAACTCCCTGCGTTGGCTTTTTCGATAGAGAGCTGCAGACTTCAGCACAAAGTTTCGCTCTTGCGGGCTAGCAAACTTAAGTACGATCGGTGATGGCGATGACGAATCGTTGTTCAATGGCTCGTATTTTTTCACACGGAATGCATTTTTAAGTGTTGGCGGTTTGCATTCAATAGTGTGGCATAAACGATTGAAGATGGTGGACAAGTTTTCTTCAGGCGAACTCGGAATGCCAAAGAGCACAGCGTCACAGGCAGTATGCTTGCGTTCAAGGTTGTCGATTTGCTGTTGAAGGGCAAGCATTTCTTTGTTCGCCGATGTGGTTTCCACTGATGTAAGAAACAGCTTCGATGTTCTCAATTCTTTTTGTGATGCTTTCTACCACCGCGTTGACAGATGAAAAGCGTTCTTCCCACTTTTTTTCCATTTCTTCAATTTTGAGTTGCAGACCCTTGCTTATTTTATTGCATTCATCTCTTATCATTCATCATCCAAATGTGGGCGTGGCCCAAAGTCTTGTATGAACAAAATGTGGAACTAAGCGTTTTCTACATAAAATATTAAGCAAATTTTTTTTCAATTTCGAGCAAAAATACTGAGTAAACTGTATTTAAAAATTTACCCTTAAAATAGATGCCACTAGAGGAAATTTCCCAATTAAATTTGTCTTTTTTGTGTCTTATATTTACTAAGAGATGCTAAATGTCAAATTTCAGCCTTTTAGAACGTCTTACAGTACTAAAAAATCTGGAGGTAGTTGCATATTTAGACCGATTGTGGGCGTGTCTTTGGGCGGATTTCAAAAATGTTCACACTTGTACTGCTTATCATGACGTGCACCTGACGTACGAAGTTTCAGCTTCCTAGCTCAAAATCCGCCCACAGACACGCCCACTACAGGCCTGTATGTGCGACCATCTCTAATTTAGAAAAATACATTTTGCAAATTTTAGCTATGTTTCAATGGAGCTAGCGCATATATTTTTGGTACGTTGCATTGCCTTATAATTGTCTTTAGGATAGCCAAAAATTTTTGCTTTTTCATTGACCACGCCCCATTTTTTAAGAGATTTTAGCTTAAAATGACTGTTTTTCAATAAATATATATAAAATTTGACAAAAAATTCTTTGACAAAAGCTGTAGATATTAGCATTTTCTAACTTTTATGTATATATTGTATGTGCATCCGCCCACTTTTGTGGGCGTGGCGTTAAAAAAAGTGATTTTTTAGTTAAAAAGGCGGAGTTTTAGGCCGAAATGTATGCAACTACCTAGTATAAAGCATTCAACAGTTATATTTTTATATCCCGCCCAATTTTTGGAGGCGTGGCAGTTTTCTTTTTGGTATGGTGGGGTATTTTGCAATCCGTCGTAGATGGATTGAAGCTTTTGCATACCCACTGTTGCACATTCCCACTTGTTTTTATTGATTTTAGTGTAGGTACTTGGTGTTCGTTTCTTCGTAATCTTCTAAATTTTATTTAAGATAACTTAGTTGCCCACTTTGGGCACTTAAGAAGGTTCGTTCCGTGACTGCGTCAGTTATATAAAACAGTTTTACAAGCACTGGGGACTTAAAAGCAAAACACAATTTTATCAGAGAAATGACCGAAACTTTGTTTCTCAAAACAACTTTATTAACCTGCATCTGGAACAACACTGCTTCTTAGTCTAATTATTTCTAAGCATTCAAATAAACGGGAATCGACTCTGGTGTCATACGAAATCACCAAGCACGCAGTTTTACCTAAGGTTTGATTTTGTATCCACTTGGCAGTTAAATAACTGCGGCGAGGTCAGCATTTCCTGTTGTGGGCTCTTATGTTGCTGGGCTATATATGAAACTTGCGCGAGTATACGTGTCTACGTGTCCTGTCAAAACGCGAGTTATGTATGTAAGCGATATGTTTCCGCAACATGAGCCGAAAACCGCTTATTCAGTCAACAGTGGTCATCACCCCAAATGCACTGAAGAAAACAACATTGCATTACATCCCACGGCTTGTTCGTGAAGCGATTGAGATAAAACGCCACAAAAATTTCAACCGCGACGACAGTTTTAAATTGTCACGAACATGGGATCCAATAATCGGCTCATCACCGTCGATTGCGAATTGGCTAACCAGCCCCAGCGACACAGTGAGCACTATTTGCTCTCAGCCACCTGATGCACAACAACGAGAGAACGAGACAGCATTACCGCCTACGCACCGCTACAACTTGCGTAGTGCTAATCGCCATAAGCATTTTTAGGCAGTTTCCCGGTGACCACGCTTAATGTAACTTAAGCGAAACGTTCGGGGTGAGTACAGTTTGCACTCGTACTTTATTTTTAACGTGGTATATCCCAAAACCTTTAAAATTATGTAAATTTTTTTTTAATTTCAAGCAAAAATATTGAGTAAACTGCATTTGAAAATTTACCCTTAAAATAGATGCCACGCCCACTAGAGGAGGCTTACCAATTAAATTTGTCTTTTTTGTGTCTTACATTCACTAAGAGATGCTAAATGTCAAATTTCAGCCTTTTAGACCGTCTTACAGTTTTGAAAACTCTGGAGGTAGTTGCACATTTAGACCGATTGTGGGCGTGTCTTTGGGCGGATTTCAAATTTTTATACTTGTACTGCTTCGCATGACGTGCACGTTACGTACGAAGTTTCAGCACCCTAGCTCAAAATTTAAAGCCTAAAAACATGTGACATACAGACGGACGGGCGGACATCTCATGGACGGCTCATGCGATTCAGAAATCGGTTTCGATCATATGCCCTTACGGTGTTGGGGGCTACCATTATTATTTCTCCGTTTTACAAACAATGTGACAAACTTCATATACCTCCTATCCTATGGGATGGGGTATAAAAACACCTTGCCAAATCCAACTAGGCAACCAATGATTCTATTCCGATAGACTCAAGGTGCAGCGACGCTTGGACGGCGGATTTGAGCTATATCTAGAAAAATAAATAAAATACTCGAATGGTTCAAAAAGTGTTTTCTTTTAATCAATTCAAAATATAAAGGGAAGATATTTAACTGGCGCAGTACGGTAAAAGATTGCAAGCGAAAGAATAAAAAAATAAAAAAAAATAAAGTGAGAAATGAAGTATCCCAAAGTGCAATTTAGTGGTTTATGAAGACACAACACTGTGAAAAAAAAATACATATCAAACAAAACAAATCAAAGTGTAAAACTAAAACCGAAACTAAAGTGATCGTTCGGGATAATAATTAAAATTAAACACTGATCGTCAACGACAACGAGAAATTTTATTCGACAGCAATCGCGATATGGCAGCTCCAGACAGTAGCCTTGACCCATGTGCTACTAAAGAACAACCAGCCATCAACTGTAAAAGCAAGATTGGAAAGAGACAGCAGGTTCCTTCCAAACTTCTCTGGAGAACAAGGAACTTTGCCTTCGTTTATCGATGCTGTAAACCGAACGTTAGAAGAATATCCCGCTAAGAGGAAGCTTTAAGAGTATTTACGGTAATATACGACACCAAATTACTAGGAGGTGCCAAAAATCTGCTGAGCGTCAACCCACCAGCCGATTGGACTAACTGCAAAAAAAAGTTTTGAAGCAACACTACAGATCATCTAAGGACCAGATGACAATAACCAGAGACATCGGAGAATTAAGAGTAAGTAGTATAAGTGACTTAGACAATAAGCTAAAAATAATTGTAGAGAATATCACTGAATACGCAGAATTTTGTGAAAACGGTAATATCATGACGGAAATATTTAGGGGCATGTTAGTTCAAAAAATTAAGGAGCTAGAAGCTGGTGCTTTAGCGGCTTCAATTATGGATAAAAGTAATTTGACTGAAATTAGATAAATAAAAAATAGTTTTAATGGACAAGATCAAGGAAATTTACGATTGAAAGATTTAAATAACAGGTTTAACAGAAATTTAGGAAATCAGATGGACCATAGTAGATTCAATAGACCACAAAGACAGATCCACAACAACAATCATAATGGATATAATAACTACAACTACAATCGTCACAATAATGGACATAATAGGAATAGCTATCAATCCAACCAGTCAAGAACAAACGATTTTTCAAGAAGAAATTTTAACAGCAATTGACATCAAAGACAGAACAAACAATTTAATCAACAAACTAACAGTAACAGGTCGCAACAGTTTAGGCATAATAATAATGATAATGGTAGTACAAAATAGGCAGCAACCTTTGTCCATGGAAGTAGATACCTTAAGTAGACATGAGACGAACTCCATAGAGGAAACGTTTTTTACAAATAAGCCTCGGAGAACAATAAAATATTTATAACAGTAACTATAGAAGAAGAAAAGCGATAGCGCTTTCAGAAACGGGATCAACAATTAGTATTTTAAATCAGGCCAAACTATCTAGTTTCAACCATAAAATATTAAATCACTCATCGAAAGCAATTAATATGATAGAAGGAGAAATGAAGACACCTAATAAAACAGTAGCAACATTATGCCCAACAGAGTTTAAATATCCCGAAAATGCAAGAATGAAGTGGATTAGTATGAAGAAGTTGGATAAACCTTATGATCTACTAATAAGAACGGATTGGATCATTAAAAATGTCAGGGATATTAATATAGAGAAACAAGAATTTGACATGGAGTGAGCCTCCCATTCGTGATTAAAACTATGCAAGGACAGGTTAATGTACTTGAAGTAAGTGAAGTGCGAAATCTTCAAAACGATCATTTAAAAGAATATGAGAGGAATGTAATAGAAAAACTAAACTAAATAAAGAAGGTGATACATTAACTAATACAAATTCGATTGTTCACGAAATAAGGACAACGACAGACGAACAAATAAATTCAAAACTATATAGGTACCCACCCAAGCACGAAGCTGAGACAAAAAGGCAGATGGAAGAAAGAAAAGATAAAAATAAGATAAAGAAAAAAGATAATTTAAGAATAGAAAAATTTAGAACTGTGTTTAATTACAGGCGATTAAACCAGGTGACAATTGATGACAAATACCCTTTGCCTAATATTGACAGCATCCTTGACAAACTTGGCAAGGCCCGATATTTCAGTCCTATTGATTTAGCCAAAGTTTATCATCAAATTCTGGTAGCCGAGAAATATATTGATATTTCTACGAAGGGCATAGCAAAGTTCATCTGTTTTGAAGAACATGGTAGGTTAAGAAAATTTTCAAAATAGGTCACCAAAACACCTGCTTCAACATGAATACTCCGAATTTCTAACTAGCTTCCAGAAGCATCGGCTGTCTCTTACTTCAGAGAGTTTGCGGGCTAATGCTACCGAGTACTCTCTCTGCTTCTCCTTGCACAACAATTTGTAGACTCTGTTAGCTTTCTGGTATCTTGACTTGGCTTCATTAGTTTTCGTGGATCTGATTAAACGCAGGCATTCGAACGATTTCTCCCTCACCTCATCGCATTCCGCATCAAAGCATGGTTCCTTGTAACTTCTCCTCACTGTCTGCATAGGTTGAGCTGCTGCCTTTATGCAATTAAGAAGATCATCAAGTCCGCTTTCTAAAACCAGTTGCTCTGAGCTTATAGAGTAGAGTCTTCGATTGAGGTTAGCTTTATACCTTTGCAGTCAGCTATCTTTCCATCTAAGTTTTGGCAAAAGTTGACTTTTTTCCGGTTCTGGGGGCGCTGGCTGAAACTCCAAACATGCTGTGGCAATAAGTGGTAAATGATCCGAGTAAGTCATCGCTTGCACTTTAAGATCCAGCAGTCTCTCCAACCACATCCCACGTGCGAGACAGTAATCAATTGTAGAAGAACAAGTGCCTCTTAAAAATATTAGGTTGGCCGCAAAGTCACTTTTCGTTCGCCCATTCATTAAGGTCAGACCTACAGATTCGCACATTTCTATGAATTTTCTCCCATTCCTATCTAATTTGACGTCTGTTGCGTTTCTGGTGATACTCAGATTCTTTAAGTCGTAATCTGGCTCCAACTGTAGTAGCTGCTCTGTTCTCACTCTCGCGTTACAGTCCCCTATTACCATAATACTTTCTCCATGGAATTGTAACAAAAAATCAAATAGAGCTGAAAAGTAGTCCCACCAGCAGCTACAGTTTATATAGACCGGGATTATCGAGAGCCGTTCATAGTCCGTGTTGACTTAAACGTAAAGTCTTATGAGCACTCTAGCGAAGTTACACTTAACAAACTTGTTGATACTTTTCTTAATTCCATACAAGCTTCCTCCTTTAGCATGGCCTTGTGACGATATTCTCACCGCTGGGATCCATTCCAGATTGAAATCTTCGAAAAGGAGTTCCACTTCATCAATCTTTTCCATAGCCCAGGTTTCAAACATACAAAATATATCATGTTCATTTATAAATTTGAAAAAATCATTAAAAAGCAATTTACTCCTTAACCCATTTAATTATACGCTATTATCTTTAACTTTATATTATTAATACTAGGAATTAATTTTTTTTTATATGGCTGATGGCCTTAACATTAAAATTGCTTCGACGGTCCTGGACCACCCTGTGTTGCTTTAGCATTCGTGTACGCACCCTTAAGCTGATTTGAGATTTCCGATCTGTCACTGTCACTTTACAGCCCACGCAGCAGTGACATTCCAGCTTCTTCATCACATGTCAGATTGTTGCTGCCATCGAAGTAAAATGTGTGCTCCTGAATTTTAATTGTTTTCCCTCGAATTTGTGTTGTAATTTCCTTATTTTGTGATAATATTACCTCTTATTACCTCTCCACCCATTTTGAAATACCCAGAGTATGACAAACCATTCGTCTTTAACGACAGATGCTAGTGACCATGCCATTGAAGCGGTGTCATCTAAGGAAGATCGTTCTATTTCTTTTATGTCTAGAACACTTAACAATCACGAAAAGAACTACAACACTACAGACAAAGAGTTTTTAGCAATTATGTTTGCAGTCAGTTATTATAGACCAGAATTAGACGGAAATAAATTTAAGATTATTACAGATCATGCCCCAATCAAATACCTTAACAGCAAATTTAAAGGGAAGGTATTTTCACAGCGACACCAAAGATGGCTGTTGAGACTTCAACAATACAATAATGAAATAGAATATGTACAAGGTAAGGAAAATAAGGCAGCAAATTTTTTAAGTAGGTAAGAAAATACAGAAAAGATCAACTCTGACAATGACGTTGAATCAAATTTAGAAATTTCCGATACAAACCATTCAGTGGACGAACAAATTCTAGATCACATAGGTATGAAAGATGACATAAAACACAAATTATACTGACTTATTGTCCCAGAGAAGTTCAGACATTACATAAAAGGCAAATAATAGAAATAAATCCCTTGGTAAATGAAGATGCAATAAAAGATTTACTAGGGCAACACATTAAAAAGGGAATAATAGGAAACTTATCTGAAGTGTCTGACACAGACTATCACAAAGTACAGTTAATATTTTTATATCATTGTTTTAATCAGATCCAAAAATTAAGTTTATATGAAGTTCAAAAAGGGCAAACGAGATATTAACGGGGGAGGAGTTGCATAAGCAATTATCCTTGTATCACACAAGGGAGTCAATGCATAGTGGTATTAATGAATGTTATTACAGTTTGAAAGAAAAAATACAGTTTACATTTCCTAAGTTCTATATTTAAACATACAGTTATAATATATAGTTTATATTTCCCAAAACTTAGAAACCATATACAACTTATAATAAACAATTGCGACCAATGTCGTGAGATAAAGTACGATAGGAAACCTATAAAGCCAAAATTTCAAATGACAAAAATCCAACAGAAAAGAATGAAATTATACACTTAGATGTATTTCACTACAAAAATTAGCCTTTGTCACAACATTAGATAAGTTAACAAAACTCGCAGCGGTATATAACATAACAGACAGGAATTGGATTTCAAAGAAAGCAATTATAGTAAAATATTTTGCAGAATTTGGAAAACCAAAGAAAATAATAATGGATAATTAATTCAGGGCAGACAAAATAATGAAATATCTGTAGACTGAAAATGTGGAGATGCACTTAACAAGACCGAGCAGTCATACCGGAAATTCCGATGTACAGAGTTTATCCTCTACCTTGTTAGAACCAGTGAGTAAGTGCTACAGTGTGTACGCAGAAGTTACAGTCCGTAAAACGGACCGCTGAATATCCCATCCTATCCCACATTGTAAAATGCTGATGGCATAGTTATTTTTTGACATTTTGTAAGTAATGCAAACTTCGAAAAGGGGCATGGTCCAACCGCCCCTAATTACAAACTATTAGTTATAAAATATTTCCGCAGATATTTCCAAGTTACACTTAAATGTACGTAAAAATGCAATTTTTTGGTTCAAATTCAATGTTTTTGAAAAATCGACCCCTAAAAGGGGGCGTGGCTAAATACTTTATATAAACGAAATCTGGACTGAAGTCTAGTTTACCCAACCTGCTACATTTTTTGTTTCATGCTTTCCTAAATTAGGCTCAAGGCCAGTAGAAATAAAGTTTTTCTGGAAAACTTTAGGTTTTTCTTTAATTCTGCCTCCAAATGTGGGCGTGGCCCAAAGTCTTGTATGAACGAAATGTGAAACTAAGCGTTTTCTACATAAAATATATGGCAATTTTTTTTCAATTTCGAGCAAAAATATTGAGTAAACTGCATTTGAAAATTTACCTTTAAAATAGATGCCACGCCCACTAGAGGAGGTTTACCAATTAAATTTGTCTTTTTTGAATCTTACATTCATCAGGAGATGTATAATGTTAAATTTCAGCCTTTTAGAACGTCTTACAGTTTTGAAAACTCTGGAGGTAGTTGCACATTTAGACCGATTGTGGGCGTGTCTTTGGGCGGATTTCAAAAATTTTTCATTTGTACTTCTTCGCATGACGTGGACCTCTCGTACGAAGTTTCAGTACCCTATCTCAAAATTTAAGGCCTAAAAACATGTCACATAACAAACGGACGGACGGACGGACGGACGGACATGGCTCATTCGATTCAGAATTCGGTCTCGATCATATGCCCTTAAGGTCTTGGGGTCTAGTATTATTATTTTACCGTGTTACAAACTATGTGATAAACTAAATCCTATAGGACACTCCTATCCTATGGGATGGGGTATAAAAAGTAACAGGGATCGAGGAAAATCAGCTCTCAACTGAAACAAAGATGCAGATGGTTACATTTAACTATAAGGATCGATATCACTCAACAATTAAGTGTACTCCAAGGGATGCAAAAGAAAATATAAGCAGTTCTGAATTATAAGATAGAATCAATAGGGTCAAACATCATATAATAAACAAGAGGAATCTGACAAGGGAAGAATATACCGAAAATAGAACCACTGGACATATCCGAAACTACAAAAGACATAAGGCCCAAACATAATAGACTTGAGCGGGATTAATATTATTTCGAAATACAACGAAAATCCCACTCAAGTTCTGCCAAAATATTGTGTTGCCCATAATAGACTTAAGCAAACGATTTGAAAATCTTATGGGATTTCACTGTGAACGTCTCGAGTATCACATTGCTGAAAATGTTGTCACTTTTTCTTCAACTTTAGATGTTAATATCTCCGAAACCGATAGTCAGATCTAAAATACGTTTAAACTTTTGAGGTCAGCGTACAATTCTTGGTATATTCCCTTCTTGCACGGATTTTTTGAAGCACGTATAAAAATAAATATGGGCTTAAATATAATAGTGAGTGAACTAATGACAAGCAAAAACAAAACTTTAAGCCAACACAAGTTAACGAAAACTTTACGAAACCCAACATAAGGCTATTATGGTCGTGGCATACGTATCGCATGCAATGGGACAATTCGGAAAGCCGATTTAAGCTCACCAAAGTCTATTATGGTTGGGCCTTTAGGCATAAAGACCAACCATACTATAGACAAGCTTCTTTAAGAAGTGTACATAAAAGGTAAACATTAAATGACCTTTAAAATTTACAGATTCCAATCGTGGCAATAATATTCCTGATAACAATCACAGCGACCTTCTACAAGTAAGTCCAACACATGAAGAAATGGGTTATACCATAGTGAGATTGCAGGAAGTAGCCATTGTTAATGAAACTAACACCATTTTACATATAATCAGTCCGATAGATATAAATGATTTACTAACCGAAATTGAAACTAATATTGTCAATATACTTAAGCTAGCAATAGAAGAAAATAGAAATAAGACCTTACAAGTACTACAATTAATTAAACAAGAAACTGAACAAATTAAAAAATATTCAATGTATTCAGATCAAATGTTGAAATAGCAGTATTTAGAAAACAAAGTAGACCAAATTCAAGACAATATTGCTTCTGCCAAAAACAATGTAATCCATCCAAGTATCTTAACAGCAGAAGAAATAAAACTGTATGAAATCGATTTTTATAAGTTAAAATTAGTTAAAGTAGGAATCGATTTCTAGTTATTGCTCTTAAAATACCTAAGAATTATATTAAAATAGATTTAAAACTTATAACTCCGTTGCCTAACAAAGATTATCAAGAAATAGATGCAGATAATGAATATATTGTAACAATAGAAAATAAGACTTTTACTTATACAGAAAACTGCATGTTCAAAGATTTAAAAGTAAAATAGAACTGTATCAGGAAACCTTTTATAACCAGAAACAAATAATCCAAGACAGAATCTTTAGCCTAATAGTATGTATAATTACACTAAAGTACAAATGATCACTTTCGACAACATTGTAAATAAACATTTTAAAAACTTGAAAGAAATCGAAGAACTTAAATGGCATAAAAAAATTTCGTATGGAATTAATACTATAGTTATTTAATTAGTTATTTGTTATATATTTATTATATTGGTTAAGAAAAACAAATATGAGTATAACAATTGTCAACAAAGAAAAAAGTAATAGCAGAATTCGGGAGTATTCTTATCCAAACCGGGGAGGAGTTATGTATGAAAGCGATATGTTTGCGCAACATGAGCCGAAAACCGCTGATTCTGTCAACAGTGATCATCACCCCAAATGCACCGAAGAAAACAAACAACAGCCGTCAGCAGAATTAATACATAAAAACACCTTGCCAAAGCCATCTGGGCAACCAATGATCCGTGTATTCCGATAGTCTCAAGTTGCAGCGACGCTTGGACGGCGGATTTGAGCTATCTCTAGAAAAATAAATAAATAAAATACTCGAAAGGTTCAAAAAGTGTTTTCTTTCATTCAAATCAAAATATAAAGGGATGACATTTAACTCGCCCGAGTATAGGAAGGTTAAAAGCTCTTCTGTGTAGTCTCAAGTTCAAAATATAGTCGCAGCACCGTAGCATTATTTAATAATTCCTACTTGAGTGAAATATCTCATCAGAACCCTTTTTTCGTGCAAAAAAGGGGGCTGCGTGAAGTTGGCCCCCAATTTAGTTTTTTTCAATTTGTGCCCAAATTAATTGGGCTCTATTTCTAAAACTGGCAAGAACTCTGAAACCATTAGAAATCTACCCAGAACTTTAAAAAACAAGTTCAAGTTTTAAGGAATTGAAGGGCTAACTTCACACCAGTGTAGTTTCTTCATTAGGAGCTATTTCATTAGTACTTAAAAGGTAAGGAGCAGTTGCGAAGCTGGGAAAATAAATTTTTCTCTTTTACCCCACAAACCTCAAACCCAAGGTGTTCAGGGCGAGCATTTACAGCCAATCGAAAGAGTATGGAGCATTTGTAAAAAAAGAGATGTTTATTAAGTTTGGCTCATAGTTTGTAACACACTAAAATAGTACCTAATTACTTACTGGTTTTAATTTTACTTTTCTTTTTAGGTGCGACTTTTGGAACAGGGATAACAGCTATTAAATTGACTGCTTTGGGTCGACCCCAATTGCTTGTGAGTAATTGAGTATTCGTAAATAAATTAAAGAAAAGCTATGACGTATCATATGAATAAAATAATATAATAAAAAAAACATACAAAGTTATTCATTTCTTGCTATAATCTTGTGTCATTAATATTTATCTTCTATTCTTTTCAAGCTGCAAGTATCTGAAGTAATAATGCGCACACGAAAGTATATGGAAGACTTAGTAGGTGGCCACGGAAACGTTTTAACTCATCACAAAACAATAAAGGACCTAGAAAAATACTATGCTAGTTTGGGTGATAACAAGAACGTTCAAGAATTTCTTAAAAATGTTACTTCAGATAAGGAGGGGTGAGATTACATCTAATTTTAACTATACCTACCTTAATATTTATTTGTAAGAAACTAAAAATCAACTGCAATAAGTCAATAAAAAACATCCGTTCTAGAATTGAAAAATTATTACTAGAAATAGCTAATAGGATACATGAAGTAAAAATAGGTCAGTCCAACATGAATATAAGAAACAAATAAAATACACAAAATGAGATGTCCTGGCCCTGGTTCACCTCGAGCTGTTGCGCCATTCAATTTATTTATTTATAAAATACATAAAATTTGTTTTTTATATCCGAATTGTTCTTTTATAAAAACGCGTCTATAAGAACAAAAATTCTTATATTAAACAAGGCAGGGGTACATCCCAACCAGTTAGTAATGCCCTTTTCACACTGGATCGAAATAATCAATTCAATTTATTACATTTGAATTGAATAATCACCGTAGACCCTTAGACCTTTTAGAGATATGATCGAGACCAACGGTGTGTCGATTAAGCCATGTCCGTCCGTCCGTCTGTCCGTACGTATGCAGTTTTGAGGTCTTTAAAATTTAAAAGCTATGAAACTGAAAATTGCAGCGTTGCTTGGTTCTCATTTTGTACAGACAAACTATAAAAATTGAGAAAATCCGCCAACAGCTACGCCCACAATTGACTTGAGTGTCAGACAACCTCAAATTTACATTTTATTTGAAAATGATTTTTGGTCAAGATAGACAAAACATATGAACTCAAATTTTGGTCAAGAGTAATATCGGCCAGAACCCTTTAATTAGACAAAAATTGGACTGCCCATTCTATTGACCATGCCTACTTTTAACATCTAAATCTTTGAAAACCTGATTTCTCGGGAAATTCATTCTAAATCGAAAAAAAAATTTCTGACAAATATTAAAGATATTACCATTTTCTAAGTGTGTTTCACAGAAAGCATTGAGCTCCGCCCACTGTTATGGGGCGTATTAATATTCGCTTTTAACGCATTTTCTCATGATTCCAACGAAATTAGAGTTAATTGATTTTAATTTTCAGCCTACGCTCTTTTTTAAGGGCGTGGCGAATACCATTTATTGACATTCAGTATATGAAAAGACCAAAAAAATTTTAAATTTGGTGTTAATGGGTAAAGAGGGTTGGGTATTAAAAAGTTCGTTACAGACCAACTCTTGCACTTGCTTACTTTTTTTTAAATGCTTCTCGCAGGAAAGGCGAGCCTATAACACTGAATCAGTGCTTCGAGATGTGAGGAGATATTTATTTTCTTTTTTTTTGAAAATGAGTTTATATGTGTTAGTAAATATTTATTCAGGTAGTGGATTCCAAAGAGTGCTTGCTCTATAGAAAAAAGACTTTTGAAACAATGTAGTGCGATGAACTGATGAGTGCTTAACGCTGGCCTTGCAGATCAAACACATGAAGAGTTTTCAGGAAATAGATTTCTTAAAAGTTCATAGTAGGGATGGGAAAAAATGGCCGAAACCGGTTTTTTTGCTCGGCTTAAACGGTTTTTTTTTTTAAAAAGACCGAAAAACCTAAAAAAAAACGGCTAGCAAAAAGAGACTTATATAAATTGCAATAAGTGGACCACTAAAAAAACGACAGAAAAACTCAAATTCATTCTTTTAACATACGCAATAAGCACACGAAATTATAGCCGTAAACGTACAGATAGCGGACACAAGACCTTTATCTTGTTCTTGTCTTGCGCAGTACACCACACACATTGCATACAAAAACAAGTGAGTAAGTGCAAGAGTTTTTCTGTGACAAACTTCTATATACCCGACCCTATATACCATGTAACTCTGAGTCCCAAAGTTTCTTGGCCCCAAATTCATATATAATTTGTAAAGGCCACGCCCCCTAATGTGGACTTAAAATTGTGTGTGTGGCTTAAAATTAAAGTCAATTTAATGTAATTTCGTAAGAATCATGAGAAAATGCGGTAAAAGCGAAAATTATTAACTAGGAAAAAGAACAACCCGTTTTTTCCTAGTTAGTAAAAACCAGTGAGTAAGTGCAACAGTGCGTATATAATAGCTTCGGTCCGTCTGTAACGGACCGCGGTATACCCTATTCCTACTCCTATTCTCCTTTCTATTCCTTTTCTCCTTTCCATGCCTATTCTGCTTTCCATTCGTTTATTTTCTTGTTTTCCATCCCCGTCCCGTTACCATTTATGCACCATTTTAAATAAAAAAAATCTTTCCTTTTAAGTTTTTGTTCACTTTTTTTAAAAAAAAGGGGCGTGGCATGTCCAACCCCTTTAACCGAGAATCAATATTAGCATAGAAATATCCAAGTTTGCGGCTAAAATGTACGCAAAACTGTAATATTTGGTTCAAATTCAATAATTTTCTGAAATTGACCTCTACCGATGGGAGTGGCTGAAAATTTTGTATGAACGAAATCTGAAATAGTATCCGCTGTTCTTTATGTGGTAATTTTTTTTTTCTTATTCTATACTAAGAATAGCTAAAAAGCAGTCGAAATCCATGTTTTTTTCTTGAAATTTAAAAGTTTTTATGGAATTGTGCCCAAAACTTTGTATGAACCAAATGTAGAACTTTATATTTTCTACATAACATTTATGTACAAATTTTTCGATTTGGAACAAAAATATTGAATAAATTGCATTTGAACAATTACTCTTTAATTCGATGTCAAAAATGTTATTTTTTGGGTAAAATTCAACAATTTCGTAATATCAACCTCTAAACATGGGCGTGGCTAAAAACTTTGTAAAAACGAAATCTAGTATATAACCCGGTGAAGCTAATGTGCTAAATTTTATTCCTCATCCTTACTTAAGTTAGACTAAAAAGTAGTCGAAACCCATGTTTTCTGGAAAAATTAAAGGTTTTTCTCGGATTCTGCCTCCAAATGTGGGCGTGGCCCACAACTTTGTATAAACCAGTGAGTAAGTGCTACAGTGTGTACGCAGAAGTTACAGTCCGTAAAACGGACCGTTGAATACCCCATCCTATCCCATATTGTAAGATGCTGATGACATGGTTATTTTTTGACATAATATAAGTAATGCAAACTTCGAAAAGGGGCGTGGTCCATAATGAGAAAACACATATATATCCAAGTTACATTTAAATGTACGTAAAAATGCAATTTTTTGGTCCAAATTCAATATTTTTGAAAAATCGACCCTTAAAAGGGGCGTGGCTAAAAACTTTATAGGAACGAAATCTGAAATGAAGTCTCGTTTACCTAACCTGCTACTTTTTTTGTTTCATTCTTTCCCAAATAAGGCTCAAGGCTAGTCGAAATTAAGTTTTTCAGTCAAATTTTAGGTTTTTCTTCAATATTAAATTTCAGCCTTTTAGAACGTCTTACAGTTTTGAATATTCTGGAGGTAGTTGCACATTTAGACCGATTGTGGGCGTGTCATTTTAGACTTATTGTGGGCGTGTCATTTTAGACCGATTGTGGGCGATTTTCAAATTTTTTACACTTGTACTGCTTCGCATGACGCGGACCTTAAGTACGAAGTTTCAGCACCCTAGCTCAAAATTTAAGGCCTAAAAACATGTGACATACAGACGGACGGACGGACGGACATGGCTCATTCGATTCAGAATTCGGTCTCGATCATATGCCCTTAAGGTATTGGGGGTCTACCATTATTATTTCACCGTGTTGCAAACTATGTAACAAACTTAATATAGCTCCTATCCTATGGGATGGGGTATAAACAAATGAAAAAAAGTGTTTTCTACATAATATATAACGTAAAATTTTTTTGATTTGGAACGAAAATATTGAATAAATTGCATGTGAAAGATTACACTTTCAATCAACGCCACGCGTGGGCGTGGTCGATGCAATAAGTAAGCAATTGCATACTTTCGGTATGTGAAGTGAATTTGCTTATTGGTGTTCAATGAATCGTATTCAATCAATGGCCCATTTTGCCAAAAAGTATGCAATTAATCCCAGAAATCAAGTGTAAATTTTAAATTTAACAGAATTTCATCTGAATTTGTATTAAGTCAATGGTGCATTTGTCAATTGAATTACAAACTTATCTGAATTAATAAGGGGATTTGGGCATTTAAAAAGGGAGTAAATGTGTGCAACGGGTTTGTGCAAATTGTGGCCTACATGTTTTATCATAATCTGTGTATGGTTAGGTGGAAGAAAGTAATACTCTCCATTATCTAGATGTTGGGTGTGCGGTAGACGGTTCGCGGTCGGGTGGTTCACGGTGTACTGTAAAAAAATTCCTTGCCCATCGATCTGGAGATTGCTCCAGCGCCTTATAAATTAAAAACTATAATACATCTATTGCTGGCTATAGACACTATAGCCAAGGAATCTGATTTGAATATGACCTTAAATCAGTGTATACCTAATAGCCGTACTGGAGCTATTATAAGCAAAAAAATAAATAAATAAAAATATTAAAAAATATTTGTGTTTTGATGCCATTGGTATACTACATATGGACTGGAATACGAGAAAAGCGTCTCCAACATCTACTAGCTCTCCGGCTGAAACGGAATCATTTGTAATTAAAAAAATAACAAGGCACCTAGCTGAGAACTCAAATAAATTGGTAGCCTTGTAGATGGGCACTTGTAGATACACCTGCCACCTACTGGAACCTACAGTGCAACTTTTTCCGAACATTATGAAGTTTTAGAGTTTTTTTTTTCAATTGAAAGAAATTGTTTGTGTTTTTAAGACGACATTGGTTTATCTAGACTAGACGAATATCTAGTCTAAAATGACCATTCGTTAGGTTAACTGTCCCACATCGAAAATTGTCCCACAAAACAAGACGATGTCCCGCACTGCCCCCTAAACGGAACTTAAATTTTTCGTTTGCTTATTTTATAAATTACTCGCTGTCGCTGATCCGACAGACGTTGTCCTGGCTAAGCTTTGAATATTAAATGAGCACAGGGGAAAAAAAAATTCAAAAACGTGATTTATATTTCCCTAATACTTTTTGATACCCAAGCAACACTAAAATACTGATCTAGGCTTTCGCCTCTGCGGCAAGTGTTGTTCCTAGATTGAAACCCATATGTTTCGTTTTCGAAACTTCTATTTAATACGCTATTCATATTGAATCATAAACCGAGTTTTTGGCAAAAAGTTTACACAAAACGTTTAGCAATTCACACTTCTGAACGGAAACTAGGTTTTGTTTTTATTTGTCATTAGCACACACATCAATTGTCATTTTTAAGACCATATATATTCTTAAAGTGCTAAAGATTCGTGAAGAAGGGAAAATATCAAGAATCATACGATGACCTTAAAAATGTAAGCCGTTTTCAGATTGGACATTCGGTTTCGTAGACATCTGTATCCGAAATTGAGGCAAAAGTGAAATTCATTGCAATCTTAGTTTATAATTTTCAACATCAATGTGATATTCGTGACGTTTGTGGTGGCCCAATGACAACCCTGGCCTAGATGACAACAATTGAAATGGCTCACTGCTGACAGCTCCCTTATGGTCGGTCGTACATAACCAAAAGGCTAGAAAAAGGCACATTATTTCCGGTTTAACCTCTCTCTTGGTTTTCAAGACTCATCTTATCTCGTGTTGGTCACGATCATTTGTAAAGTGTTATACCACATAAATATTCTAATTAATTTGATTAAATTGTAACTTAAGTGAAAAGCTAAAAGTCTTTCGTTTTACTCGGCTTCTCACAATTGGTGACCCCGAACGTCTTTTTTACACGACAATTATTTAATAAAATTCCTACGTAGCGACAGTCTGAAAAATGTCTCCAGTTAAGCTATCAACAGAGGGAATACAGAGCAACTCGGGAGCGACACACGGAGCTAATCAGTCAAACGAAACCAATGCAGCAACGGAGCACATGATCAACAGAGTTTCAGTCAAGGTTCCACCATTCTGGTACGAATGTCCGGAAATTTGGTTTGCGCAGGTGGAGGCCACAATTTGCCATAGCCAATGTTATAATTGGCTAAGAGAGACGAAAGTTCTAATGCAAGTGACTGTGCTGTTCTTCGGCCGCCTGAAACTGGAAAGTACAACAACTTTAAGAAACTACTCCTTGAACGATTTGGTGCCTCCGAGCAGAAAAATATATGTAAGCTTCTTTCGGAAATTGAGTTGGGTGACAAAAAACCAACCCATCTGCTTAACGAGATGAGACACTTGGGCGGAGCACACGTCGCGGACCAGTTTTTGCACAACCTATGGTTAACTCGGCTTCCCACGCAAGTTCGTGCGATTTTTCAAGGGAAAAGCTATTTTGGCAGACAAAATAATGGAGGTAAGCGATCACCCGCACATCAACTGCACCACTGCCACGTCATCATGCCCAATAGACAACCAAACATCATTAAAACTGCGAATCCAACAAATTGACCGTCAACTACAGCAACTTCTCCGCCACAGTCGACCAAGGGAAAGATCAAGTAGCCGAAGATCTAGACGAGAACAAACACCGGTCAGCAACCAAACCGATTATTGTTGGTTCCATAAAACTTTTGCCAAAGCAGCGAGAAAGTGTCGCTCACCGTGCAAATGGAACAACAACTCTCCATCAAAAAACTAGTTAGCCAGCTGAGTGGGGGGGCAGGCGCTTCCAACAGCAACGTCTTAGAAATCGCACGCCTGTACGTACGCGATAAAGACAAACGAACGCTTCCTGATTGACTCCTGTGCCGACGTTTCATTCCTAGCTAACGGCAGCGAAATAAACACATATGGAGATAAGAGACTCATCATCGATCTTGGATTACGCAGACGATTTGTATGGAATTTCATCGTAGCCCGTCGACTTTCTCAAGCACTTCGGTCTGCTTATTGATGTGAGGCGAGGAAAACTGATCGATGGAAGCACCCTTTTGGAAACACCGGGGGATCCACTTAAATCAGGTACCTCAAAAATTCATACGTTTAAAGCAGACAATCCGTTCTCGATGCTTTTAGATGAGTTTTAGGAAATCACAATGTTTAGCGCAACAAAGAAGCCGACAAAAATTAACGTTGCACATCATATCGTCACCACTGGCTCCCCAACCTTTGCCCGCGCACGTCGGCTCGCACCTTATAAGCTGAGGCAGCGCAAGCGGAGTTTCAACATCTGATGGAGCTGGGTATCAGCCGTCCATCGAAGAGTGCCTGGTCCAGTCCGCTTCATATGGTCAAGAAGTCCAATGGGGAGTGGCGGTGTTGCGGCGGCTACCATGCACTCAATACGAAAACACAACCTGACCGATATCCCATTCACTTCCTGCAAGATTTCCGTAACGTGGCATGTGGTAAAAGGATATTTTCAACCGTAAATACAAAACGTGAACACACCTACAAAGTACTTACTAGCGTTACCAGAGCTACAATACTGGTAGTGAATAAGCGTAAATACAAAACGTAAACACACCTGAAAAATACTTATTAGCGTTGCCAGGGCTAAGACACTGGTAGTGAAATAAAAAGTGATACATTAAACAACAACAACAAAAAAAAGCCAAGAAAGGTGACGGATGAAATCGACATATACGTCATAGTAGCCAAACAAAAGGCACTCGCTGAAGATTTGGAAAAAACTATTATAAATTTCAAGAAAGACAGCCCATCCAGAAAAACTCTGAAATATAAGGAAGAGCGACTGACAAAAGTTGAGGCCATTTGAACGGAGTTTAAACGGAACCATGAAAAGATCAGACCACTGGTGAAACTAGACAAAAATAATATGCAGAGAAATACGTATGGAAAGGTGGAAGAAATGTATGTAGAGATAAAAACTCTGCTGGAAAAACTCAATCCACAGATAGAGGTCACGACGCCTGCACAAACCTCAGGCCCCGATCAGAGTGCAGCTCAAATGCAGCGATTAAGAAAACTGCATTTGAAGATTGAGGCAATTCGCAAAACATGGAAGAGTTTGAGGGCACCTTTGCTGAGTACTCGAAAGAGATATACGAGTATCAGCAAAAAATAAATAAAAACTGAGTTTATGATCCATGTGTCAAGGTTGGAATAAAATTGAAACTGTTCCACATTCAAAACATGTATGCGCACCTATATTATTTTCTGGTGGATTCCTTTACTTAGTTCAACATTTTAACATTTCGGTCACTTTAACCTTAACCTACTTTTCAACCAAAAATTAAACTTAGTGTTCTGGAAAAGTTTTGCAGCGTGGAACTCCAAAAAACTGAGGGTCTAATCATAGCTATCATTAGTTTCCTGTCAGTGAAATTCATCTTTTCGTGTTTTTAGACGACTGTCAAACGTGTATAAATACTTTAATAACACAAAAATCTAAAGATCTAAAATATTTTAGAATAACTATCCTACGTTTTATAGACAAACCGAATTTCAATTCAATCGGTCTTACCTAATATCATGTCTCCATCGGACACTAATCCGCGATTAATATAAATCTTTATTAAATCCTTTACAAATCACGCGATTCACAGTACAATTTTAAACCCTCTCGGCAAGCGATTAAAAATAAAACAGCTCATAAATCCCATTCGCCCTATGTACAAACCTTTTTTCTGCATGAGCCTCAGTTCAAAAGATTCGAATCATCTGAATGAGTCGTATCAACTCAGTGAGTCGGTACACACAAAAGTCGATACACACAGGAGTCGATTCACGCAAGAGTCGATTCACGCCACATCGACACCACTGTATGCATCGCAAACGCAACACACAGTCATGTCACGGGATAAATCGAGATCGGGAGGCGATCAACATCAGATACACATTTTTGCTTGCTTCTCTCTCTACCTGTTTGGATGGATGGGTTGGATGGAATTGTAATGGTGGTGGGTATTTTTGCGATGTGTGTTTCGGTTTTGTTTTGACCTCCAGTCCACTACCTGGAGGTTGGATAGGATGGATGAAGATGGATGGGTTGTATTTGGAATGGTGGTGGGTATTTTTGCCTTGTGTTTCGGTTTTTATTTTTGTTTTGGCCTCATTTTTGCACTCGTATACTTAATCGACTGGCATGCAAAACAGGTATAGCTTGAATGACTGAAACCATTTGTGCATGAGTTGGGTATACATCCAATTTTGGTTGACTCCTTCGTTTTTTGGAGTATGGTCGACTCTTTTGAAGCAATCTTATGTGTCGACTCAGTGAAGTGAAAGAGTCGGTGTGAGTCGACTCTTTGTATTGTGATTTTTACAGCGAGAATCGTGTTTCGCTCCTGGGAAATGGCATCACCACTTTTGAGGGCCATCACTCTTTTGAGAGCTAAAATGACAGAAACAGAGTGTTCGTGTCAAATTAATCCTATATTTGGCCGATGTCGTCTCCTGTTAATCCTCTTTTTATTGCCGGTGGAAGACATAGTATAAGATTACTGAGAAGCTTCTTTTTGTATTATTCGCAAACTCGAATGAAATTGTTTTAGTCTCAAAGCTACCTAACCTATGAAGCGAAATCTATTCTCGACAATCTCCAGTTTTATTTCATTCAGGTAAACTACACCTCATTATAATTTTTTGAATTAAGAAAACAAGCTCGAGACAAATTAAAGCAAACGAAGTCAAGCACTTTGAAATTAGCGTATCAGTAAGTCAATATTAGTAAGTCAATGTTTCATGCTCATACAATGTAGAAGAAATTTTTTTTTGAGCTTTTCAGCTTTTCAATTTTTTCAGTGTTCTGCAAGTATTAGCTGGTTTTGTCTAATTTCCTAGACATCATAGTGCTGGACTAGAGGTACCCCTAGAATTGTGTTGTTTTGATATACATAGTAAAAAGTTCACAGGTGTAAACATTTTTACTTTCAGTTGGATATTTATTCAACTAAACGCCAAAACAAATTTCTCGTTCTCTGCTTTTTAGAAGCGGATCTAATAAACGAGCTCCAAATCAGTTTCAGGGGAGTTCAGAAAAAAACGTTTACCATTATGGAATCGCCATAGTTATAATGTAAATAATTAAGTCAAAGTCAAACACATACAAAAGTTAGGTGATTTATTTTTTAACTTTTAATTTAACATATATTTAGCTAAATAATAATATACATATTATGTATATGTATTTGTATATTTTTATTTTTATACCCTATTCCACAGGAATGGAGTATATTAAAATTGATACAGGCGAAATTGTCACATAGAGAAATAATAACGATAGACCCCCAAGACCTTAAGGGCATATGATCGAGACCGAGTTCTGAGTCGAATGAGCCCTGTCCGTCCGTCCGTATGTCACCAATTTTTAGGCCTTAAATTTTAAGCTAGAAAGCGTTAAGCTATAAAGTGTTAAACTTTTTCAAATCCGTCAACAGACACGCTCACAATCAGTCTAAATGTGCAACTACCTCCAAAGATTTCAGAACTGTAAGACGTTCTAAAAGGCCGAAATTTGACATTTAGCATCTCCTAATGAATGTAGGACATAAAAAAGAAGAATTTAATTGGTAAACCTCCTCCAGTGGGCGTGGCATCTATTTTGAGGGTAAATTCTCAAATGCAGTTTATACTCAATATTTTTGTCCGAAATGGAAAAAATGTTGCTTAATATTTTATGTAGAAAACGCAATAGTTCTACATTTTGTTCATACAAGACTTTCGGCCACACCCAAAGTCTTGTATTTTCCATTTTATTATATTATATCTTATATTTTCCATTTAAATACTGATTACGATTGCGTATTATGGATGCATTTGTGTCATATTTTAATACAAAAGTATAAAAAAAAACTAATTGTTTAAACAGGTGCTATTTTTTGTTTTCCTTGTTTATTTTTGTAAGACTTTATTTGTTTTTAAAATATAAAGGTAGGTAAACTTTTAAAAGAAAAATAACTCCTAAAAATAAACGTTTGTTGATAACTTGGATTTAAAAATCCAATTTATTTTAGAATTTTTTAGTCCGCACATCTGTTCTCATTTGAAATTCTTAAAAGTCTTTAAATTCGAGATAGAGAGCTAAAACTCGCAACGTAGCTCTCACTTGTTAAGATAATATGAGAAAATTGGTAAGATTCGGCTACTGCCACGCCAACAATTAACTTGAATGTAAGAAAACGTCAAATTTGTACTTTATTCGAAAAGGCCTTTTGAGTAAGCTAGGCAAGGCTTATGAACTCAAATTTCACTCTGTAAAAAGAGTGGCCAGTAGTCTTCAAATCAACACTTCATAGTGTGTTCGCTCCCTCATAATACTTCTTGACTACTACTAAGTTAACTTAATAAGTAGTTTACGCTTCCGTAGTGTTTATCGCATTTGGTAGGTTGCTATCCAGTGAATGCACCTACTAAAGCCATTCATTAGTGCGGCTTCACCCTACGTCGCTAGATTGAAGGGTCTTTTTCCTTGTAGTCATCGCTCGCATCGATCGCTTAAGAGTCTCGTTAAGAGTACGGATCATTTCATTGTTGCAATGAACATGAAGGCGAGCATTTAGCTTTCGAGCAAAGTTTGTTACTTCTTCGCTCACGGCAGCTATTCCTAAATCTCTGTGAATACCTAATATATATAATATTCCTAATATACCATGGAGCATTCACAATTGCTCTTAGTGTCTTGTTTTGGAAAGTCTGCAACATGGACATGTTGCTCGTGTTGGTACAACCCAAGTTGTATACCGTATGTCCAGGACGGCTTTAACACCTGACTGTACAAGAGCAGTTTGTTATATATGCTTAATTTCGAAAATCTTCCGATAAGCCAATACATTTCCCTGAGGCTAGTCTCGAGCTTGTCACGCTTCTTCTTAACGTGTGGTTTCCACCTTAGTTTAGCGTCCAGTGTCATCCCTAGATATTTCGCTTCGTTTGCATAAGGTATTTGTGCAGAAGTTATGAACAGAGGTAAATTGTTAACCCTTCTGTAAGTGAAATTCACATGCGTGGACTTGTTCTCGTTAAGAGCGATTCGCCAAGTCTTCGTCCAGACACAAATTCTGTCCAATGCTCGTTGGAGGTTTCTCATTGATGACTGGACTGATTCACCTGTTGCCAGGATGGTCGTATCGTTCGCAAACGTAGCCACGACTGTGTCGTCATCTAGAGGTATGTCTCTTGTTTAGATCAGGAACAGGGTCGGACCAAGGACGCTTCCCTGGGGTACGCCAGCCCGAATTTGCTTGAAACTCGAGTATTCACTACTACACCTAACACGAAAGAGTCTTCCTTCAAGATAGTTTTTCAATTTTTTAAACATGTCTTCCGGCAAGTTTTGCCGTAGCTTATGTTTCAAGCCTTCGTGCCATACCTTGTCGAAGGCTTGCGATACGTCGCGGAAAGCACTTGAACATATTTTTTCCCTTCTAAGGCTTTTTCAATTTCATGCGTTATTCTGTAGACTTGATCTATTGTGGAATGGTTAGGTCTGAAACCGAATTGATGATCTGAGATCAAGCGTCTTTCTGCAATTATTGGTTGTAATCGCTTCAGCAGAAGTTTCTCGAATACTTTTGATATTATCGGCAGAAGCGATATGTGCCTATAAGATTTTTTATCATTTGCACATTTCCCCGGTTTTGGAACCATAATGACTTCAGCAACTTTCCATTGCCTTGGAACGTATAGAAGTCTAAGAGAAGCGTTTATCATTACAGTAGCTTGACTAGTGCCATTTTTGGCAGTTCTTTCAATATTTCGCCAGTGATCGGGTCGTAACCCGGTTCCTTACTATTTTTAAGTTTGCTTATTGTCTGTCGGAGTTCAACTAACGAAACTTTTTTCATTGTAAAGTTAACGTCAGCCAACGGCAGACCGCCGAAAAGCTTAAAGGCTTGAATGTTTCTTCTAAATGTTCAGCAAACAAATTCGCTTTCTCTTTGTCTTCTCTTGCCCATTTGCCGTTAGTTTTTTTTACTGGTGCCGAGAGGATTATAGGTTTCTTGATAGACTTAACTGCTTTTCATAGCGAGTAGTTTGAGCTCCTATCCGCCGACAAGCCTTCAAGGTATTCAGTGGTCTCACGATTTTTAAAATCTTGCAACATTTCTTTCGGTTTGTTAGAGAGGTGGTTCAAGATTGATTGTCTGGGGGAGCCCTCGTGCCTTGCCATCTTCTACGCGCTCTTCTCTTTTCATGAATCAATTCTTTGATTTCGAGCGGATATTTTGTGCGAACATGCCACTCGGTGCTAACTGCATTCTTTTCGGACGAAGTGTTGTTCCAAGCAGCGCTCTCAATTGCTTCAATAAATTTGTCAACTGCGGTTTCTTACTCGAAAGGAGTTCTCAATGGCACATTTAAGCCAACACCCTCCTTACAGTCCTTTCTCCTTTCTGAAGGCGTTCCAGTTCATGTTTTTGCTACCTAATATAGGAGCTCTTTCTATTTTCGCCAGTCTTCCACCCATCTGCAAGATTACTCCTGAGTGGTCAAGAAGATCATAACACTCTTCGATTCGCGTAAGGTATTTGGGGTACCCTTTAGCGATGAAAAAGTCGACAAGGTCAGGCTTTTTATTCCTATCGGTTGGCCAATATGTTGGCTTACCCGTGGAGAAAAAATCCACCTTACGTTAAATACTGCTTTTGTACAGTAATCTGCCTCTTGTTGAATTGCATCGTGAACCCCAAAAAGTATGCTTCGCGTTAAAGTCACCCCCAATGATAAAATTGGACCCAATGAAGTCATACATACGATCAAGATCTTCTTCCACCAGTCTTTATCCTGGCGGGAAATAACAAGATGCAATGTTATAATCTAAGTAGTCAATTTTTACAGAAACTGAACTGATCTGCATAGAGTCTAGCTCAACTTCTGTGTTCTTGAAATGCTTTATGCAGTTTTAAATGTAGAGGGAGGATCCTCCTCTCGAATTTTGCGAAGGGTGATGTGCGTGATAGTCATTGTAACCTTTAAGTTTGGGTGTAGACCCGTTTTTAAGGTGAGTTTCCGTAATCATGCAAATATCAATATTATTTTTCCGTAGAAATACTTCTAGTTCGTCTATTTTATTCAGAAGGCCGTTTGCATTCCATGTTAGTATTTTAAATAACTGTTTCATGTTCATGTGCTCTTGTAATTTTTTCGAGGCTTACACTCGAGCTTGCTCAGTTTGTCAAATATAAGTTTGTTGATTTTAGTCTGATCCTCAAGTTTTTCCAAGATTACAGCGAGGATCTGAGACACTGCATCTGTTGTGGGCGATCTTGCCTTGTTTTCGTTTGCCGCAACCTGTGCGTATGATTTCGGTCCGACCAGTGGTGGTTTCTCCGCTGCACTTGAACTGGCGCCGCTCTTTTGTGGAGCTTTTACGCCTTTTGTTGACGCCTCCTTTGCCAATCTCGCACTTTTGATCGGCTTTGGCGTCTTTGGAGTCTTTGGCTTAGGATTTTCAGCAGTTTTTGGACGTCCTTGGCTTGGATTCTGACCTCGAGTATTTTCCTTAAGAGGTTCTCGTCCCTTTTGCAGCTCTATGGCTACTTCGCATCCTCGATAGTTTGCGGGGTGGTTTCCATGGCAATTGGCGCAAACTGCTGGAGCCTTTATATCAACTTTGAACTCTGTTGACAGGTGCTTTCCGGCACATTTCACGCAACGTGGTTCTTTTGGCAGTACGCACTTGTGTGCCTGAATTCTTGGCATCGCTTACACTGTGGTATCAGTCTATTGCCCTTTCGCATGGGTTCGATTTTAACCCTGATGTTAAGTATCATTTTTATATTTTAAATATCGTTTATGCTCTCAGTTCTCAAGTGCAAGTTGCTCTCAGTCTCAAGTGCAAGTTCGTCCTCATCCGTGAAGTATTCGACTGCTGGTCGGGTCGGTATTACACACTCTTTCGTTACCTCACAGTCTTTCGTTAAACGAATATTTTTAATACCCTCGTTTTCTTTTCGCAGAGAGTCAACTTCCATTTTTAGATCGTGGAAGAGTCGCTCCATTTCAGTAAGCTTAGATCGGAGTTCATATTCTCCTTTTCTAAGTTCTTAATTTTAACGACAGGCATACCTTACCTCCAAGCTATTCTAACCCAGACTTTGCAGGGGGTAATACTGGTAAAATGTAAAAAAGATGAGATTAATCTTAGCATGTCTATAACGAACATATTAATTCAGATATGTCAATGAATCAGTTTTAACTATTATGTTTTGAATGTTGGAATAACAGATATTGTTTGTTAGTAATAGATAAAGATCGTACAGTAAAAATAGGACGTTATAAAAAATCATTTAAAGAAACTGCAATTTTGTAATGGAGTTCAGCCACATAATAATTGTGAATTAAAATCTGAAACCTACACCCTGTTTGTGAATTTATTACCATCCCGAACTGTATAGAATCGGCCCCTGTATGAAACAGGTTTTATGGAAGCGGGCTGTATGGAACCGACCCCTGTATGGAACCGACCCCTGTTTGGAACCGGTCTGTACGGAACCGACCTCTGTATGGAACCGGGCTGTATGGAACCGACCCCCTGTATGGAACCGACCCCTGTATGGAACCGGGCTGAATGTAACCGACCCCTTGTATGGAACCGCTCCATATGCTTGGGGTCATAAAAAATACCAAGCAACTTATGATGAAACTTCAAACGTTGTACTAAAAAAAATATATGTGTATTTTTGTATTTCTCTATACATTCGTTTTTAAATGAAATAAATGTGAAAAAAACCTCAAGTGTTTGGATTCTTTTGATTTTATGTGCAATAACACAAATTTATTTTCAGAAGGGGAGTTATAGTCTTCTAAATGATGTCGCGTGAAAATAAGTTCATATTATACTTGTGGAATAAAAAAATTTTACAGGCATGATTCTTCACTTGGAAAAAAGGTCAAAATCAAAATATCTTATATTAATTGTGTTTAATTGATCCATGGTTGGTGGGTGGAAAACCCAACCATTTGACATAAACTTTATCGTTTTTTCTTGTAATGATCTCTTCCACAAGAAATGTGTCGGGGAAAATTGGTTTCTTTTAATTATTCGTTGTAAAAACATCCACTTATAGGAAGGCCTTGATAATCTTCAATAAGATATGTAACGGGATTTATTAACTTAACTTTTTTTATTTTAAATATTTCCGCTGACCAATTTGGGGTACAGCCTTTCTCAAAGACATGCTTTAACGTGCGACCGTTGTCGCCAACTTTGATTTTCCCTTTAGAGCAATTTTTATTCTATTGTACACGGTTGATAGTAACTCTTTGGCATTCCTTTTATTTACATCCACCGGCCGTCTTTTTATCGTTCGATGGATTGAGTTGTTATACGAATACATTAACTCCTTATATATGGCTTAGCCACTTGTAATTTCCGTCAAAACTGAACTTTTTCCACATCTTTTCCTTTGGTGTGCGATTGAAGCGTTCAACAATAAAATTCATGCTTTCTATGTGCTGTACGTTGAGTAGTGGCTAATTTTGTAGGTGGTTGTCAGATCGTGAATGTTTTTGTTTTTTATCACTTCAAATCGCGTGCCGAAAATTCTGCAGACAGATGACGGCAAAGAATTCTTCAACAAAAACTTTTTTGAATCATGCCTGTAAAACTCTTTTATTTAATAAGTAAACACAATATGAACTTACATTCACGCGACATCATTTAGAAGACTATAACTTCCCTTCTAAAAATAAATTTGTGTTTTTTTGTACACAAAATCAAAAGAATACAAAGACTTCAGGTTTTTTTTCACATTTATTTAATTTAAAAACTAATATATTGAATAGATAAAAATAAATAAATAGAGTGGCGCAACAGCTCGAGGTGAACCAGGGCCAACTTCTCAACAATGTTTGCTGGTGTGTTGATTTCTTTACATTCAAGGGGACCTACAATTTTTTGCCGAATCCGAAGGGAACTTTGAGAAGTTTTTCAAGACAAATGATACTCTCAGAGGGCTTGTCAAACCCTCGCGGAGGTAGGGACCGTGAAAAAGAACAAGTCTTTGATTTTAGGTGACGATGGCAGGATGTATAGAGGAATACAAAAAAAAAACTATTTGTTTTATTTTATTACAACGTTTGAAGTTTCATCATAAGTTGCTTGGTATTTTTTATGACCAAGCATATGGAGCGGTTCCATACAGGGGTCGTTTCCATACAGCCTGTTTCATACAGCGGTCGATTCTATACAGTTCAGGATGGTAATAAATTCACAAACAGGGTGTAGATTTCAGATTTTAATTCACAATTATTATGTGGCTGAACTCCACTACAAAATTGCAGTTAAATGAATTTTTATTCCGTCAACTAACATACCTACACCTGTATAACGTGTAGGTATGTTGGTTGACGGAAGTCGGTAATGCGGTTGATGGTTGATTGAAAAGATATCAGTGTTCGAAATGACATAGGGTTAAGTAACCCCCCACCCCAATAGCGAGCCCCCTGGATGAATTTTGTTAAGAAGCTAAGCCCCCCCCCTTAGCTAAATTTAAAAGAATAATTTTTTTAACCAAAAAAATAACTAATATCTTTTCTTCGCATCGTATAAAAAATATAAGTAAAAATATTAGTAAAAGCTAATACTTACTTCATGGCCAAGATGATGGATCTACTTCAGGCCAAGAGCTTCAAGATTTGATGTTGCTGGGTAAATAGAGTCGGGTATTTAGTACCTAGCTCGTTACAGACGAACTCTTGCACTTACTTTCTTGTTTTATGTTCGCAATATGCCTCCCCCTTTATTCAGAGTGTGGCTTTAAGAAAGTAATTTTCTAGCTATCAAGGCGGGGTTTCAGTCCAAAATCTATGCAACTATCTAGCATAAGGTATTCAAATATTATATTTTTTACATCCCACCTACATTTCTAGGCATGGAAATTTATATTTATAGCAGGGTATCATACGCTCTGTCGCACATTCCGATTTGTTTGCTTCGCGCTACACGCAAAATGAGTTGGCACTACTGCGAAACTAATAGGGGAATTCCCTTATAGCTATTGCAGGCAACCAACTTATAATACTCTCGAAAAATATATATTTGTCGTTGTCTTATTTCTTTCTTTTTTAACATTGTCTAACATGAAAAGAAATAAACAAGTATAAGGAGTAATTGCAAGAGTTCGCGTGTGAAAAACTTCTATATACCCGACCCTATATACCGTGTAACACCAAGTCTTAAAATTTTTTGTCCCGTGTTCATATATAATTTGTACCACGCCTCCAAAAGTGAGTCTGGGCTAAAAATTAAAATCAATTAATTTTTATTTCGTTAGATTCATGACAAAATGCGTTAAAACCGTAAATTATATGGTCGGGTATTTTGCAATCTGTCGTAGATGGACTGAAGCTTTTGCCTACGAACTGTTGCACTTCCCACTTATTGTTACATATTTTTTTCGATTTTTTTTTTCACTTTCCGAGAAATCGGATTTTTAAAGATCTAACATGTTAAAAGTGGGCATGGTCGATATTGTGGGCGGTTCAATTTTCGCCTTGTCAAAGGTCTTGGGCCAATATTGCTCAGCACTCAAAATCTTAGTTACTCAAGCTTTGAGCAAAAGGCATTTTGAAAGAAAATTAGTAATAGAGGTTGTCTCACATTGAAGCCAATAGTGGGCGTGGCCGTTGACGGACTAAGCCAATTTTCACACTTTGTCTGTGCAACAGAAGAACCAAGCCGTGTATCAAGTTTCAGCTCTTTAGGTTGATTCTGAAGACCTAAAACCTTCACACATACAGACGGACGGACATGGCTTAATCGATTCACCTGTCGGTTTCGATCATATCTCTAAAACGTTTTAAGGGTCTACGGTGATTATTTCACTGTGTTACAAACTATGCATTAAAATTAATATGTATTAAAATTAATTGCATTAAAATTAAATATCCGACCATCGGTCGGATAATAAAATACCAAAGTCACTGGTTGGAAAATATCTACATGTTCTTGTCCGTTTAGGAATGCGGTTAATAAATATCTGGTTCTTACATACATAAATAGGATGTGAAAACTTAAATACGCGAGTGAATATAACTTATTAATTTGTCTTATGACAGAGAAGTGAACAATTTTCTTCGTCTTTGTTGAAAAATAATAGTTTTCTTTTACTAAATACCACTTACTTGATAACCTAAAGCCATCCAAGGGCCCCTTTATAGAATTTGCTACGGGCCCCGCGCTAGCTTAAGCCAGCACTGCTGGAACATCATTGTTTTTTAGTCAACCCAAAACCGAGCCCCCCCTAGCTCGCTACTGGATTTCCCTATTTTTTCGTCCCTGTAACGAGACCCCATCAAATTTTAATAAATAAGTTTTTTTTCTTACTTTTTCTTTTGAAAAATTGAATTATAAATTATTATTGTTATATAAAGCCGTAATTTTTTAACTTAAACTGAAAGAAAATCGCCCAAATTCTTGCTTAAAGCTTTTAGTTTCTTAAGAAATTTTCCAAATTATGCTACCTTTTTCTTGCTTACCAAAGACTGCTAAACTCTTTGAATTTTTCTAATCACCTGAAGACAAATTACCTGAAAACAATTTATACAATGCGAAGAAAAGATATAAGTTATTTTTTTGGTTAAAAAAATTATTCTTTTAAATTTAGCTAAGCTGGGGCTTAGCTTCTTAACAAAATTCATCCAGGGGGCTCGCTATTGGGGTGGGTGGTTACTTAACCCTATGTCATTTCGAACACTGATATCTTTTGAATCAACCATCAACCGCATTACCGATTTCCGTCAACCAACATACCTACACGTTATACAGGTGTTATATTATTATATTATAGTAATATATAATATTACTATTCAGATCGACTTGTTCCCATTCAGAATATTTCATACCTTTCCCTTAATACTTCCTGCATTAATGCTACGTCTCAAAGCACTCTTCTATTAAGTTAAGAAATTGGTAAATAAATACTGAAGTCAGTTGCACCACCGAGCAAAGACGAAGAAAATTGTTCACTTCTCTGTCATAAGACAAATTAATAAGTTATATTCACTCGCGTATTTAAGTTTTCACATCCTGTTTATGTATGTAAGAACCAGATATTTATTAACCGCATTCCTAAACGGACAAGAACATGTAGATATTTTCCAACCAGTGACATTGGTGTTTTGGTGTAACACAGTGAAATTATCACCGTAGACCCTTAAAACGTTTTAGAGATATGATCGAAACCGACAGGTGAATCGATTAAGCCATGTCCGTCCGTCTGTATGTGTGAAGGTTTTAGGTCTTCAGAATCAACCTAAAGAGCTGAAACTTGATACACGGCTTGGTTCTTCTGTTGCACAGACAAAGTGTGAAAATTGGCTTAGTCCGTCAACGGCCACGCCCACTATTGGCTTCAATGTGAGACAACCTCTATTACACATTTTCTTTCAAAATGCCTTTTGCTCAAAGCTTGAGTAACTAAAATTTTGAGTGCTGAGCAATATTGGCCCAAGACCTTTGACAAGGCGAAAATTGAACCGCCCACAATATCGACCATGCCCACTTTTAACATGTTAGATCTTTAAAAATCCGATTTCTCGGAAAGTGAAAAAAAAAATCGAAAAAAAATATATAACAACAAGTGGGAAGTGCAACAGTTCGTAGGCAAAAGCTTCAGGCCATCTACGACAGATCGCAAAATACCCGACCATATAATTTACGGTTTTAACGCATTTTGTCATAAATCTAACGAAATAAAAATTAATTGATTTTAATTTTTAGCCCAGACTCACTTTTGGAGGCGTGGTACAAATTATATATGAACTCGGGACAAAAAATTTTAAGACTTGGTGTTACACGGTATATAGGGTCGGGTATATAGAAGTTTTTCACAGACGAACTCTTGCACTTACTCCTTATACTTGTTTATTTCTTTTCATGTTAGACAATGTTAAAAAAAAAGAAATAAGACAACGACAAATATATTTTTTCGAGAGTATTATAAGTTGGTTGCCTGCAATAGCTATAAGGAAATTCCCCTATTAGTTTCGCAGTAGTGCCAACTCATTTTGCGTGTAGCGCGAAGCAAAACATTACTTGTGGTGTGACCAGCGCTCACTTTTAGAAATGTACTAAAAAGTTTAAACTATAGTTGAATATTTTGATGAGACTATTTCATGGTAAATATTGTACACACACATTCATTTGAAAAAATAAATAAATAACGCTTCGATCTAAATACATACATATATACTTTTAACGGTCAGGAAGACTTTGTGCGCGGGGCCCCTAAATGCGTGGGGCCCGTAGCATTTGCTACTCTTGCTACGTGGGTAATCCGCCAATGTGTTCCAGTAACGAGCCCTGCAGATTTTCAACATCAAAATTACGTTAAAAACCAAGCTTATTTAGTTTGTGCATAACGATACACACGATATATTAATTTTTTTTATAAATTTAAAGAAATCGGAAAGTGCGACAGAGCGTATGATACCCTGCTATAAATATAAATTTCCATGCCTAGAAATGTAGGTGGGATGTAAAAAATATAATATTTGAATACCTTATGCTAGACAGTTGCATAGATTTTGGACTGAAACCCCGCCTTGATAGCTAGAAAATTACTTTCTTAAAGCCACACTCTGAATAAAGGGGGAGGCATATTGCGAACATAAAACAAGAAAGTAAGTGCAAGAGTTCGTCTGTAACGAACTAGGTACTAAATACCCGACTCTATTTACCCAGCAACATCAAATCTTGAAGCTCTTGGCCTGAAGTAGATCCATCATCTTGGCCATGAAGTAGGTATTAGCTTTTACTAATATTTTGGTATCTGTACTATACCCTGTCCTATGTTTTGATTTAAAAAAAAACGTATTTTTTAAGAAAAGTGATGCTTTTAGTTAAAAGGAGGGGTTCAGCCCAAAATAAAGCACGTTACAAAAATATTTTTCATCTCGCCCAATTGCTTGGAGGCGTGGCAATTACATTTAAGGTATTTTATTTATACCTTGCAGACGAATTGAAGCTTTTTTATACGCACTGTTGCACATTTTTCCTTGTTGTGCTATGATTTATGTGGGGGGCTCGTTATTGGAGGGCTCGAATTAGGAACAGAGGGTACTGGTTCATGTCTCATTTTCTACTTTATTTAAATTTATGGAACCCAAGGGATTCTTTCTTAAAAAGTTATGAATTATTTCAAATAGTAATACGTCAAGCATTATTAAAATGATTAACCTGTTTCCGTATCTAAGCTATAAATTTTGGAAGAGCAACGAACTCAAAGCTTTCCTTAAGGGGGCTCGTTACTGGGGGTTTTACCCTATAAACACTTTTGGAAAGAATTGCTCAGTATTAGTCTGCCACACAAACCTTTGTATTAAAATGTCATATTTTTCTATGAACTTTTTTGAGTTTTTTAAAAATGTCTTAAATGCCATACGTGCAATTGAACTCTGATATACTTTGTTTGCAAACACATAATTCATTGCCGAAATGACTTATACATAACATTTTTGTTCAAAAGTGCTTCATGCGCATGTTTATCTTTCAGTATTGAAATGCTTCATAACAACAAGAAGTACAACAAGAGCTGCAGTTTCAAGCATTTAAAATGATTTCAGTGAATAATTCGGTTTCAATCGGTTTCCGATTTTTTTGGTTTCAAGCGAATTTTCAAAAAAAAAATCAAGATTTTAAAGACCTTAGATTAAAAAAAGTGGGCATGGTTGACGGTGTGGGCAGTCCAAATTTCATCGAGTTGAAGACTACTGGCCACTCTTTTTACAGTGAAATTTGAGTTCATAAGCCTTGCCTAGATTACTCAGAAGGCCTTTTCAAATAAAGTACAAATTTGACGTTTTCTTACATTCAAGTTAATTGTTGATGTGGCAGTAGCCGAATCTTACCAATTTTCTCATTTTATCTGAACGAAATGAGAGCTTGCGAGTTTTAGCTCTCTATCTCGAATTTAAAGGCTTAAAAATTTCAAATGAGAATAGATGGACGGACTAAGAAAATGTAAAATAAAATGGATTTTTAAATCCAAGTTATCAACAAACGCGTTTATTTTTAGGAGTAATTTTCCTTTTAGTAATTTTCTTTGCGTCTGCTTTGAAGCGGAAAACAACGAACTCCGCGCTAAGCTTAAAGATATGGATAGTCTCTACCATGAGCTCAAAAATGAAGTAGATTCGTTACGAAAAGAAAACGAGGCTCTTAGGATGATATGATACTACAAAATGTGAGGACACGCCGAAGCGTCAAAGCGAATACGTGACAGAGCTTGCACGTGAAACTAATCCGGTTTTTAAGAAAAGATCTACCAAAAAACGAAAAATTGGGTCTTCGCCAGTAGTTGAGGCCGTACATACACAAGATGAAACACCAACCGTGTCAAAAGAAAACGACAGCGAAAATTGAAAAAAAAAAAATTCGCCGACCGCCCGCAATAAATGTTGTTGGGGTCGCAGACTACGGAAAGCTGCGAAATATCTCAAAAAATACTCTGGGGACGAAGTATAATTTAATTTCACTTCGAAATAATGTATGGAAAGTCAATGTCGATGACTCTGATGCCTATCGCGCACTTTCGCAAAAATTAAATACCGAGAATGTACAATGGTATACTTACGAAAAAAAATTCGAGACGCCGCTTCGGGTTTTCGCTAGGGGACTTCACCCAACTTGCACGAAGGAAGAAATTGTTGAAGATGTTCAAGCCCAAGCCTTTCTCTTGGGCTGTTCTATTCTTGATGCCGTGAACATACATAAGCAAGAAAAACAACGTACGGAAGGAGAAAAAGACACCGTGGTCAAGCGCGGTCTTCCTATTTTCATGCTGACGTTCACCGATTGAAAACATAAACGAAATATATAAAATAAAACCAGTCCTAAATATCAGGGTAAAAATTGAGTCCAAGCGAAAGGCAACAGACTAGTACCTCAATGTAAGCGATGCCAAGGCTTCTGACATACTCAAACGTACCGCCAAAAAGAACCGCGATGTGTCAAATGCGCCGGTGGACATCTTTCAAAAGATTGCAACGTAAGCAGTCAGGCCCCAGCGACTTGCGCCAATTGTAATGGAAGTTACCCAGCGAGCTACCGAGGTTGCGAAATTGCAATAGAGCTACAAAAACATCACGAAACTGTTAAGCAACATATTGTAGATAGGGTCACAACCCCAGAACGTTCTAGAGCTGACAAGCAGGAAACTCCAAAATCGGTCAAAAATACGAGAAGGAAAAAAATACAAACTCCGCAAGAAAACGTCGCCGGTCCAAGTACAAAGGAAAAATCATCACTCATCGGCCGAAGATCGTACGCTGAAGTCGCGTCACACAAAAGCAAACCTACAGAACCTGCCACAACAGATTCGGTATCTCAAATATTATTTATGATACTGCAAAAGCTTGAGCAAAAAACTAAAGTTAATCAAGTAATGTTTGACAAACTGAGCGATCTAGAGCTTAAACCTCGCAAAACGAATAACAAATCATGAATATGAAGCTCATTAACATACTTATATGGATTGCAAATGGCCTTTTAAAGAAAATTGACGAACTAGAAGTATTTCTACGGAAGAAAAATATTGACAAATGCCTGATTTCGGAAACACATTTTAAGAAGGGATCCGGAGCCAAAATTAGAGGTTACATCCACTATCACGCGCATCATCCATCAGAAAATTCGAGAGGCGGATCCTGTCTCTACATCAAACACTGCATTAAGCATTACAAAAACGAAGAAATTGAGCTTGACTTTATGCAAATAACTTCAGTCTCGGTAAAAATAAGTCACCTAGATTATAATATTGCATCGATTTATTTTCCTCCACAGTATAGCGGTCGACGATCTTACTCCCCTCTTTGACTTACTTGGGTCGAATTTTATCATCGGTGGGGACTTTAATGCGAAAAACACCTTTTGGGGATCACGGTGCAATTCAACAAGAGGTAGAGTACTCTTCAAAGCTAGCATGAAACGTGGCGTGGTTTTCCTTTCGACGGGAAAGCCAACGTATTGGCCAACCGACAGAAACAAAGTACCTGACCTTTTTGACTTCTTTATCGCAAAAGGGGTTCCCCGCCACAAATGTAGAAGAAGGCTATGATCTCTGTTCGGATCACTCGGCAGTCGTTTTGAAAATCGGCGGAAGTCTAGCAAAAAATGAGAGAGCGCCTAGGCTAACGAATAACAACACCGACTGGGATGGCTTTAGGAAATACTGCAAAGAAAATGTACCTCTTCATGTAGCATTTACAACCCCTTTAGAAATAGAAGACGAAGTCGATAAACTCGTTAGAACTATTCAAAACACTGCTTGGAACAATACTTCTTTCCGGAAGACTATAGTATGGAAAAGCGGATTAATATACCCGCGCGAAATTGAAGAGATCATACGCGAAAAGAGAAAGGCTCTAAAGAGATGGCATTTACCTCGAGCTCCTCCTGATCAAATCACTCTAAACGGGCTATCTAACGAGTTAAGGCACTTACTTCAAGATTTTGAAAGTCGCGAGATTACCAATTACCTCGAAAACTTGACTGCCGATAGAGGGCCAAACTATTCACTTTGGAAAGCCGTGAAGTCCATTTAAAAGCCCATAGTACACTCGGCGCCAATAAGAAAAGATAACGGTGAATGGGTAAAAGGCGACAAAGAGAAAGCAGATGTATTTGCAGAACATCTAGAAGAAACGTTCAAACCGTTTGACGGGGAGCCGTTGGTGGACGATCTGTATCTCAATGCGGAACTAGACATTTATCGAATGAAAACCGCGCCACTGTGTGAACTTCGTCAAACAATCCGAAATTTGAAGAATAAAAAATCTCCAGGCTATGACCTAGGTTAGGTTAGGTTAGGTTGAAGTGGCTGTCGGATCCAAAGAAACCAACACACTTAGACCTATGTAGGTCCATTGTGATACCACGCGGATCTGACTCTATTGCCTACTCGTTGAACCATTTCGAGCTATTAATGAAGCGTAAGAGACGTTTCGGGTCAGTCGTGCTGATATCACTGAGATCATTATAGAAGAAAGCTCCAATGTGAAGATTTCGGTTCTTGGAAAGAGCGGGGCATGTACAGAAAAGGTGGAGAGTGGTCTCTTCCTCCTCCTCATCCATGCAGCTCCTGCAAAAGTCGTTGGAATAGACACCAAGCCTTGTCGCGTGTTTGCCTATCAGACAGTGTCCTGTAATGACACCGATTGTAGCACTAATGTGCGATCTATTAAGAGCGATCAAACTCCTAGAACGTTTAAGATCAAGCTTTGGCCAGATCTGTTTCGTCGCTAGGCAGGTACTGCCACTAGTCCATCTGAGATTTGTTCTTTCTATCGCATCCAGTTTAATCATGAGTTTACATGTCGAAATTGGAATGCCTACGGAGCCTTTATCAGGCAAAATTGGGAGGGTAGTTCCAAGTTTGGCGAGTTCGTCAGCCTTGCAGTTACCTGGAATGTCTCTATGTCCTGGCACCCAGCACAGGAGAATGTTGAACTGCTCCGACATCTCCTTTAGAGATGAATGGCAGTCTAAGGCTACATTAGAGTTTATAGAGACCGATTCCAGGCACTTGATGGCCGCTTGGCTGTCAGAAAATATGCGTATGTCCTTGGCGGATATAACATTTTTCTTAAGCCAGGACAAGACTTCCTTTATCGCCATAATTTCAGCTTGAAAAACACTGCAATGATCCGGGAGACGGAAAGAGAGACTTAGATTTAGTCGGTCTGAGAATACACCCCCGCCTACCCCATCATTTGTCTTCGATCCATCAGTGTAGAAGTGGATCGATTCACATTCCAGAGGCGCACAGTCCTCCCAGGAAGACCTGGGGGGGATCGTTGCCTGGAAGTTCTTTTCAAAATGTAATTGGGGTAAGGTGAGGTCCATGTTCCTAGAAGGGAATCTGAATGTGTTCAGAATAGCAGAGTGGCCTATCTCACTATTGGTCCACTGAGAGGTTGCTTTGAGGCGAGTAGCCGTGATGGCAGCAGTTTGTCTGCTGAAGATGTCAAGAGGAATTAGATGGAGCAGAATGTCTAGTGCTGCTGAGGCAGTGGTGCGAAGTACTCCACTCATAGATAAGCAAGCTGACCTTTGGACCTTGCTTAGCTTATCACGATTTACCGCTTTATCCAAAGCGGTCCACCAGACAACTGTTCCATACGTCAGTATCGGCCCTACGACCGAGATATATAGCCAGTGGGTGATACGGGGTTGAAGTCCCCACTTGTTGCCGATGGCTTTTTTGCGGGAAAAGAGTGCTACCGTAGCTTTCCGGACTCTTTCCTGTATATTAGACTTCCAGCTAAGCTTTCTGTCTAAGATGAGACCTAGATATTTAGCTTCCTCAGAGAAGATTAAGCTAGTGCCCTTGATTGAGGGGGGGTCGATATGTGGGATTTTGTATTTCCTGGTGAATAGGACTAGTTCAGTTTTGTGAGGGTTGACCCCCAAACCACAGCTGTCAGCCCATCTTGTTAGCTTGTTTAGAGCATTCTGTAGGAGTTCTTTGAGGGTGTTAAGGTGCTTCCCCGATACAGCAATGGCAACGTCATCTGCATAAGCGATCACTCTGCAGCCATCTCCTTCTAGGATAACCAGCAGTTCGTTCACCGCTAGATTCCAAAGGAGTGGGGATAGGACTCCACCTTGCGGTGTTCCCCTGCTGACGGATCTTCTGGCAGTTGTCTCACCTAGCTTAGAGTTTATAATCCTACTCGTTAAAAGTTGATTAATTAACTCGCAAAGTGAGCCACTCACCTTCAGATCCGACAGTGCAGCCAAGATCGCAGACGTGTTGACATTATTAAAGGCGCCTTCTATATCTAGGAAGGCTACCATCGTGTACTCCTTGTGATTAGGCTATGACCTAATTACTGGGGAAATTTTGAAAGAGCTACCCAAAAGAGCGTTAGTCAAGCTTCTCTACATCATAAACGCATCAATAAGAATCTAATACGTTCCACGGGAATGGTAAATCGCAAATGTAATAATGGTTCCGAAACCAGGGAAATGCACGAACGACAAAAATCATATAGACCAATTTCGCTTCTGCCAATTATATCTAAAGTCTTCGAGAAACTTGTGCTCAAACGACTGCACGGCAAAGACTATTGATTTCGGATCAGTAATTCGGCCTTAGGGTCAAACATTCAACAATTGACCAGGTCTATCGAATAACTTATGAAATTGAGAAAACCTTAGAAGCGAAAATGATATGTTCTAACACTTTTCTTGACGTATCCCAAACCTTTAATAAAGTTTGGCACGAAGGCCTAAAATATAAGCTCCGAAAAGTTTTGCCGGAAAAAATGTATGAACTCTTAGAGTCTTATCTTGACAACAGATTATTTCGAGTGAGATACGGGAGCGAATACTCAGAATTTAAAGTAATACACGCCGGCGTTCCACAAGGTGGCGTCCTCGGTCCAACACTCTTATTACTTTTTACAAGAGATGTACCTCAAGAAGAGAGGCATCCACCCCTTTTCAATAACATCCCCATCCCATAGGATAGTAGGTATATTAAGTTTGATTTATAGTTTGCAACATAGAGAAATAATCACTGTAGATCCCCAAGACCTTAAGAGCATATGATCGATACCGAATTGTTAGTCGAATGAGCCATGTCCGTCCGTCCGCCCGATTGTCGGTAGTTTTTAGGCCTTAAATTTTGAGTTAGGAACTTGAAACTTAATATATGTTCTTTCTAGGTCTCGAAGCAGTACAAGTGTAAAAAATTTTAAAATCCGTTTACTGACACGCCCATCTTACTAAATAGCATGAAAATTCGAAATAGTCGTAGGAAGCTGAAATTTGGTACGCGTTATCGTCGCTTTGGTGTATTGTCATTGACATTTCAAAAAAGGCAAAAATCGCCCCCTTTTGGGCGTGGTCATATTTCATTTGCATTTTATTAAGCATGTTTTATTCCATATATTTTCTTTGAATCCAAAAAACTTGCGCTATAAAATGTTCAGATATGTGAGAAAGCTATCAACTGAAATGAATAAATTTTTGCCTCGCCCACTTTTGGGGTGATTTAAGTGTAACCCAAATTTTAAATGTGAAAATGAAATCAACACGTGTATATCACTTCTGATTAAAAATATAAACAAAACTAGTGGGAGGGTTACAACCCGCTTAGGCGAATGGTTTGATACCCCATCCCAATTGACCACTTTCAAGCTCCGAATTGTGGCATACATAAATCTTGGTTGTTTAATTTCAGTTTCTATTAACTTCAACTTTATTTAGAATTTCTCAGTTAAGAAATGCTCTCTGTTAAAAAGGGGCGTGACATCCACCCATTTTCAATTACATCGTTTTTATACCCGACCCAGGATATATTAAGTTTGATATATATCTTGTAACGCAGTGAAATAATCACCGTAGACCCCTAAGACCTTTTAGAGATATGAATGGGACCGACAGGAGAATCGATTAAGCCATGGTCGTCCGTTCGTCCGTCCGTATGTAAACAACTTTTAGGCCTTAAATTTTAAGGCAGAGAGCTGAAATTTTGTGGGTTGGTTGGAAGTCCAGTCCTTCAGATCATGTTTGAAGATAAACTGAATCCGCCCACAGACACGCCCACTACAGGCCTGTATGTGCGACCATCTCTAATTAAAAAAAATACATTTTGCAAATTTTACCTATGTTACAATGGCGCTAGCGCATTCATTTTTGGTACGTAAGGTAGCCAAAAAATTTTAGCTTTTTCATTGACCACGCCCACTTTTTAAGGGATTTTAGCTTAAAATGACTGTTTTTCAATAAATTTTATGAAATTTTACAAAAAATTTTATGACAAAAGCTGTAGATATTAGCATTTTCTAACTTTTATGTACATATTGTATGTGCCTCCGCCCACTTTTGTGGGCGTGGCGTTAAAAAAAGTGATTTTTTTAGTTAAAAAGGCGGAGTTTTAGGCCAAAATGTTAGCAACCACCTAGTATAAAGCATTCAACAGTTATATTTTTATATCCCGCCCACTTTTTGGAGGCGTGGAAGTTTTCTTTTTGGTATGGTCGGGTATTTTGCAATCCGTCGTAGATGGATTGAAGCTTTTGCATACCCACTGTTGCACTTTCCCACTTGTTTTGTTTATATTTTTCATCAGAAGTGATATACACGTGTTGATTGCATTTTCACATTAAAAAAATTTGGTTTATACTAAAAAACGCCCCCAAAAGTGGGCGCGGCAAAAATTTATTCATTTCAGTTGATAGCTTTCACACATATCTGAACATTTTATAGCCCAAGTTTTTTTGATTCAAAGAAAATATATGGAATAAAAAATCATCATCATTTTCGAAATGCCGCTTATCCTTTTAAAGGGTCGCGGAGCGAGGGTGGGTAAATGGTCCTTCCATCTTTCTCGATCCTCCACCACCAACTCAAGAGACTCCGGCGCAATCCCCAGGCGGGACTCAGAGAGGTTCTTTACCTGATCCCACTACTTGTTTCTTGGCCTACCAGGGGGCGACGCCCTCGCATCTCGGCTAGCATGACCTGTCTAGGAAGACTGTCAGGGGGCATGTGAACAACGTGTCCAAACCATCGAAGAATCGATCGCTCCACTCGGAGAAGTAGCTGCTCAACATTAAGATTCCTACGAATACTGACGTTTCTCACTCTGTCCCTTAGAGTAACACCAGCAACGCACCTCAGGAATCTCATTTCGGCAGCTTGTACCCGCGATCTAATTCTTTCGGTTATTACCCAAATTTCATGACCATAGATGACGGTCGGAACGAACACTGAATTAAAAACTGAGATCTTTGCTTTCACTCCAAGCTCAGCTTTCCTGATGACCGGCCGGCGTAGTTCCTTTTCTATTGCTCCAGCTTGGTATACCTCAAGATACCCTACAAGGTCGGGTTTAAGAATAGCCTTGAGGTAAGGTATGCCTGTCATTAGAGCCGACTGAAATCCACTGGAGGAAGGAATCTTCAGGCATAAGTGATGCTGTCCAGGAGTATAAACTCCTTGTGGGGCCACCCTTGGCAGTAAAGTAATAACTAATAATAGTAATAACTAATAAAATCCAGCAGCGTCTGTTACATAGTGTGCGGTTTGTTGGTCAGCGTCTGATCCCAGAGGGACGGCTGAACTTCAAATAACCGAAATCCAGGAGCGTCTGTTTCGGAACGAGCGGCTTCCTGGTCGGCGTCTGTTGTCCGGGTTAGGATCAGCCGAGTTTAAACCTGGCAGCTAGGTATAAAATGCACCATGAGGGGTGTCAGCATGCGAGCGCTTGGTGGTCGGAAGGTCCCGCTCGGCATCCGGCCGGTTTAACCCGAAGAAGCTACGAGCAGCCCGTCAATAGCACCAAGTCAAAATGAGGGCTGGTAGATGGAAACTCTACAAATCAACAACGGCACCAACTCAAAATTGGCACGTGGAATGTCTCGTCGCTAACGAGGAAGGAGCTTGAACTGGTTGAGGAGGCCAAAAAGTATCAGCTCGATGCAACTGGCATCTCCTCAACTAAGTGGAAGGGTTCTGGAACCAAAGACCTCGATGATGGGTGGAAGCTCTTCTGGTCTGGCGTCCCAAATCACATGACTGCACAGGCGGGTGTGGGGATACTCACAAGCCCCCTGTTGTCAGAAAATGTATTCGATGTCATTCCATTAGGGGGAAGGATTCTGATCTTAAAGCTTGAACGATCGACCCCGGTTCAATTTTATGCACCAAATCGAGAGTCAGAGTATGAGTCCTTTTTGAACGAAGTGGATGCTGCCCTGGACAGAGTGGCAGAAATGGACTTCTTTCTCCTGATGGGTGACTTCAATGTACATGAGGGTACAGACGACAGTAATTGGAGGAGTGTGATCGGGAGGCACGGTGACCCGGATCAAAACAGGAACGGAGGGAAGTTGTTGGACTTTTGCTGTGCTTATGGTTTGTCCATCATGAACACCTTTTTTCCACACAGCGACATTCACATATACACATGATATGAGCACAGTTTAAATCAGAAGTCACTGACTGATTTCTTTTTTGTACCATCGTGTGTTCAAAGAATGATTTGTGATGTTCGAGTTTTCAACGGAGCTGAGTTGTCAACTGATCACCACTTATTGCTGTGTAAATTGTTTTTCAGTGGCAGGATTCCTTTGCCACCCAGGCGAAAACCAAGACTGGTGACCCGCATACGGTGGGAAAGGTTGCCAGATGCTGAGTCTGATTTCAGAGAGTGTTTTGCACAGCATGTTTCGGAGAAGTTTGAACAAAATCCAACTGACCTTTTGAATGTAGAGGAAGAATGGCAGCTGTTTTTATCGACAGTCATTGCCTCTGCAGGAAATGTTTGTGGAGTGAAGCAGCTTGGAGTAGCGGCTGGTGGTGAGAAAAGAACTGCTTGGTTAAAAACGCCTGGAGTTCAAGAAGCCATCAGAGAGAAGAAGAGAGCCTATATTGCGTGGATCCGATGTAGAAACTCAACTTCTCGAGCCCGGTATAATGAGGCGCGAAGGACTTCCAATCTGGCAGCCAGAACAGCCAAGGAACAGTCGTGGAAAAAGTTCGGCGAGAAGTTGGAGCACGATTACAGATCTGCAAACAAGATATTTTGGCAGACCATTCGGCGGCTCAGAGGAAGGAAGTGAAATATCATTCAAGGGGTTAAATCCAAAGACGGTACACTTCTTTCAAATGAGAGCGATGTCTTGCGCAGATCGAGAGAACACTTTTCGGAGTTGCTCAACCCCCAACGGGGCACTGAAGATGGCATTCCCACTGCTGACGGACGGAGAATAGTCGGAATGACGGGCGGAGAATAGTCCCACAGTAGACGAAGTCACTGAAGCAATTAAATCGCTAAAAGTTGGCAATCTGCTGGAGTTGATGAAATTAGGCCAGAAATGCTCAAGGCAATGGGTGAAGAGGGTGTTAAATGGCTAACACGTGTCATTAAGGTGGCCTGGGATAGCATGAAGGCACCTAGCGATTGGCAAACGGGAGTTATAGTGCCCATTTTCAAAAAAGGGAACAGGAGAGATTGCGCCAACTATAGGGGCATATATCTCATGAGTCTTCCTGGAAAAGTATTCGCGAAGGTGTTGGAAACGCGTTCCAGAGCTGTAATCGAGCCTTTGTTAAGGGAAGAACAGTGCGGCTTTCGGCCTGGCAGAGGCACAACCGACCAGCTTTTTACTCTGAAGGTTATTCTTGAGAAGGCCTGGGAATATGCCAAACCGGTCTATGCGTGTTTTGTAGATTTGGAAAAGGCGTATAACCGAGTCCCTCGGGATACAGTGTGAAGAGTTTTGCAGAGCTTTGCGCTGAGTGGGCCTCTTCTGAGAGCCATCCAGTCTTTGTATGAAAATTGCTGAAGTGCGCGTTGGACTTCGCCAGGGCTGTATTCTGTCGCCGCTCCTTTTCATAGCATATATGGACTGGATGGTGAAGCGCAGTCTTGGCGAGCAATGTTTCGAATTGGCTTTTATTAGGATGAGCCATCTGCTTTTCGCAGATGATTTGGCCATCCTTGCATCATCCAAAGAGGAACTTCAACGAGCACTGGATAGGTTTGCAGCCGTCTGTGGTGATGCTAAGATGAAAGTAAACGTGAACAAATCGGAAATGATGGTTGTTTCCCGAACTCCTGTGCAATGTACCCTGCACATAAATGGAGTTCCATAAAAACAGGTGTATTTTTTTAAGTAGTCTTTTTCACGAAAAATGGGAGGAGTGATACTGAGTTGTCCTGTAGAATTGGCCAAGCTGGAATAAAAAAATGCTTAATAAAATGCAAATGAAATACGACCACGCCCAGAAGGGGGCGGTTTTTGCTTTTTTTGAAATGTCAATCACAATACACTTAAGCGACTATAACGCGTACCAAATTTCAGCTTCCTGCGACAATTTTGAATTTTCATGCTAACAAGTAAAGTGGGCGTGTTAGTGGGCGGATTTTAAAAATGTTTACACTTATACTGCTTCGGGACCTAGAAAGACCAGATATAAAGCTTCAAGTTCCTAGCTCAAAATTTAAGGCCTAAAAACTATCGACACACGGACGGACATGGCTCATTCGACTAACAATTCGGTCTCGATCATATGCCCTTAAGGTCTTGGGGGTCTACGGTGATTATTTCTCTATGTTACAAACTATGAATCAAACTTAATATACCTCCTATCCTATTGGACGGGGTTTAGAAAGTGCCACATACCATACAAATATGCGCAATTTGAAAAAATATTATGCCCTAAAAATAAACTCATAGCCCGATTTGAATATAAACCGGAGAATAGGCATAGCTCACCGGCCACTATTTTAATAAGTTTTTGCTATGGTTATTGTCTATAAGGTTTCTGTTTCATTCACATGTTGTTTTTGATTGTTTGTAGCAAGGTGCTGTCGTGTAATTAGTTAGGGGTCTTATTATCGTTCCTTCTTTGTGTATTTTGGGGAGTCTTGGCTGCTTAAGTCTTATTTAAGTTTTGTTTTTGAAGAAGTTATTGCTCTTATTTATGGCGTTGTTGATTTCTTTTACAAAGTACATACTTTGTTGGGTCCTTGTAGACTTTTATGTTGTTTGTGTTGAAGAAAGCATATGTCTTTTCTATGTATTCGTTTTTGTTAAGAATCCCAACTGTTTTTCCTTTGTCAGCTTTTGTTATAATAACGTTATTCCTAGTTTTTCTTTTATGGTTTAAGTCTATCAGAAGACGAAGAAGAAGATGTTTCACTTAGAACCCCCTACAAATTCGCGTGCTTAATAAGAAACACGATTATTCCACGAAAATTATCACTAAATCGGTGAACCACCATAAAGAGTCAAACACAATTAAACTTATCTCTGAAGTCAAAGAGACAAAAGGTGAAACATAACGGGGAATTATCTGTTTACATTCGATTTTTTTTTTTCGTCTGAAGATGGCGAGATAGTGAGCTCCTTCTTCGATTTCATCGTCTGGATTCAGTTTTATTTTAGAATTTGTAAAGGCAGCATGCACAAAAATCAAACCCTGACATGAAGGAATCTAGGATCAAAAATATGACAGTACCTAACAATCAAGAATGCTTTCAAGGCTGAGACAAAGCCATCAACAACAACGAATATCGTTTATAAAAAATTTAAATAATAAATGTACTATTGGCTTAGAGTAAAAAAAAACAAGTGCGAAAGTGCAACAGTGGGTATGCAAAAGCTTCAATCCATCTACGACGGATTGCAAAATACCCGACCATACCAAAAATAAAACTGCCACGCCTCCAAAAAGTGGGCGGGATATAAAAATATAACTGTTGAATGCTTTATACTAGGTGGTTGCATACATTTCGGCCTAAAACTCCACCCTTTTAACTAAAAAAGTCACTTTTTTTACCACCACGCCCACAAAAGTGGGCGGAGGCACATACAATATACACATAAAAGTTAGAAAATGCTAATATCTACAGCTTTTGTCATATAATTTTTGTCAAATTTCATATATATTTATTGAAAAACAGTCATTTTAAGCTAAAATCCCTTAAAAACTGGGCGTAGCCAATAAAAAAGCTAAAATTTTTTAGCTACCTTAAAGACAATCATAAGGCAATGTTACGTACCAAAAATGGATGCGCTAGCGCCATTGTAACATAGCTAAAATTTGCAATATGTTTTTTTTTAAATTAGAGATGGTCGCACATACAGGCCTGTAGTGGGCGTGTCTGTGGGCGGATTCAGCTCATTTTCAAACCTGATCTGAAGGACTGGACTTAAAACCAACCCGCAAAATTTCAGTTCTCTGCCTTAAAATTTAAGGCCTAAAAGTTGTTTACATACGGACGGACGGACATGGCTTAATCGATTCTCCTGTCGGTCCCATTCATATCTCTAAAAGGTCTTTGGGGTCTACGGTGATTATTTCACTGCGTTACAAACTATACATCAAACTTAATATACCCTGGGTCGGGTATAACAAGGGTGTCTGTAAACAAGAACAAAAAATGAATATTTACATATTATTGTTAATATATATAAATGTATATTATTATTAAGCTATATACATACATATATGTTAAATTCAAAGCTAAAAATTAAAGCATTTAACCTAACTTTTGTATGTGTTTGACTATGACTCAATTGCTTACATATAACTATGACCTTTAATTCCATACGGTGAACGTTTTTCCTGAACTCTGGGTACCTCTGGTCCAACACTATGATGTATAGGAAATCAGACAAAACCAGCTAATACCTAGCTACTTGTTGAAAACTGGAAAAGCTGAAAAAAGTTTTTCTCCTACTTATGTAGGTATATGTATAAAAACACAAATATTTTTTAAATATATTTTTTTCCAGTACTATTATAAGCTGACTGAAGGTAATATTCAAATCATATTCCTTGGCTATACTGTCTATAGCCAGCAATAGATGTATTATAGTTTTTAATTTATGAGGCGCTGAAGCAATCTCCAGATCGATGAGCAAGAAATTTTTTTGCAGCACACCCTGATCCACCCGACCGCGAACCTTCTACCGCACACCCAACATCTAGATAATGGAGAGCAATAATTTCTTTCGCTTAACCCTACACAGATTATGATTAAACTTATAGCCCATGATTTGCACAAACCCTTTGCATACATTTAGCCCCCCTTATTAAATGCCCAAATTGCTTAACAAATTCAGTTTAGTTTAAATTGACAAATGCACCAATGACTGAATACCAATTCAGAAGAAATTCAGTTAAATTTGAAATTTAGACTTGATTTCTGGGATTAATTGCATACTTTTTGGCAAAATGTGCCATTACGTCATGACTCCTACTCCTGTGCCAGAATCCCCTTAAACCCAATACTACTATTGCTTGTGCGGTTTTTTTCACAAGCAATTGTTTCGCTTAACCCTTTGAAAAGTTTTTCAGTCATAAGTTTACCGTAGGTCCAATTGGAATGTATAGGACTTTTTTTTTCTCATCTTAATATATGTATTTGGGTGTCCTGATTCCGAATATGGTATTAAATATTGTCGGTCCCGATTAGTTTAGAAGTTATAAGCCAAAGAAGTTCAAAAAGAGCGCGACCTTAACATACCCGTAAATGGCCATAGGCGCCTGCCAGACAACTGGCACCTACCTTTAGCGGAGCAACAAAGTCGCGTGAGCGGCTAAACCCTGCGAAAAAAAGGAGTCGAAATATTTAAACCCGCGAAGCGGCCCAGCCAAACACTATTGCCTCCGAAAACAAATTTATTTTACAGCGAATTTTGTCAGATGTCTATAGCATACTCTTAGGCACAAATTAAAAGTCTAAGATGAGGTACTTTGTATGGAAAAATTAAAACTTTGAATAGCTATATGTATAACTTTAAAAACTAAATGAGACCGACAATTTTTAATAACATATTCGTAGTCAGGACACTGAAATACATACATAAGCAACAAAAATAGCAACTTAAAACTTGCAACGCAAACTTGTTCCGTTTTTCAAGACAAACAATACTCTCGGAGGACTTGATAGATCCTCGCGGAGGTGGGGACTGTAAAAAGGACGAGTCCTTATTTCAGGTGACGATTATAGGATTATTAGAATTAAATGATTTCAATTTCCAGCCCACGCCAATTTTAAGAGGCTGGCCAATACAAATAAATAGTAGACATATAATACATGAATTCAGGCAAAAAAAAAAAACTTTCAAATCTGGTTTTACAGAGTAACTAAAGTCCGGTATTTAAAAGTTCGCTATATACGAAAGCATGCACTTACTCAATTTTTGTTGTTAAAAACTGGTCAAAAGGTTAAAAAAAAAAACTGTTCAAAAGTTTAGGTATAGGTATTTGCGAGCAAAATCAAAACCGAGCCAGTTTTTAGAGGTTTCTTTTTTCCTTCATTGTAAAACTCAAAAATCTTCTACATAAAACAATTTTGGCTTTAACAAGTGATTAAGTGCAAGAGCTCTGTAACAAACTTCTATATACCCGACCCTATATACCGTGTAACACCAAATCTCAAAGTTTTTTGGCCCGAATTCATATCTTGTTTGTACAGGATACACCACCAAATGTGGGCATGGGCTAAAAATTAAAATAAATTTATTGTAATTTCGTTAATATGGTAAAAGCGAAGTTTATTTAAGAAAAAACAGTTTTTTCCTAAAAACGCCCCTCCAAAGTGGGCGGAGGCCAAAACTTTGTATTAAGCAAACTTAGCAAATAGTAATATGTTGCGTATTTGTCATATAATTTTTATTCGATTTGGAGTAAATTTTCCGAGAAACCGGGTCTAACATGTTAAAAGTGGGCATGGTCGATATTTTTGGCGGTCCAATTTTTGCCTTGTTAAAGGTCTTGGGCCAATATTGCTCGGTACCAAAATTGAAGTTCCTATGCATTGTTTACCATGATCAAAAGGTATTTTGAAAGAAAATGTGAAATAGAGGTGTAGTGAGTCATAAGACCACTATCGGCGGGTCAGTAGCCCACAGACATTTTTTGTGGACCCTTGTTCCCCTTAAGTTGGTTAAAAGTCCATAAGCTAATGGTGAACTTTTAACCCACGGGAGTGGGTCACAAGTCCATTATGGACTTTTGGCCCATGGACTTATGACCCTGCGCCTAAACAAACTATGCATTAAAATTAATATACCCTCGGTCGGGTATAAAAATGAGAAAGCGGTTTTTGACATATTAAGTAGTTATAAAGAATAAACGGAAAACCGGTTTTTCGACAAACCGTTTTTTTTGGGCGGTTAAACCGACAAAAATAAAACCGGGAAAACCGAAAACATGTTGTTTTCAAAAAACCGTCATCCCTACTTCAGAGCATTTGCCATTATAATATTTGTAGTATAGCCAAAAATCTATATTGATTGTAGATTGGTTGTTAACTCAGGATTATCGGTTAAACGGATGGCTCTTTTCTGAATTGAATCAAAAAGGCGGAGAGATTCGCTCTAAAAAAATAACTTAATTTTGACGAAGCAGATTTAGCAATATTAGATAAGTGTTGGTGCCAAGTTATATTAGAGTTAACATTGACTCAAAGGAGGTGGATATTATCTTTTGCATAAAGAATTTTGCTTTCCATATTGAGCGATGGTACAGTAGATGCGTTCTTTCTTGAAAAGAAAGAATACTGTGTTTCGCTAGCATTAAAAGTAACAAAATTTGCCTTGCCTCAAACTACAATCTTTTTGAGATATGCATCTTTGGCTATGAGAAGTTAAAGCATTAACAGGAATTCTGTTTGTGGTGGATGCTATAAGAGTACTATCATATACAAAGCTAAATATTTTATTATGCCCGACCCAGGGTATATTAAATTGGATGTATAGTTTGTAACGGAGTGAAATAATCAATAACCCCTAAGATTTTTTATACCCCATCCCATAGGATAGGAGGTATATTAAGTTTGTCACATAGTTTGTAACACGGTGAAATAATAATGGTAGACCCCCAAGAAATTAAGGGCATGATCGAGACCGAATTCTGAATCGAATAAGCCATCTGTTCGTCCGTCCGTCTGTCTGTATGTCACACATTTTTAGGCCTTAAATTTTAAGCTAGGAAGGTTTATTTGATGCATAGGTTCACTGTTTTACGAAGCAGTGCAAGTGTAAAACTTTTTCAAATCCGCCCACAGACACGCCCACAATCAGTGCAATTGTGCAACTACCTCTATAGCTTTCAAAGCTGTATTTATTACCTCCTGTTTATTGTAACATACATAAAATAAAAAAATCATAGCTTTACCTCCCCTAGTGGGCGTGGCATCAATTTAAAGGTTAATTTTTCAAGTGCATTTTATTAAATATTTTTGTTCCAAATCGAAAAAATTTTACTTAATATATCGTGTAGGAAACATAGTTCTACATTTCGGTTATACAAGACTTTGGGCCACGCCCACATTTGGAGAATTGAAGAAACCCTTAAATTTTCAGGAAAAATGTAATTTCGACTGGCCTTAAGCCTAATTTAGGAAAGAATAAAAAAAAATTAGTAGGTTATATAAACAAGAATTTATTCCAGATTTCGTTTATATAAGGGTACGATTTTTAGGGTTTAGGGATCGATTTTTCAAAAATATTGAATTTGCACCAAAAAATTGCATTTTAAAGTACATTTAAGCGTAACTTGGAAATATCTGCGTTATAATCGATAGTTTGTAATTAGGGGCGTGGTCCTACCGCCCATAGGAGTTTGCACTTCTTATAAAATGTCAAAAAATAACAATTGCATCAGCATTTTACAATGTGGTATCGGATGGGGTATTCAATGGTCCGGTTTACCGACTGTAACTTCTGCGTAAACACTGTAGCACTTAGTCCCTGGTTTTTATACCCGACCGAGGGTATATTAATTTTAATGAATATTTTGTAACACAGTGAAATAATCGTCGCAGACCCTAAAGACCTTTTAGAGATATGATCGAAACCGACAGGTGAATCGATTTAGCCATGTCCGTCCGTCGGTCTGTCTGTGTGTGCGAAGGTTTTATATCTTCAAAATCAAGCTAGAGATCTGGAGTTTGATACACGGCTTGGACCTTCTGCTGCACAGACAAAGTGTGGCTAAATCCGCCAACGGACACCCCCACTACTGGCTTTAACGTGAGACACCGTCTATTTTACATTTTCTTTCAAGATGCCTTTTGGTCAAGTTGGACAAGTCATAGGAACTTAAATTTTGGTACTGAGCAATATTGCCCCAAGACCTTTAAAAAGGCAAAACTGTCATTAAAATAATCACCGTTTATATGAATGCAAATATGACCACGTCCACATGAGACATTTATATGCCCCATCCCATGGGATAGAAGGTATATTAATAATAATGGTAAACCCCTCTCCAAGACCTTTAGGGCATGCGATCGACCGTCTGTATATCACATGCTTTTAGGCCTTAAATTTTGAGCTACGATATGTAGATTTCGTACGTAAGCTCCACGTCATGCGAAGCAGTACAAATGTAAAAACTTTTTTAATCCGCCCAAAGACACGCCCACATTCGGTCTAAGTATGCACCTCCAGAGCTTTCAAATCTGTAAGACGTCTTAAAAGGCTGAAATTTGGGATTTAGCATCTCCTAATGAATGTGAGACACAAAAAAGAAAAATTTAACTGATAAACCTCCTCCAGTGGGCGTGGCATCTATTTTAAGGGCAAATTTTCAAAAGCATATTATTCAATATTTTTGTTTTAAATTGAAAAAAAATATTGCTTAATATTTTATGTAGAAAACATTTTATTCCTCATTTTGTTTATGCACGACTTTAGGCCATACCTCCATTTGGAAGCAGAATTAAATAAAAACATAAAATTTTTCCAGAAAGACATAATTCCGACTGGCCTTTAGCCTAATACAGGAAAGTATGAAGAAACCAGTCAAAATTCCATGCTATCCCACATTGTAAAATGCTGATGGCATAGTTATTTTTTGACATAAGTTTTATTATTTGGCAACATAAGTAATGCAAATTTCGAGAAGGGGTGTGGTCCAACCACCCCGAATTACAAACTGTTAATTATTAAATACTTCCACATATATTTCAAAGTAACACAAGTTACAAGTACTTAAAAATGCAATTTTTTGGTTCAAATTCAATATTTTTGACAAATCGACCCCTAAAAGGGGGCTTGGCTAAAAACTTTATATGAACGAAATTTGGACTGAAGTCTCGTTTACCTAACCTGCTACTTTTTTTGTTTCATGCTTTAATAAATTAGGCTCAAGGCCAGCCGAAATTAAGTTTTTCTGAAAAATTTTACGTTTTTCTTCAATTCTGGCTCCAAATCTGGGCGTGGCCAAGGTCTTGTACTAACAAAATGTGGAACTGAGCGTTTTCTACGTAAAACATTAAACAAATTTCTTTCAATTTCGAGCAAAAATATCGAGTAAACTGCACTTGAAAATTTACTCTTAAAATGGATGCCACGCCCACTAGAGGAGGTTAAGCTCAAAATCTAAGGCGAAAATCTAATGTGATATACAGACGGACGGACGGACATGGCTCATTCGATTCAGAATTCGGTCTCGATCATATGCCCTTAAGGTCTTTGGGGTCTACCATTATTATTTCAACATGTTACAAACTATGTGACAAACTTAATATACCTCCTATCCTATGGGATGGGGTATAAAAATTAGCAGGTATGGTAAACGAGATTTCACTTTAGATCTCGTTCAAACAAAGTTTTTAGCCACGCCTCCTTTTTGAGGTCGATTTTTTTAAAAATATTGAATTTGAACCAAAACATGTGGGAAAATAGTATATATATCCGGATATAAAAATATAACTGTTGAATGCTTTATACTAGGAGGTTGCGAGCATTTCGGCCTAAGGCTCCGCCTTTTTACTTAAAAAAACACTTTTTAACTCCACGCCTACGGAGGAGGCTAAGCACATACAACATATAAATAAAAGTTAGAAAATATTAATATCTACAACTTTTATCATACAATTTTTAGTCAAATTTCATATATATTTATTTAGTACCAGTCATTTCAAGCTAAAATCCCTTAAAAAAGTGGGCGCGGTCAATGAAAAGGCCAGACTTTTTTTGTTTTCAGCTCTCTACCTTAAAATTAAGGCCTCTCTACCTTAAAATTTAAGGCCTAAAAGTGGTTTACATACGGACTGACGGACGCATGGACGGATGGACGGACGGACTTGCTTAGTCGATTCTCCTGTTGGCCCATTCATACCTCTAAAAGGTTATAGGTGATTATTTCGCTGCGTTACAAACTGTACATTAAACCTAATATACCCTGGGTCGAGTATAAAAATGCATTTTTACGTACATTTTAGCGTAACATGGAAATATCTGTTTAAACTGATAGTTCGTAATAAGGGGCGGTTGGACAAGCCCCTTTTCGAAGTTTGCACTACTTATAAATAAAATGTCAAAAAATAATAATAACATCAGCATTTTACAATGTGGAATAGGATGGGGTATTCAAGGGTCCGTTTTACGGACTGGAACTACTGCGTACACACAGTTGCACTTACTCTTTATATGCTATTCACAATACACTTATAAGCATTTATTAATCTTTATATGCTATTCACAATACACTTATAAGCAGGGAAGCAGCAAACCAGATTTCAGCATCTTGCCAGTTTTATTTTTCTATTGTTAATAATGGGCGTGTCCATAAGCGGGTTTCAATATTTTTTACACATGTACTGTATGGGGGCATAGAAAGCACAGAAATTAAGTTTGAGGTTTCTTGCTTAAAATTTAATTCAACACAGTCCACCGTAAACAAATGATAAAGTGATATGATAAATTATACACAAATGATAAATCATATTGTGAAGAAATAATAAATGAGTTCTTTCTTTTATTTTTTTGCTTTATATTTTTTTTATCGCTTAGAATACTCCACTTGTTTCCTTGGTCCGGTATAGTGGATGAGGATTCACAACTTAGTGACACCTTTAGGGTACCGGATCCTCAAACGGGGCAAATGCGCCGATTGATTTCACAAATTCCGCCCAAAGAGGAAGAAATGTTTCGTAATATGATTCGCAGGCTAAATACTATTGTCAAAGTAAGCTACACTGTTAGACTTGTTCAAAACACTTGAGATCTGATGAAATGTTTTTGTTTTTACAGACAGCTGCCGAACTGGATGTACGTATTATGATTGATGCAGAACAGACTTATTTCCAACCGGCGATTTCTCGAATCACACTTGAAATGATGAGAAAGTATAATAAAGAAAAAGCGATAGTATTTAACACTTATCAGTGTTACCTGAGGGAAACATATAAAGAGGTTGTTTTTTATGCAAATAGTAATAAACTTAAATAGTAAAAACTTGTAAGTCTTAACTTTAGGTCTGTACCGATTTGGAGCAAGCTAAGCGACAGGATTTCTATTTCGGTGCAAAACTTGTGCGGGGAGCATATATTGAACAAGAAAGAGCCAGGGCAGCAGCTCTTAACTACCCTGATCCAATAAACCCGAACTATGAAGCTACAACAGAAATGTATCACAAAGTTTTGACTGAATGTCTAAGGAGAATCAAGGTAAAGCCTCTTAATCTATTTTTTGATAACCTAAATTTCGCTCTGCTTTTTACATTGTGTGCAAAACGGCACAGTTCCTATCTGCGCTTATGTTATTATTGTCAGAACTAGCACTATATTGGACATTTGTCAAAACTAACATACAAATTAATCTCCGGGGGTCAATAAAAACTTTCATAGGCACTACGAGAACCGGTAGCGCGCGCTCATAATAGTGTGAGATTCTCACTCACTAAAAAATTTCCCGTTTTTCCTAAGAAAACGACTAAGTTTCCTTAACAAGTAGTTCAAACTTTGGTAGTAATACCGTGTGGTGGGCTACCTTCCAACGTAAAATACCGTCGTTTTATGCAGTTTCATCCTAGGACGCTTGATCCCACGGTCTCGTTCATTGTAGTCGGCGCGTGAGATTTGCTTGATCCAGGGTTCGGTTTATTTCATGGCTGCAATGTCCACGAAGTCGAGTATTAAGTTTGCAAGTAAAGCTTGTTACTTCCTAAGTCAAGGTTGCAATTCCTAGATCTCGGTTTTGATCGCTATTTCTAATGTACCACAGAGCATTAACGATTGCCCTTAGTGTCTTGTTTAGAAAAGTTTCTAAAATAAAGATATTGCTGGGTATAGTACAACCCCAAAGTTGTATACCATACGTCCTAGATGGTTTTAGCACTTGCTCATACAAGAATTTCAATATTGTCCGATAATTCCTTTCTCATGAGCCAATTCATTCAATTCATTTCTCGTCTGATTGCAATTCAATCGATTTGGCTTGAACGTCAGACAACCCTTAAATTTAAATTTTATTTCAAAATGCCTTTTTGTCAAGATAGACAAAAAAATGAACTTGGTGGAGTACAATTTTGACCAGAAGCCTTTAATTACACAAAAATTGGACCGCCCACTCTATTGACCATGCCCACTTTAAACACCTGAAATCTTTGAAAACCTGATTTCTCGGGAAATTCATTCTAAATTAAAAAAAAAACTATATGACAAATATTGAAGATATTATCATTTGCTTAGTTTGTTGCATACAAAGCATTGAGCTACACTCACTTTTAGGGGGCGTTTTTGGGAAAAAACTGTTTTTAAGTATTTATATTCGCTTTTAACGTATTTTCTCGTGATTCCAACGAAATTAGAGTTAATCGATTTTAATTTTCAGCCACGCCCTTCTTTAGGGGCCAATACAAATAATTAGACCTCGGATTTTGCATATTTGCATATTTCTGAAGGATTGAGATAGATAATTCTGATGATATCAAAGCTCATTTTATTCAAAAGAGTGTTGAAAACAATATGCATGTTTTAAATTTTTTGGCATATTTGCTTGAAATGCATATGCATAATATATGCCAAAATATATGCAAATTATGCAATATATGCAAAATGCACTAACTTCCTCTGTTAAACAAATCAAAAAATAGTATAAAAGCGATTCAGGGGGTAGTATACATATCGAAATTTTATTAATTTTATTTTCAGATATTTCAGTAGAGCAGATGACACTTAATACATATGTCATATTATATGCTTAAAAATTATTCAAGATAATTGGTATTACAATATATAATCATAATTTTATTTAAATTATCAATTGAGAGGCTTTGACGTTTCTCTCCAAAAACCGTTTTGTATGCGGAAAAGCTTCTTTCAACGTCACAGGACGTGAGCAAATTAATACTTAATCATATTTTCATTTGTGACGGGTTCAAGCCCTGACAAATCTTCATCTGTAAGATTTAAAATATTATTAATTTTTGAAATTATATTAAAGTCTGGTTTTTTTTCAAAATGGCTTTAAATTTATTTTTTAAATACATTCCAAAATCACCAGTTATGTTATGAACTTTTTTTCAGCTTCCTAAAATAAATTTATCGAATTAGCTAATGGTAGACCCTTTGCTTCCAAGGAAGTTATTATTTCGGCAAGCTCTCACGAAATTCGATTTTATATAAATAAAATCCCGATATAGTTGGGTATTTTTTATCAGCTCCCTTGCTAGCCTTATAGATTCAACATCTTCTGGGTTCAGGGTTTCAAAAATCTAAAATGCAAATTAAAATTTTTTTCCTATAGAAAACTAAAGTGAATACATTGCCGTTGTTCAAAAATAATGGGTTATCGAAAATAATGAGTTCCCACTATGAACAGAAAAGTTCTACAGTTCTACAGCATTATTAAAATTAAATTTTTTTTTTAGGGGTGAAATCATATTGAATTTGTTCAAAATTTCAAACAACGATAAGATGCTATTTTTAAAATGTTGTTCTTTGATAAACCTACCTCTGTTATTCACTCTGAAAATTTTTTTACACAGGATATGATCGAGTTAGCGGTAGAAAACGATGTTCTTATTTTTTCAGCTATTATATTTAAACCGTGTGCCAAACAAGTTATGTGTATAAGATCCGGATGAAACACTTTTAAATTTTGACCAGCTTTGATCATGTATGCCGCAGCATCCGTTAAAAGCAACAAAACTTTTGACTCATCCGAATTTTTCGGACTGATTGTTGGTGGCATTTTTCCAGGTAACTCTTTCTGAGAGTACTTTCATATGGAATTCCTTGTCCTGGGTATTTCTTAAAAAAAATATTAAATGTTGCATTGCTAAGCACATTCCATGGTTTATTTCCCGCAACCAGAGCTGTACATAAATCCATTTTAAATTCATTGTTGGAATTATCAAAAAAGTTGCTGGACGTTGCTGGATGGCTTGAAGTATGTGCATTTTCCTCATCGTTAATATTGGATGCTTTTGACCTTCTGTGAAGTGAAGCAGCAATATGCTGCTGCAATTGAAATTTTTTTCCGCAAGAAAATCGTAAAAAATCGTTTGCTTAAGCCTGAATATTAAATATTTCACCTTTTTGTCACATGTTGTACAAATTATACCGTTGCCATCAATCTTAAAGCACTTTTCGGGAAGGCTGTTAAACCATTTTCCTATCAAATTTCTCCTTTATTTGGTGATATTTGGCATTTCACTACACCACACTTTATTCAACTTCAATGTTTATTTATGTGATAGTTTCGCGACTTTAGATTTATACAACAAACACGCAAATCAAATGCGCAGAATAAATGAAGATCAAACAGATAATAAATTACACTAAGCAAGTGAGTTAGTGCAAGAGTTTGTCTGTGACAAACTTCTATATACCCGAACTTATATACCATGTAACACCAAATCATTTTTGATTTGGTGCTACATGGCTTGAACACCAATTTTTTGTCCCGAATTCATATATTATTTGTGTAGGCCGCGGGCTCAAAAGTGGGTCTGGGGTAAAAAATAAAATCAATTTATTGTAATTTCCTTAAAATCATGACAAAATGCGTCAAAACCAAAAACTATTGCAGAAAAAACGTTTTTTCATAAACACGCCCCTTAAAAGTGGGCGGAGCTCAAAACTTTGTATAGATTAAACCTAGAAAATAGTTATATCTTTAATATTTGTTTTAGAATCTTTTTTCAATGTGGAGTAATTTTTCCGAGAAACCGGGTTTTAAAAGATCTAACATGGTAAAAGTGGGCATGGTCGACATTGTGGGCGTTCCAATTTTTGCCTTGTTAGAGGTTTTGGGCCTTTATCGCTCTATACCAAAATTTGAGCTCCTACGCCTTGTCTAACTTGACCAAAATGCAATTTGAAAGAAAATTTGAAATAGAGGTTTTCTTACATTGAAGCTAGTAGTGGGCGTGACCGTCGACGCATTTAACTAATTTTTACAATTTGTCTGTTCAAAATAAGAACCAAAGAAGTTTAGGTCTTTAAAGAAATTTTTAAGGACCTAAAAACTTCACACATACGAGCAGACGGACAGACGGACGGACAAAGCTTAATCGACTCACATGTCGGTCTCGATCATATCTCTATAAGGTCTTAGGGGTCTACGGTGATTATTTTACTGTGTTACAAACTATGCATTAAAATTAATATACGATACCCTCGGTCGGGTATAAAAATAAGTTTTATCATAAACTTATCAGATCACGTGATAAGGCGTGCTTCCAATAAAAAGCAAACCGGTTTTTGGATGCACAACAACAACAAAAGCCTTGCTCTGGTTTAAAGTCAGGATTCCAATAAGAACAATACAACAATAAATGGTACAGTGTTGGAAAGGGAAAGCAGTAGGAAGTTGTATATCCGATGTTCTTTTGCATTGCTTGCGCACTTCAGCATTAACTGATTGGAATTCAATTTATGGATGAAATTCGTTTGCATATTTTGCATATTTGTTGCTTAATGTTGCATAAATTTTGCATATTTCTGGCATATTTTTTGCATATTTTGCGCATATATTTTGCATATTTTCGTATGCATTACAATTTGTTATATTTGAATTTTAAAACGTCTACATACAAAGTTTGATATCAATACGATGGAAAATATACAAGTTTGCAAAATCCGAGGTCTACAAATAATTGACATTCAGTATATGAAACAGACCAAAAAATTGTAGAGTTACGACGCTGACTGACGTCACACCTACCCAAAACCCAAACAACATCCTTAACGGATACAGTAATCGCAAGTTGACATTCGTATGAGTCAGTGCATGCATTAAATCTTTTATGATGACACCATTAGATGTCATCATCTATTAATTAACCTTGATACCATTTCCTATGAGCACCATTCTTTGTTTTCACAAGTGTGCTCATCTATTAACCTTGATACCGATGCCCTACTCCTTACCGGCAAGTGTGCATCGTGAACGGATTTACTCCTACACATTTCCAATGATCTGCAACCGTATCATATATGGATTTACTCCTACGCATTTCCTATGATCGCCACTCTTTGATTATTCAAGTGTGCATCATAGATAATTGAATTTGCACTCGATTCCTGTGCACTATGTTTGTGTTTATCCAAAGTGTCCATTTATTGCTAAATTGACACTTTGAAGAATAATAATTAGATCGTATTGCAATACGAATTTCATCATAAACCAACTATAAAAGGCCATACTCAAGTTCAGAAGTCTTTAGTCTTAAAGCTAGTTTCAAGCTAGTCCTAATACTCACTTTCGATAATAATCAATTAAATAACTATTCTGAATCCCCCCACCAGAGGTAAGGGGTCGGAATATAATAAAGAAATGTTATAAAGGAATAAAGTTTGTGTTTCTCTTAAAAGGTCCCGTAGATTGGATCTAAACCAATCTATTTTTTTTTGCTACACCCACCGCTCGGGACGTAACTGGCGCAGTCGGTAAACCAAAATCCGACTTCCGAAAGCCTATATAATATTCGATTGTCGGTAAAGTTCGATCGTCGATATAAAAAGAATCGACCCTCGGAAAATTTTTTAAACGTCGAAAGATAAAAGTAAGTGCTTAAAGTGCGCGTAAGCCATCAGCAAAATAATAAAATTTCGATAGTCGACATAAAAAGAGCTGACCCTCGAAAGACATTGCTATCCAAGATACACAGTGCAAAAGTGCACCGAGCATATTAAAAAGCATCAGTGGAAAAAAAGAGAGACTATAAGTGTAGAAAATAATAATTGGAAGAAGACATCCAGAGAACTGGAGCTAACATTGAAAAATCCTAGAGAAGACATCAACAGCAGATACCAGTAGCAAACATCAGCAGCATACATCAGCAGCAGACATCAGCAGCAGCCACCCTTAGAAACACGTATAGTAATCAAAAACTGTAAGTCTATTATTTTGCTTGAAGACATTTTTATTTTTCTCTGATATTAAATTAAAAATGGCAAATATTTTGCAAACCCCAGATATAGTCAATAATCTTCCAGACTTTAGTGGAGATAGTAGGGAGTTAGACAATTTTATTAAGAGTGTAGACACGGTTTGGAACCTTTTGCGTTCCATAGAAAATGCCCCACTCGTAATTTGGGCACAAGGAATTAGGAATAAAAAAAAGGTAGGGCCTCAGATAGACTTAGGCTCTATGGCAACCCAGATTCATGGGAAGAAATTAAGGCTATTTTAGCTAGACATTTCGCGGATCATAGAGATGAACGAACGCTCTATAATCAATTAACCCTCCTTCGCCAAACAGGCACACTTTCCAAAATCTTTGACCAAATTTTGGAAATAATAACTGCTCTCAATACTAAACTCTCCCAAACGGAAGATGATGCGAAAATTAGACAGCAAATGATGCGCCGCAACATTAAGGAAGGTTTAGATACTTTTATTAAAGGTCTTAGAGAACCATTCAAAACAATAGTTCTAAGTAGAGATCCTGATACACTTGAGGAAGCATATAAAATAACATTAGGTCTCTCAGACATGAACCGCAATTACGGTAGCACATCTAACTACCACAATGCCAACAGACAAAGTATTGAAAGACAATATTTTTTAAATAACAGGGATCATTCAAAACAGATCCCCTACCAAAATAATAAACCGATTCCAATGGATGTAGATCCATCACCTTCTACTCTTCAAAGGGCGCTTACTAATAAATATTAAAATCGAAATGCTAATTATAGCCGTTATAACAATAACCCAAATAGAAAAGGTAGAAATAATAGATCACAATTTGAAGAGGCCCCTATAAACGAAAATTTTCGTTTGGTCGCCTCGGATTAAGCTCACTTCCATATGTCGAAGTTCAACTCTCAAACTCAATTCTCTCTCGTAAAACACTGAAGCTACTTATTGATACAGGTTCATCTTCTTCATTATTAGACCCAAACATAGTAATAGATGAAAGTTATGTTACTGAAATTGAACCGCAAACAATTAAAGCAATCAACGGGGATACAGGAATAAGAATAACAGGAAAATTTGAGACAACCCTTTTTAGAGAATTTGGAGATGATGACCCACCAGTGGATTTCTATTTATGTGATTTCCATGATTATTATGACATTCTTATAGGCCGTTCTAATGATATTCTTAAAACCTATGGAATCATCATTGACTACTCTAAAGGACTTTATTAGGGGAGATAAAGAGCTCAAAATTAAATACAAGCCTATAGTCTTAAGTAGAACTAATACGTTCGAACCTTGAACTACACGTTCACTACCCATGCTCGTTGACGTAGAAAATGGAAAAGTTATTGTTTTCAGGTCAACATTATGGTAACGAACACGTTATTCCAAAAGGAATTAATTTTTTAAAAAACTGGATAGCAGGTTTAAAAATAAATAATGTAACTGATGAAGCAGTAGAATTTAAGGTAAGTCAACCAATAAGAGCGAAAAGCTTTGAAAATATTAAAAGAAACCAGTGAGTAAGTGCTACAGTGTGTACGCAGAAGTTACAGTCCGTAAAACGGACCGTTGAATACCCCATCCTATCCCACATTGTAAAATGCTGATGGCATAGTTATTTTTTGACATTTTATAGGTAATGCAAACTTCGAAAACGGGCGTGGTCCAACCGCCCCTAATTACAAACTATTAATTATAAGATATTTCCACAGATATTTCCAAGTTACACCTAATTGTACGTAAAAATTTTTTTGGTTCAAATTCAATATTTTTGAAAAAATCGACCCCTAAAAGGGGCGTGGCGAAAACTTTATATGAACTGGAATCTGGACGGAAGTATTGTTTACCTAACCTGCTACTGTTTTTGTTTCATGCTTTCCTAAATTAGGCTCAAGGGCAGTCAAAATTAAGTTTTTCTGGAAAAACTTAGGTTTTTCTTCAATTCTGCCTCCAAATATGGGCGGGGCCCAAAGTCTTGTATAAACAAAATGTGGAACTAAGCGTTTTCTACTTTTCTACATAAAATATTAAGCATTTTTTTCAATTTCGAGCAAAAATATCGAATAAACTGCATTTGAAAATTAACCCTTCAAATAGATGCCACGCCCACTAGAGAAGGTTTACCAATTAAATTTGTCTTTTTTTTGTCTTATATTCACTAAGAGATGCCAAATGTCAAATTTCAGCCTTTAAGAACGTCTTACAGTTTTGAAAAATCTGGAGGTAGTTGCACATTTAAACCGATTGTGGGCGTGTCTTTGGGCGGATTTCAAAAATTTTTACACTTGTACTGCTTCGCATGACGTGCACCTGACGTACGAGTTTCAGCACCCTAGCTCAAAATTTAAGGCCTAAAAACATGTGACATACAGACGGACGGACGGGCGGACGGACGGACATGGCTCATTCGATTCAGAATTTAGTCTCGATCATATGCCTTTAAGGTCTTGGGGGTCTACCATTATTATTTCACCGTGTTACAAACTATGTGACAAACTTAATATACCTCCTATCCTATGGGATGGGGTATAAAAAATGAAAATAAGAAAAATAATAATAATGAAGCAAAAAATAAAAAATCAAATCTCCGGTGGTCGCAAAATGACCGGGATGAAGCAAAAACAGAATTAAACCAATTAAATAAAATTGGGAAATCAAAACTCCGATGGTCGCAAAATGGCCGGGTTGAAGCAAAAATGAAACTAAAAGCGGTAAACCAATATAATAAAATTGGAAAATCAATGCTCCGATGGTTGGAAAATGACCGGGACGAAGCAAAACAAGAATCCAAAAATATGGACCTAACCAAAAATGCCGAACGATCTGAAGATCAGATCAATAATAGATCTCACAGAAACGAATCTTTTAGAAAATCTTCTAAAAAAATCGAAGAAAAAAGTGATCACAAATTAAGTGAAATAATAGGTAAATATGATCATCTTTTTAAGGAAGAGGGTCAACACCTTACATTTACAAATACAATTAAACACGAAATAAAGACTACAGATGAATAACCGGTCAAATTAAGGAAATGCTGGATCAAGGAATAATTAAGCCAAGTAATTCACCATGGTCTACACCAGTTTGAATAGTGCCGAAAAAGGTTTATCCAAAGGTATAAAACAATGGCGTTTAGTCATAGACTTCAGAAAGGTGAATGAAAAAACAATTGATGACCGGTATCCATTACCAAATATCAATGAAATCTTAGACAAATTATTAAAGTGCCAATATTTCACGACTTTTGACCTCGCGTCAGGCTTCCATAAGATAGAAGTAGATGCACGAGATGTTAAGAAGACGGCATTCACAGTCGACAATGGTCATTACGAGTTTACTCGGATGCCATTCGGCTTAAAAAATGCACCTGCCACGTTTCAACGCGTGATGGACAATGTCCTACATGAACTTACCGACAAAATATGTTTAGTCTACATGGGCGACATAATTGTACTCATCGTCAATATCCGAACACGTTTGTCATTTAACCCAAGTATTTGAGGCATTAACAAATGCAAATTTTAAAATTGATAAAAGTAATTTTCTTATGAAAGAAGTAGAATTTTTAGGTCATGTAGTATGTAGAGACGGAATAAAACCAAACCCAAAGAAAATAGAAGTGGTAAAAAACTATCCAATTCCAAAAACACAAAAACAAATTAAACAATACAGAACTCTAAGGGACAATAAAGTAACAATTTTAGCTACTAATCGGAAGCAATACCATAAATCTAAAATTAGAAAGCCTCGAAAATTCCAGATTCAAAATGTATCCAGCTAACTTTAACGTTTTCGTCCTTATCACAATGACTACGCCGACAATACTGACCTTACATGGACAAAAATTGGACATTACAAACTTAAACCAAGGACAGAGTTACATTATGATTAGAGATACGGAAATTCAAGTTATCACCAATTTTAAGAAGATATTGCATAGCGTAGAGATGAGTTCTTGGGAAGATAATCTAAATTTGATTAGAGATAATATAGACAAGCTTAATTATACTGATCAATACCCAGCAATGCTGCATAATTTCAAGTCCTTAGAAGAGGAAATTCATAACTTAACTCCACACCAAAGAGCTATAAGAGGATTGATAAATATATGGGGTAAAGGATTAAAATTATTAGCAGGAGTCATGGACTCGGATGATGAGGTCGAAATAAGAGAAAGATTAACAGTTATTGAAGCTAATAATGGAAATATTATTAAAAGTTTAAATGAGCAAATAGAAATTAATAACGATTTTAATAATGTAATGAAAAATATAACTAATCATATAAATATTAAGCAAGAAAAAATTAATAAACAAATGCATGACATGTATAAGCTAGTAAGCACAAGCTTGAGTGAGTTTGAACACATGCGAAACATTTTCCAAATTCAATACGATATTCAGTTACTCAGAGAACAGATTAGGAAAATAAAAGATAATTTGTTGTTATGTAAATTACGTGTCTTAGGCCGAAGAAATAAGAAAATATAACATAACTTACAGAGAATTAATGAATATCAAAAGTTCTGTCATTTTGCATGATGGTAAAATAATTTTTGTAATAATGATTCCAAATTATGAAACAGAAAAATATTATAAAAAATTTATTGAACATATTCCAAATAAAAATGAATTGGAAATAGAAACAAGTTATAATGTTGTTATTTTAAATAAAAATAATGTATACGAATATAATGAATCACCAATTATTATTAAGAAACAATTACAATTAATCACAGATACTTGTATTTCTCAAATATTAAAACAAGAACCTATTTGTAATTTTAAAATTAATAAAGAAATAGAAATTAAGCAAATAACAAACAATGTAATTATAACTTAGAATATACCAAATGTAATTCTGAAACAAAATTGTAATACTTATGATTCAAAGATATATGGAAATAATCTTATAAATTTAGAAAATTGTAAAATAGGTATTAATGGTCTTGAGTATGAGAATGTAATAATGAGTGAAAATTTCGTAATACCAAATTTTAATGACATAAAAGTTAAAGATATTTTGATAAATGTTACTTTACCACAAATCCATTTTAGTAATATCAAAAATCGCGAGATTATAAAAGAAATCAAAGCAAGATATTTCGTGACCGAAGGAATTACTTTCAGTACAATTATCCTAATTATCGTGGGCAATATAATTTTCCTAGTGATCATAATTAAGGCTAGTAAAAAGAAAAATACACACAATACAAAAGTCAATATTGAATTAAAACCCCTGGATTCTCCGGACCAGAATTTTAAGAAGGGGGGAGTTACGGCGCTGACTGACATCACACCTACCCAAAACCCAAACAACATCCTTAACGGATACAGTAATCGCAAGTTGACATTCGTATGAGTCAGTGCATGCATTAAATCTTTCATGATGACACCATTAGATGTCATCATCTATTAATTAACCTTGATACCATTTCCTATGAGCACCATTCTTTGTTTTCACAAGTGAGCTCATCTATTAACCTTGATACCGATGCCCTAGTTCTTATCGGCAAGTGTGCATCGTGAACGGATTTACTCCTACACATTTCCAATGATCTGCAACCGTATCATAGATGGATTTACTCCTACGCATTTCCTATGATCGCCACTCTTTGATTATTCAAGTGTGCATCATAGATAATTGAATTTGCACTCGATTCCTGTGCACTATGGTTGTGTTTATCCAAAGTGTCCATTTATTGCTAAATTGACACTTTGAAGAATAATAATTAGATCGTATTGCAATACGAATTTCATCATAAACCAACTATAAAAGGCCATACTCAAGTTCAGAAGTCTTTAGTCTTAAAGCTAGTTTCAAGCTAGTCCTAATACTCACTTTCGATAATAATCAATTAAATAACTATTCTAAATCCCCCCACCAGAGGTAGGGGGTCGGAATATAATAAAGAAATAAAGTTTGTGTTTCACCTTAAAGGTCCCGTAGATTGGATCTAAACCAATCTATTTTTTTTTGCTACACCCACCGCTCGGGACGTAACTGGCGCAGTCGGTAAACCGAAATCCGACTTCCGAAAGCCTATATAATATTCGATTTTCGGTAAAGTTCGATCGTCGATATAAAAAGAATCGACCCTCGGAA